>JANIJP010000024.1:0-105451 GCA_030557985.1 Millerago ficus | reverse complement strand
TCAGAATTCAGGACATTTACAGAATTGAAGGATTGTTTGACTTTTATGATGTCTGTTGCAGCAGATTGATTGGATTTCAGCAGTTCAGATATTCATCTGGTATCCTATTTGTTTTGTTAGTCATTTACATTATTATTTTTTACTACCATTCATGATTTAGTCTTAAGTCTGTTCCAGTATACATTTAGAATTAGTGTTACTTTGATTGGAAAACTCATTGAGGTTGTTCTTGTTTAACTTTTGTTTGTGATCTATTGTCAACTTCATTCACTAAACTTTGTGTGTGTTTCATTATCATTCATGATTCCAGTCTTGTTTTACTTAGTGTTATTTTGATTTAGTTTTGTATCATTCATGAATAATTTAGAGAGTTGTCAACTTCGTTCCATTACTTTCATGGTTGGTTCTTATTCTTCGTTATGATATTGATGGTTTCGTTCTAAGGGTCTTTCATCCTGTTGTTACTTACTATGTTCAATTATTCTACACTGTTATTCTTCACAATTTTATTCTTCTACCCTCATGAGATTCAAACTCATTTTACAAGAATTTTATCCTTGTTTCAGATTCTTATTCCAAACATTATTGTTATTATTCAAGAAGTTTAAGAGGTTCGTTGTTAACGTTTCTGAAGTTTCTCAAGAGTTTATTCTTACAATTCATAGGTTCATTTCAAGATTACTATCACTCTGAAGACTGAATATCCAACCTCTCAGATCATTTTGAGTAACATATTCAGCATTGTTTCACACATTATCAGGACCGTTTCAGAGATTATAAGGACTATTTCAGGGTATTTCCTACAATACTAGGGTCGTCTCTCAGGCTTATCAGGGCTATTTTTCAGGACATTTCAGGCATATTTCTCAGGTTGTTTCACACAGTATTAGAACTATTTCAGAGGTTAATTCAAAACATTTTGAGAGTATTCAGAGACGTCTCAAGCAACATTTTATTGAATATTATGGCTGTTACTCCGGTTGATTCAGAGATTGTTATGGACACTACACTAGTTAATTCCAAAATTATTACGGTAATTTCAAAGCAATATAAGCACTATCCTGGCAACTATTTCCAACAGTATTTCACCCATCAAACTTGCTGTTATTTATCATTTTATACTAATAATTTCAGTATACGGACACATTCCAACCTATCTTTTTCACTTATCGTAACATTTTCAAGCAAAAATAGTAAAAGGTACTTTTACAAACCCAACTCCTAGACTTCAAAAAAAACGCAAACTTAGGTTTATCAGCACCACCCAGATATTCATTCTCCCAACAACCAAAATATTCCTGCCTACCAGTATTCCATCACAGTAATTTTTCAATTATTTTCCTGCTTAATTTTCTTGTTGTCGGTCAATTTGAAAGGAAATATGCGACAAAGAGTGAGTTAAAGCCATTCTGACATTACTTTGGCCCAAATCATTGCTTTAGCCGCGTTTTCGGGTGTTTTTTTAACTACAAACGGAAATTACACATGTGAATAGCGCGAAATTATTTCTCATATGTATGTTGAGCAACATACATGAATTTGCAGTTGGATTTTACAATGGGGATAATTTTTGATGTTGTAACTCTGTCAGAGTAGTAGTTAGTGTTTGCTTTTATAAAAAAACCATTTTTATGGCAGCCTGGTAGCGTCAAAACTGGTGTTGTGGCAACAATTTTTGTGTCTTTTGTGATTTTTGGGCTTTATGGTAGAGATATCGGTTTCTAAGTGTTTCAGTGTACCAGGGTTGGTATTTGTGAAAAACTATTTTCTTGGTAACCTCGTAGCTTTAAAACTGGCTTCGTAGCAGAAATTTTTAGTATTTTGTCTTTTTTGGGCTTTGTGGTAGAGACATCGGTTTTTAAGTGTGTCAGGGTAGTGCTGTTTGTGTTTGTGAAAAAACATTTTCTTGGGAACCCGTTAGCTTTGAATTTGGTTTGTTTGGGACCATTTTTGTTTGGTGTCCAGGTATTGTTCGGGTGTGATCGGGTGGTGTCTGGGTGTAGTGTGTCCAGGTGTATTTATATATTGTAAATAATTAAGAGAGTTTGGCTATTTTCCCTACAGTAATATCAGTTTATGATAGATTGAATTATATTAAATATAAGTTTGTTTAAAAAATATGTGATTTAACAGGAGGGATTGCTTCCTTTATATAGCTTTTTTAGATTTCTTAACCTTTATGTCCATTTAAAATTATCATCGTATCTAACTAGAGTTTTGGACAACTGTTTTGGTTCCAGGGTAGTGAGATGCCCAAAGAAAAGTGGGGTTGCTATGATTTTGCTATAATTAATGAAACATTTGCCAAGCGGATGGGGATTTAATGGAATATTGAGTGACTCAGGAGCCAGTGTTGAGTCATTGGCGATTGTTGAAAAAGGTTTTGTTTGTATAGTCAATTTGCATCACAAAAGTAGAGGAGATAATTGGGTATTCCAAGTTACTTAAGAATCTATGTATCTATGTAGTTTAAATCTAATAATTTAAGATGAACCTCTGGAAATAGCCCTGATAATCTTTGAAACATTCCTGAAAATGATCTTAGAGGTTGCACATTCAGTTTTGATAGTAACAGTAATCTTGAAATTAACTTCTGAATTGTAACAATAAAACATTAACAATGAACCTCTCAAACTTCTTAATAGTAAAATGAATGCTTGAAATAAGACTCCGAAAAATGATGAACCAAAGTAAATGGACTTTGATAATAATTTCTAGAAAAAACAGTTGGAAGACAAGAGTTAAAATAAAGCTGAACATGTCAAAAACTCAATTGGTGTTAATTAACAATATTTATAATACCACATCACAGTGCATTATCTGTCTATTAGGTTTAAAGTAATTTCATTTAACCTTTATCTAATAATAGGCCAGATCAAAAAAATTGTAGATTAACCTAGTTTCAAATTTAAGTGATACACGCACAAATATGGTTATTCCTCAAAATGTGAATAAACACAAAGCTGAAACTGAACAAAATACTGTAGTAACCATACAAACATCTAACCAATCTCAGAACTCTTCACTGCTGCAACAGCTTCAAGAACTTTGAAAAGTCTTCAGTTCTGGGAAAAGCTTAATCTGGTATAAACAAACTTCAAACTAGTTTCTGATTAATCAACCGCTGCCCACAGAATCCTAAACATCCACTAAGTCTTCCATTCTGGAACCATACGAAAATCCAGCTCAATCTCAATTCAAATCCAACAGGTGCCTTTCAATGAAAATCCATTAAACTTCTGGGAACATGATGGCAATGACACTCTACCTTCATGGAAAGTTACGCTGTTGAATTGGTTGTCAGTCAATCAAACAGTGGAATCACGGGTCCAGAACTGGAGAAAAGAAAAAAAAAAGAAAATTGTGGTTTTTGGAAATTCAGATACCTTTATACAATTTGAAAAATATTGAATGTTACATACACAAAACCAAAAAAAACCACAAAATCCCAAAAACAAAAATATGGTGGTTTTTTCAATCAAAACAAAGCTACTACAACAACCACATTCATTAAACTTGTGTAAGAATTTAAGTCCCACGGTTCAAAACTTTTCGCAGTTGTATTATAAAATTGTGTAAAAATGGCTTATAATTTATCAAAATTGAAATCTCTATAATATCAAAATAATGTATTGCCATCACTCATTAAAATTGGTTCATTCGTTAAGTTAAGACTTTTAAATATCAATAAACAATTTTAGTATCCCAAACAGTCAAAATTTACAATGTTCTGGTCAATTTGTAATTTCAGATTTGCTTTTCATATATAGTATTTTCAACCACATTTCTTAAAAAAGTGGTAAAAATTCCAATACAACAACCTTGAAAATTGTGTGAAAATAAAACAAAGCAAACAGTGATTTTCATAGAAATTGTGGTAACCCTCTTTTTTATAAATATGAGGGTAGTCATTAAAATTACAAAACCATCACCAAAAACCACCGAAAAAGACGCACACTAAAAACTAATGCAAACAGGCAATAAAAACAAGATTACAGCACCATAAATTTGGTTGTGGTTTCTCACAAAACTACTCCAAAAGCCTCTCAGGTGGTTAATTTGATTGATCGAAGGGAAAATCGTGCTTTCACCTGGATATGGCGGTAACTGCTAGTTTGGAAGTTTTGATTTTGAATTTCAATAATTTAAGTTTTTGAATACTTTTGAAGTAATTTGAAGTGCCTAAAAAATCTTGACATTCTGGATTAAAAAAAAAAAAAATCATTAAAATTGTGGGTTTACAAATTGAATGAAACTGCTCACCTTTTCCTTCGTGGAATCTTTATCAATTCAATATTTTTAATAAACACTGTATGCATAATAAAGCAAATCTTAAGTTTCTTTTTAAATGGTCAAAGACCTTGGTATTTTAGGTTTTTAAAATACTTTAGTCTGTTATTTTCTTTTATGATTTTAATGAACATTTAAAAAAAATTTACCGTTTAATTATCAATCCATGTTTTGAAAAACCTTTTCTTATCTAGTTTAGTTGGAATGTGATAATCAACATACTCCAAACATTGGTAGCAATGAATTATGAAATTTATACTTGTAAGTGTATAGTTGCTCAAAATCCCTGTACGCTGTCTAAGATCATCACCAATAATACAGCTAGGCACCAGGGTTCAACCAATAGTTCAGATCCTAGCGAATTTTTTTCTGCCGACGCAGGTACAACAGTAGATTTGGTGCAATATCCGAATTGTATATAGAGTACCAGTGGATTCGAAGAACTTTAAAAGTTTAAAGAAAATAACTATATTTGTATGGGGGTCTGTTCTCAGTGACGCCATTTTTACTTGAAATTTATATAATCAGTGTAATGCCACGCGGGTTATTCAGGATGTAAAATTAGATATTGTTGCTACGTGTTTATAAATTCTTATGTATGATTTCAGGATAAAATTTCTTTTTTGAAAGAAGTTGATAATTGCTGGCTTTATTTATTAATTTACAATGCACAAGGCACGTTGCATGAAATTGACAATCAAATATCAAATAGAAGTATATTACAAATGGTTGAAACTTAGAAGTCCAATTATCATTGACTTATTAGTGGTAGAACCATCTGGCATCCACGTTTTATACAAAAAAAAAATTAGGGCAGACCGCAAATTACAATCTGAAATAGGCCAAGAGCTTATTCATTCTGCAGATCATTGTGTCTCAGCAAAAAAGGGGCATTAACCGGTCCTCTAGAATGCGGATCTGGTTTTGAGGTTCCATAATCCATCTTAACTAAATTTCTAATTGCAATACATAAGTTTTGTAAAATCGTACAACTGTAGACATAAACTTGAATAAATAATATAAGCTTCAGTAAATATATAATTTTACTATATATAGGTTTCCCCAATTCTGACAGCAAATATTATGTAAAATATCAACAACAGTTAAACAACCCTTTAGGGCACCTCCAAAACACTAAATCAAGGTACAAAAATTACAAACTACTCAAAAACTGTCTTATCAAGTTATCAAATCCTCAATTATTAGTGTCAATTATTAAATATTACAGTCTGTTAGAATATATATCTTCTCTGTATAACTAGAATGTAGAACTTTAAGCTTCTCAAAATTAATCCATTTGTTCTACATTTGTTCTACATTTGTTCTACATTAAAACAATATGTAAGAACTGTACGGAGTCAGGGGCCAACTGGCAAAACTTTACAAATTCTTGTACAAAAGGAAATATGGTCAGATTTTCCAGCTTGTGTCTATATGCATGATTTGTGGCAAGACTTCCATGAGTTCCATTTGTCAATTATTAAATGTACGCGCTTTTGTGCCAGCTTAAAATTATGACTCTGAATGATGCGAGATGAATGCATTGATCTAAATTGTGCGAAAATTACTAAATCAGGTAAATTCTTTCCATGCATAATGGGAAGATTTACAAGTTTAAAATTTGTACAATCTCGATTCTCTAGTATCTATACACAATCATTAAACATGAATTACATGTCTTTTTAGTTATTGGTTCTTACGAATATTTATAATTATCATTTTTATAGGTGAGATATTTGAAGGTTGTTCATTAATAAAAAAATCTTTATAATTTTATCATTGTATTAATAGTTGCTATCATGTTTATGAAATTGAGTTACGAACCGTTGAATACTAAATTGCGCATGTCATATGGGTTAGCTTTTCTTTTTTGGGATTGGACGAATAATTTGTGATCGATTAAACGGTTAAAAATTACAAATGCATTATATATGGTATTGTTTTATGCATAACGCACTTTTTATATGCATTAACTTGCTTCAGAAGAACAAAAAAACCTCTGGTAACATCAATAATATCACCTTCTAAGTTCTTTCTTTGATGCTTCTTTATGAAATCTAAGGTTAATTAACTCAATTAGGGTGTAATATATGAAAATATTGTTTTTTAAACTAATGGAATTGTATTATATAAATATTAAGAAACCTTTCTCTTCAAAATAGTTTTACAATAATTATCATTCAACTGTCGTTTTAAAAACAGAAACATGAAATTGAACGTATCACACTCTATTAATATCTTAGCGCTAGTCAACTTAGCATGTGCTGATATCATCACTTTACCAGAAGGTTGTACAACTTCAACTTTGTGTACTACTGCTGCTACCAGTTATGGTACTTGTGGTGGTAAAAGGCTAGGTTATAGTGCTTGTTGTCCTAATGGTTGGTATTGTTCTACAGCAAATGAATGGTACGCACAATGTGTTACACACACTGGTACAACACCTTCTGAATGTACTTTTGTTGGATCAAGCTCTTCAAGATCTTTTCTATTGTCTTCTAGTTCGACAGAAAATTCTATTTTAACTCCATCTTTCACTACTTTGGAATCAGTTAGTACAACTATGTCCTCTGTTCAATCTTTGTCTGAACCTTCTTCCAGCATTTCCTCAGTTAGTTACACAAAATCTTTTGAATCTTCTGAGATTTTAATAACAAGTTCATCGAATATTAAAACGTCATCCTTATCTTCAGAATTTTTGTCTTCAAATGTTTTACCATCAGAATCATTTTTTGATTCCTCTGCTGAATCCATTGAATCTTTTTCCTCTGTTCAACCTTCATTACCCTCATGGTTTAGCTCAGTCTCCACTTCACACTCTAGTAAACACAGTGAATTTTCATCTGAAGTTTTTAAACCTCCATCCTCAGAATCAGAATTATACTTTAGCAAACCCTCATTTATTTCTCCAACTGCTTCTTTAACATATTCTTCAACTGGAGTTTCATATTCAGATTTTAGTTCCTCTTTGGAAATTAAATCATCTTCTGAATTTTTTGAAAGTTTTTCTTCTAAAGGTGCCGTTAATTCTGAAGCATCTTCTTCTGTTGAATCAAGTTCATTTTCTGAATCAAAATCTTTAGATTTAGAGTCAGAGTTATCAATTGAATCTTTAACTATTACTAGTATGTCTGAATCCTCTACTTTATCATCTGAGACATCTATTGAATCTTCAGCCATTGAATCTTCAAATGAAATTTCAAGTTATTCAACATCATTAGTTTCATCATCAGGGTTATCTTCTAGTGAAGTTTTAAGACCTTCATCAACAGTTGAAACATTTATAATAACAGTTTCATTACCTTCACATGAACATTCGTCATCGTCACCTTATTATTCTTCATCATTGAAACAAACAACAATGGCACCAATTTACAATAATTCATCTTCAGAATATTCCTCCGATTATTCATATTACTCCTCAATTGACTCTTATATTAATTTTTTATCTTCTCCAGTTTCTTCTATTGAATTTAAATTATCATCTGCTTTTTCATCCACATATTCTAGTTTATCTTCCATTGAAACCTCATCATCAGAATCATCAAATCTTTCCTATGAAACTTCATCATTTATTTCATCTCATGAATCTTCAGGCTCTATACTATCATCATCATTCAAATATTCTTCTGTCGAATCATTAGAATCATCATCTGTTGTTGAAAGTGGTATTTCATATTCTTCTTTAAAAAGATCCTCTACTTTTGAAGTTTACTATTCTGTCGTTGAATCTTTGTCTTTTATTGATTCTTCTTCATCCATCATTGATTCCTTATCGTCCTTTGTTGACTCTTTTTCTTCTTCTGAATTTTTTTCATCTTCAGTGGAATCATCTACATTTACATTAGCACCAGAACGCACTTATTCAACTATATCATCAAGATATCCATCTTCATCCATTGGATCGTTAATTGAATCTTCATTTGCTTCCTCTGAATCATTTACCGAATCTTCAGAATCTTCATCATTATTCTCATCAAGTGATTCATCTATTAAATCTTCCTCTATTGACTCATATATTGAATCATCATCGAGCAAAGCATCGGTTGTTATATCTCCTTTTGAATCTTCATCTGTTGTTTCAGAATCATCAAGCGTTTCTTCATCCTCTTCAATTGCTTCCGAAACTTTTTCTGACTCTTCATCTTCATCCATTGAATCCTCATACCTTGAATATTCTTCTGTTGAATCATCATTGAGTTCATCTGATATCAGTTCTTCTATTGGTTCATTCATCTCGGAAACGCCATCTTCCTCCTTAGAATCTTCATTTTTAAAGTCACACTCTGGATTAATTACAACAGTTGCTGGTGATCGTACAACAATTTCATTTAATTTTCCAACTACATCTTCATCTACTGTTTCATTATCAATTAGTGAATCTTCTTTTGTTGCTGATTCATCATCTTCTGTTGTGGAGTTGTCATCTTCTTTTGTTGAGATGTCATCTTCTTTCACTGAATCTTTATCCAGTGAAGCTCACTCTTCATTAATGACAACAATTGCTGATGATCGTACAACTATTTCATTTGAAATTTCAACCACATCAACAGTTTGCCTAACATTTACTGAACCTTCATTAATTGATGTTTCATCTAGTGCAACATCCATTGAGTCTTCTTCAATTTGCCCAAGCTGTGTTGAATCATCATCTTTTGTTGAATCCATTTCATCTGATTCATCATCATGTCCAACTTGTATTCAATCTGACTCATCATCAGATGTTTCAACCATCACAATCACAACAACAACATGTGCAAATTGTGATACAGTTACTTTGACTTCAAATTTTGTTGTTATTACCACCACTGTTTATGGTGTTTCTACTGAATACACTAGTTATTACACATTGGATTCAAGTGCTTCAACTTCAATTGGTGTTGATGGTTCTACTACTTCAATTGTTGCTATCACAACTGGTATTTCAACTCAAAATGGTAATACTGTCGGTCAAGATACTTCCACCGAAATTTCCAGCATTGAAACCATTACAAATTCAATTAAAACTAGACGAATTGAAACCACTAATGTTGAAACCACTAATGTTGCGTCTACTGTTTCCAATGCCGATTCAACTAGAACAATTAGTCAAATGAGTCAAGTTACTGAAAGTCCTGATGTTACCGAAGAATCTGTCAACAATCATACCAGAGAAACTTATATCGGAACTAATTCCACCAACAACAATGGTAATCAAGGAAGTTTAACGAATGAAGAAACAGAAGAGGTTAATAATGATGGAAACGATAATTCGGATAGTCAAGGCCCTGAATATGGAAGTGAAGTTGAAGATGAGTCAGAAATTACGGTTCTTGCTGGTGCTAGAACAACATTATCAGTTGAAATTATCACAGCAAAAACAGTAATTGTTGGATCTATGAGTACCGGTACTATATCATCCGTTTCTACATATGAAATTTCCAATGGAGTTTCGAGCTTGAAGGTTAATTATGAATTAATTACAGCAATTTTATTATTGTTTGTTTAAAAAAAAAAAAGACTTTAGCATTATAAGCATTATACAGCATTTTTATAGATAGCATTTCAATCATTATAGCATCATAGCATTTTACAAATTAATATATATAGCATTCATTATTATTGATCGGTGTAGAATAGGAATATGTCGGACCTAGATATCCAGATTGACAGGTTTATTATGAAAATAGGCGATTTTTTCAAAAGTGGTACCGAAGAATTGGAATTTAGTGTCAAATTTTTGTTAAATACGGTTAATCATCTTGAAAAGAGTGAAAAAAAGATGTTGGTTTGACTCATTGCAGTTTGTTGATGCAGTGTTGGTGGTGTGTTGACATTAAAGATGGAATAACAGTGATGTTTTACCAGTTCTAAAGAGTCTATGACCACTACTGTTAATTAGTACCCTGTGTCCGTAGTGAATGACACAAAGACGAGGTTAAAACGAGGAAAAAGCAAGAAAAGAGAAGACTATTGGAAAGCAAATGAGATAGAGTCAAAGCCATACAGACGACTATGAGTTAACAGAGAGCTTTCTAGCTTATTCACACCGATTCCAGCCTCGTGGGCCCTGATTCCCAGTGTAATGATCACCCGTTGACAAGAATTCGGGTGGTGAAACTGTGACTTTCAAATAATTACCCACAACCACTGACGAAAATAACGATAAACACACGAAAAACATCAACAATATACTCTATCAACTAATACAAGTACCAAAAGTGTCAAAATAATGAAGAATTTACATCTCGCACCGTTTTTCTTCCGTGAGTCATTTGACTCAATAAAATATTTATTTAGCCGTACTGATGAAAACGAATCATCTTTGTGGAGAAAAGGATGATTACATTTCTTGTCAAAATACTTAAATAGCCATGAATTTTCTTGAAATTAGCAACATGTTTCTCACTCAATAATGATCTCCCTTCCAGTTTACACAGAGGATACACTTCCTGTTTACAGTTCTGCAATCCACTCGTTTGATATTGTTTGGTGGAAAAAGGAACTACAATCACCTTTCAAGTTAGCAAACGACAGAAGCTGGACTTTTGCAGTTGTCGAACTCAACTCCACTCAGTTAAACATTTACCATCTAAATAATCACAGTGATATCCATTCAATCCTTCCAAATATCATGGAAGGTACTGACATTGACCCAAAATTTAACAAAATCTTGACACATACGTTACCAGCTTATCTAACAAACGAAGAAACTGCCTCAAATTCAATCCCATTTGAAATGATCAAACCATACATGGGTACTTTAAAAAAATCTTACACTCTACAAAGTTCAAAAGTTGGTTCAGCAATGGATTATCACAAAAAGGAATTTACTCTAAGACTAAGATGTGAATTAAACCAATTCTTATTAAGTTTCTTCAGTCTAAAGAGATTTGTTAGCTTTTTTGCTGATTTCCAAACTTGTGCTGAATTATCTCTACCTATTGATGAAAGAGGTTGTTTCTTTAAAACAATTCCATTGGAAATATCAAGATTTAGAATTGAAAACTTTGATGGCTTCTACAGTTCGTTAACTGAAAAAGAAGACCTTAGAGAAAACTTGACAAGATTTAGAAAAAATACTATTGATGCTGCATTATTAAAAAGAACAAGATCTTCAAGTATTACCAGTTTAGAAGATAACGTTTTATCATCAGATGAAAGCATTGTTTCTGAAAAATCATATCTTCTTGAAGAAGACAAGTATGTTGATGAACATTTAATTTTTTCATTAACTTGTATTAAAAAATTAGAACCAAGAAAAAGTTGGAAAGGTGCTATTATATTCACTGGTAATTTCAACGGTAAAAAATTATCAAAATTTAAAATTAAATCAAATCAAAAATTAATTATTGATGTTGATAAATTTGAACATTTTAAAAAACTTGTTAAAACAAAAGAAAAAAACTGTAAAAAATTTAAAATTGTTGGTTGTAAATTAGTTGAAGAAACAATTATTGTTGCTTAAACCTTCCCCCTTTAATGATTAATATCCTAATGCTATAATGAAGAAAATGTGTATTTATTTAAATAAAAATTGGGCATTTTGTCTAAAATTTTTTTGTAATTCTTTCTTTGTATCAATTTCATAACTTAAATAATCATCATACCATTGATTTAATTGTTTATCATCACCAATATTTTCAATAGCTTTATTATATATCTTAATTAATTCATTTCTTTCTATTTGTTCATTAATTCCAAAATTTAATAAAATTTCCCAATATTTTAAATTTTTTTGAAATTTTAAATCATTATTAAATTGTTTAATAAATTCAAATTTTTTATTAAATTTAAAGTTTAAACTTAAATTTTCCATTAAAATTAACGATGATTCAACATTTATATGATTTTTAATTAAATCAGTTAAAAATTCTTTAAATTTTTCAATCTCATTTAAAATATTTTCAAGTTTAATAAATTCTAATAAAATTTCATAACTAATATCATTATCTTGTAATATTAATTGTAACATATCTTTTGCTTTAATTAAATTGTTTAATAATATTTCAATTTTAATTAATTTAACTTGAACATTAACAATATTTGATTTATTTAAAAACAACAATGATTTATTTAAAACAAATTTTGATTTACCAATTTCATTCTTTGATAAATAAAAATCAGCAAACTTCAACCAAAACTGTGGATAATTTTGTAATGGAACTAAAGCTCTATTATAAAGTTGTTCAACTTGATTGAAAGTACCATTAATTTCCATATATGTTAAATATTTTTCCCAATTTGTTAATTCTTGATAAGATTTAATTAAATCAGGTACAAAAAATTCAAATTTAATCTTTTTCTCAAATTGATAGTATTCAAATGATTTAAACTGTGTTGTAATATATGAATCAGTATAAAGTTTTTTCAATTTTAATTTAATTTCATTAAATTCAGAAATTTCATCAATTTCAATTTTTAATTTTTTTGATAATTCTTGCTTTGAAACAATACTTAATAAACTTTCTTTATTAATTTCATCAATTTCATTAAAAAATAACTTAAAAAAATATGAATAATTAAATATTGGTATTGATAAAACTTTCTTTAATAAATTAAAATAATAAATTGATTTCCCATTAAATGATAACTCCAACTCTAAAAAATCTTTCCAAAATTCATAACTATGATAATGTAACCCTATTGATGTCTCAGCACGTCTATAATATGACACAATCTTATGATACTCCAACTCAACTTCTTTTAATAACTTCAAATAATTTAACCAAATCAAATTAGAATTTGGTAATATCTCCAAGCAACGTTCAAATATGACTTTAGACTCTTCAGTGTTTCCCAATTTAAACTCTAACATTGCATAATTGATCCAATACTGCTCTAAAAATGGGAATTTCAATAAAAATTGATCATTGGTAATTCTAAATAAATCTATTGATGACTTTGGTGTTATCTTTGATAAACCCTTTGATGAGTATTTAACCAAATTTTCCCAATTTTTAAAATTATCTGGGTCATTGGCCACCAACAAAGACAGTTTAGACCACTGTTCATTGACAGAATCGGTCATTTTGGTTGGAATATTAATGATATTAATGTTAACACAATGAAATGTTCAGGTTAATTTTAATGTTTTCATTTCAATTTTTCGCGAAGATTTTTTTTTTTTTTTTATTTTGTGTGTGTGTGTGAAGATTTGCACAAGATTTAGTGAAAATTGTGGGATTTTAGTGAGATTTTGGAGATTTTTTAAAAGATTTGATAATTAGTAGTATTTTACAACATTTTTATCAATTTTTGTTGTCTTTTTTGGGAAAATTTACATTAAATTTGTAGTTTTTAGTTATTCTGCCAAACCCCGCCGGTTTTGTGAAGAACACAAATTAGCTGTATAACTAGTTTAAATTAAAATTTAAATTAATAAAGCTGTTAGAAAAGTAGTACAGTTAATTGATTAATCATTATATTATATAATATTTAATTTTATATTATTTAATATTATAAAATTTGCAGCAAATGTTATAACTAAAATTTAATTTGAATTTTTTGCACAATTACGGTATCACTTAATTATACCCATTAACAATTGGCTATATTACTCTCTAGCTCACTATTAATGAAGATGTCACCTCTCAATACTACAAAATACTTGTTTATTCTCAACTTTATGTATTTAATGAAACTTTACAAGAATTATAGTTCTTCAATTTATTAATCTTTTCACTTCTTCTCATCATTCTATTCTGTAAAATTGTCAACTTAGTTTCAATAAAATCAAATGAAATATCATCCATTTTTTGTTTAAGTAATTCACCATCAAAGTATTCATAAACCACTATATCATCCTTTGTTAAAGAACTTTGATATACAAGTTCATTATAGTAAACCATATCCTCATCTTTTAATCTCAAACAAATTTTATTCAAAACTTCTTTTAATCCATGACTTGATGGGGAAGTTAATAAATTATCAGTAACTCTTTTATCAATAATTTTCATACAATCTAAAGTCTTTGTATCAGATATTGATAAATTTGAAAAGAATTCAATCTCTTCTTTACAATTCTTAAACAATCTGAAATGAACCAGAGATAAAATGAAATATGACATGAGGTAATCTAAACCTTGATACATGATAATTTCATAATATCTTTGGTTATAACCTTCAAATGTAGTTTTCAACAAAGCAGTTAAATTGAATCTTTCAACAACTTTCATGATTTTAGCTTTAGTTCTCTTCCATTCAATTAATGTTTGACAATGAAATATTGAGAATCTTAAACCACATTTATCTGGTAGCATATCATCATATCTAGCACCAATAAGTCTATCGTAATTCTTTGTTTCCAAAGATCTAATGATTGAATAGACGTCTATATTCTTATTAATTTGGTCATAAGATTGACCATTTGTTATTAAATTCAAACAATTGAAAAGACTTGTAAAATTAGTATTTGCTAAAAGTTCTGGGAAAGTTTCCTCTTCATTATCACTATCCAAATCTTCATCAAAGAGTTCATAACAAAGACTTGAACTGATTCTTGGTTGATACAGTGAATATTTAGAAGTATATGAGCACATAATAGTTTTTAATAGTATAGAGAAACAGAAAAGAATTAATTTAATTTTTTTGGTTCCTTTATATACACTTTCCAATGAGAAGTAAATTCCCATTATTGTTCATGAGAAACATTTACCCCAAATTGAGTTAAAGATCTTTATTAATGGTTTCAACTTTCTTCTACAGTAATTATGTACCTTCTTTTCCATCTGGCATACACCAGCATATTGTCTCACATAAACAATGGGAAAAAAAAAATTCTTGCCGCAAAACAAGCTCATCATCTGTACAACAATTAAATGTATTGTAAAATTAACTTGTATTAAAAGATTTAATATAAAAGAATGGAAAAAATTATACACATATAATAAAACGTTAGCCAAAAAAATGCCCTTTCATTTTTTATTTTTTATTTAAAATTAAATTCTATTATCCAAAGATTTGGATTTTTCACTATAACTAGCAGACAATGATAAAGCAGCAGCAGCAGTTGCAGCAGGATTGCTTGTGATTCTTTGACTTGGACTTCTAATCATTGAACTGTATGGTTTACTTTTAAATTCTGGATTTGTTTGAATTCCAAGAACTGGACTTAATATTGTTGAAGAAATTGTTGATTTTGGTGTAACAAAAGTATTTGAAGCAATTTCAAAAGGTGATGCAAATCCATTTGAATTTTCTAAAACTGGAGTTTGTAATTCTGAAGTATGAACAGTTGTATTTGGTGATTGTAATGGATTATTAGTTGTTTGTTGTAAATTTGAATCATATGAATCAGTATCAGGTGAAATTGATGATGTACCTGAAATATCTGGTTTATTTAAATTATTTTCTAAATTTCTTGATTCTTCTCTTTTTTTAGCATTTTCTCTTGCTTGAGCTAATAAACTTTGAGCTTTTTGTAAAGAAACTGTTGGAGTTGCACAAGAACTTAAAACTGGAACTGATTCATCAATATCAATAGTTGCTTTAATTAAAGCAGCCATCCATCTTCTCATTTCTTCTTTACTTTCAACCGCAAAATAATGAACTTTTGGTTGTGTAAATGTTAAACCTTTTTTAGAACCAGGAGCAGGTGGAACTAATTTAAAACAAAAATTACCATGACCTGTTGTTGCAGCATATAAAGAAACTAATTTATCATCATCTTTTGCAGGTAAAACTTTATGAGAAGTAATATCTATTAAACCACGTTCTCTTTTATCACTTAATGAACCAAAATAAGATAATCTTGTACCATGAAGAGTAAAATATCTTTGTTTCCAAACACCAACTGCAATACCACCTCTTTTATTCATCCAACCTGAACAATCTGAAGTTTTATCAGATTCATGAGGATTAACATTTTTAATACCTTCCATAAAAGCAGAAGTACCTTTTTTATTATTAACATTTTTCTTTAAAGTTGTTGAAGATGAAATTGAACGTAAAGTTTTATTTTTAAAAGCTTCAGAAACTGATCTTTTTGGTGATGAAATATTACTCATATTAACACTTGGAGAATTTGATTGTGAAGCCATTGCTTCTTTTGCAGAAACAGATCTTCTTTTATCTGATTCAAATGGAGTTGGAGAATTATAATTCTTTGGATCCAGTGTTGGTCTTCTTTCATCATTTTGTATCATTGAATTTCTTTTTGATTGTGGAGTTTTAAAATTACCAAAAAAGAATGAATTTCTACCACCAGCATCAGGAGTTTTAGTTGGTGAAGAAATAATTTCATTATTTGATAAGAATGAAAAAACAGAAGAATGACGACGATGTTTTTTTTCTTCTTTTAATTGTTTACTAACATCAGAACCTTGTCTTGAATGACTTCTTAAATTAACACTTGAATGTCTTGAATGAGAAATTGAATCCATATAAACACTTGAAGCAGGACGCACACCAACTTCTGTTTGTGCACTTAATAAATCAGCAACTGAAGAACTTTTAAAATTTGTTGAAGCTGATCTACTATTATTTCTTGAATGTTGTAAAGGTTCATAAGAAGATCTTCTTGAATGATTACCACCATTACCAGTTGAACCATTTCTTAATTGGAAAGAAGGATTAATATCATAAGAAGGTTTTCTTGAATGACCAACGCTTTCATAATAAGAATTTCTTTTATTTGTAACAGGAGTATTTTGTGCACTTAAATTAGTGTTATGATTTAATTGAATTGGACTTGGATAAGATGGTGGTTGTGGAGCTCTTCTTGGTGATAAGAATTGTTCTGAAATGTTTGAACTTGCTGGTAATTTTGGTAATTGAGAAACAGGTGGAATTTTTGTTGTTGTTGTTGTTGTTGTTGTTGTTGTTGTTGTTGTTGGTGATTGATTATTATTGGTATTTCTTTTGTTTAAACCTAATGGTTCCACATCTTTATTTAATTCAACAGCAGCTAATAAAGATTGTGAAGTATTATCAGAATCTATTAAAATTTCATCTTTTTCATCAAAAGTATGATTTGTCTTTTGATTTGAAGAATTTGCAACTAAATCTTTTAAAGCTTCAATTTCTTTAAAAATTTCAAATCTTGTACCAAATGAAGAAATATCTAATTCTTTTAAATAAGTTAATTCTAATTCTAATAAGATTTGTCCAGTGATTTTATGTTTTAAAAATTGTTCAGATGAATTATTATCAAAACCTAAATATTTAAAATATGAACAAACTTGTTCAGCAGACCAAGATTCAACAAATTCAGGATTTAAAGATTCAATACTGTTGTTACTAAAAGTAGTATCATCAAATCTTGGTTGAACATCATTTTTCAATTCTTCTAAAGCCTTGTCAATATCAGATAATGCACCTGTAATATGATTATCATTAATATCATCATCATTTTCATTATTATTATTACTATTATTACTATTTTTTGATATTGGAGTTTGAACTAAATCATAATCTAATTTTGAAGCTTTAACAGAAACAGGAGTTTGTTGTGAACTTTTTAAAGATAATGGAGAATTTAAAGAAGTTGTTGATGGACTTGTAATTCTTCTTGATCTTGACCTTAAGATTGAAGGTCTTGAAAGACTTGGAACTAATTGTGTAAAACTTTTTGGATATAACCCAACCAAACCAGAAGTCAAGGATTTACCCATGTACCAACCATCGTTGTATTCTTTATCATCAGAGATGACTTCAACTTTATCACCAATTTTTAAAGTTAATTCATCTTCTAATCTTGCTGTAAATTCTTTAATAACTTGATAAACGGCACCTGTTGCATTTTCTTCATTGTCTGTTTTCAAAGAAGGCAGTTGCTTCTTCTTATCAAGGGACATTGCAGTAGTATAAAGGAGAGGTATAGGTTTAGTTTAAAAGGAATGGATGAATTGACACAAGGGGACGGATTAATAGCACAGTAAGTAAGCACGACTCAAGGATGCGGAAAGTGAGAGGGGGTAGGAAACGGTGAAAAGGAGCAGAGCACTGAAAGTTTCAAAACACTTGAATGACAACAGTGATTAATAATATTGGAATATTTCAAATTCCTTCTTAATGTAAACGTATTGTTTTATTGATAAATGGCAGTAACCAATTTTTAGACAAAAAAGAAAAAAAAAAAAAGCGTGCCCGTACCACACCTTTTTTTCGCGGGAAATTTCATCTTCTAACTACCATACTGTATAAAAATACAAAACATTATCATTAATCTTTCTTCAAATCGTCAATTGAACCAACAACAGTCTCATGTTTAGTCAATTCGTTCATTCTTTCTTTACGTGTCTTTGGTCTGGAGTCCCATCCGTTCTTGACCTCCATTTCTTGTCTTCTCTGTCTTTCTAAATCTTCTTCTTTAGCTTTTTCTTTTGCAATGTTTAATTCTTTTAAATTTTCTTCATGTTCCTTTTGTAAGTTTTTCAATTTTTCATTAAAGACATCTAATTCATCAAATTCTTTATGTGAATCTTTTGAATATTTATCAAAATCAAATCCTTCAAATTTAGTCTTTCTACTTAATGCTAATTCAATTAAATGTGGATTTTTTTTTTCTTCCAACAAGAATTTTGCTTTAATTTGTCTTCTTGATCTATATGGGAAAGTTTGAGCAATTAAACCAAAATCTGTACCCCATTGATATAAACCATCATATAATTTTTCTCTTTCAGCATTATCCCATCTATCACTATATCTTTGTTTACCATAAGTACCAGAAGTTACTAAATTTTCAAATGGATTTTCATCTTGTCTTTCCCTATTTGAAGTATCAACTGTTGCATGTTTATCAACGATTCTTGAATCTTCATCAACTTGCATATTACCATCTTGACCTATTTTCAATTGAACAATTTGTTGTTGTTGTGGATTAGTTTCAACATCTCTATCATTATATATATCTTCAGCTTTAACTTGTTTTCTAATTCTTTGATATTCATCATCAGAATCTTCTAATTTATTATTATTATTTTTGGCTTCTAATCTTTTTTGACGCTTTGCAGCAACTTCTCTTCTTTTTGACCTTTTAGCAGTTTTTGCTAATTCATAATTTTGTGAAACTTGACCAATTGGTAATGATGGTCTACATAAATCAGCCATTTTGAAAGCTGATTCATTCAGTTTGATTCCATCAGTTTGTGAAGTTTTTAAAGTTTTTGAAATGTTCATTAATTCATCATATCCATTAATTTTAAAATCTCTTGATATTGAATTTATTGGTTTTGAAGAAGACATAACTTTTTTAATCATTTTAACCTTATCATCATATATCAGATACGTTTCCTTTGGTGCATCTATATCAGCAGGAGGAAATTGTTCAACTTGTTCTTCAGGTTCTTCAGGTTCTTGTTCAACATCAGCATCTTCATTTTCAGATTGGTTAACAAATAAATCAGAAGTAGGAGCAGGAAATTCAACATCAGCATTAGTTTCCTTTGGAGGTTCAGTTGTTTCTTTTTCTGTTTCTTGTGGAACAACTTCCTGAGTTGGTTGTGGAGTTTGAATTACAGGTTGAACAACAGTTTCTTGAGATTCAACAACAGATGATTCTGTCTGTTTAGACTCTTGAGTTGTAGGTGGAGTCAGGATACTGATTCCCTTTGGTTTATCCTTTTTCTTTTTATTGCTATCAGGATTATGTATAACAGTTGATCCTGTAAAAGTTTGTTTTGGTAATTTTTTATTTAAGAAACTAACTCTTTGTCCACTTAGGGTTGACAATCTTCTTTGTTTTGTCTCCAGGGGAGCACCAGCACTGGATCTTCTTCTTATTCTCTCTGTTGGTGTTGGTGGTATGAGATTTAACTCTTTATCAGACTCATCAGAGTTTGAATCAGACTCATCAGAAACATGATCTTGTTCATCTCTTTTCTTTAATTCATTGTCGATTGAGGGTGTTATTTGACGAGAAGCAGGTGTCGACACGACGGAACGACGCTGCTTCACTTTTGGAGTGAATTTGACACCACTTTTGTTGATCAGAGAACTCATTAGTTGTTTATAGAGAGAAGGAAAAGAAAATAAAAAAAAAAAAAAAAAATAAATAAATAAATAAATAAATAAATAGGGCAGAATAGAGAATTGCAAGGCACATAACTACAACAGTAATAATGCAGCAGTTTATTAGTTAGAAATGAAAGATTTGATGTCAGAGCGTATCTGTTTGAGTTCCTCAAGACCCATGTTCGAGTCTGGAAAGAGAAGGATGAGTTTCCGGTCAGTTGCAGAGTAATCATTGAGCAATATGGCCAGAGTAAACACTATTTGGAGTCCTTTGAAGCATTCAGTGATGACAATGTCGTTGATGTTCGAGAAGGGCACGAGCTTGGTGCTGAGAGTGTAGTCTGGGAGCAGTTTGGACTGTGTGGACGTCTGCACACCGATGTCCCTGATGACGAGGACAGAGTGTGACTTGAACTGTGTAGCCAGTGTATAGTACAACACGAAGAGTGTCAGCAGCAGTGATAGTTTTGCAACGAGGGAAACTGGCAGGAGACACACGAGGACACCCACACACAATAGTGCAGCCACGGAAACAACAGAACCTTTTCCTTGTGAGTAAAAAAGCTGATTTTGGGACTTTGCAAGGAGCATCTGGGTAAATTGTTTATATAGTAGAGTGTATAGTGGTGTTTGATGGAATTGAATGACATAAGCAGTTAGGTCACATGACTGATCACATGACCATACCAGCAGTCACGTGCCCTACATAGTAGTTTCAATTCCCGTAGCCAATCACAATCGCCGAATACTTTCTGACACTATAAAAACACCCAAACAAGTTAAACGAATGGGAGAAGTGGAAATTAGTTTAATAGGGGGTGCATATACAACACTGATACTAGTACAATACAATAATACAACAATACAACAGTATAATACACAATAGAATAATACAATAGAATGTCTAAGTTCTAATTTATACATCCAATTCCCACATCAAATTCAATTTAAGCTTAATTCCCCCTTTGACCAATCACAGGCAATATATGCGGCCCGCTTAGTCAGCACTCTAATTACATTGACCTCAGCGTTGATTGGCCAAACAGGTAAAATGAGCTGTTTGAAATTTCTTTTTCGGGATATTTTTCCCAGTTGTTTTTATACAAAGATTTTTTTCGAATTCTCAATTTCAATCTTTAATTCTTTAGCAAATTCTCTTTGTTAAATTATCCACACAATGCTCTCTATGGACAACTCAAACGTGAAATTCTTCAGTCCTTCAACAACTTACAGAACAATGCCACTGAGCAAAAACAACAGAAGCGTCTCTCCTCCTTCCTCTAGAAATTCAACTTCTTCACAAAACTCTTCAGATTCTGTCATCTTTGAAGATGATAAACTCACAACAACTGACTTGGACATGAACACTTTGGCTTTGGCTAAATCCCTCGACATGCCTTACATCCCAGACCAAGTGTTCATCGGTGGTAGAAAATCAAAATTGGCCGTTGCCCAATCAAGAATCATTAGACAACTAATTAAAGAAAACTTCCCAATGATCTCTTTACCAATCCTTGCCTTAACAACCCTTGGTGATCAAGTCCAAAATAAACCTCTATACTCCTTTGGTGGGAAATCTCTATGGACAAAAGAATTGGAAATTTTATTATTACAAGATTTAGGTGATTATGACCAATTGGATTTAATTGTTCATTCTTTAAAAGATATGCCAACAAATTTACCTGATGAATTTGAACTTGGTTGTATCGTTGAAAGAGAAGATCCTTCTGATGCTGTTTTAATGGAAATAAATTCCCCTTATAAATCTTTAAAAGATTTACCAAATGGTTCTGTTGTTGGTACTTCTTCCGTTAGAAGATCTGCTCAATTAAAAAAAAATTTCCCAAATTTAATATTTCAAAGCATTAGAGGTAATTTACAAACAAGAATTTCAAAACTAGATGATCCAAACACTGATTTCAAATGTATAATATTAGCAACTGCAGGTTTAACAAGACTTGATTTAGATTATAGAATTACTGAAAGATTAGATTCAAGTATAATGTACCATGCCGTTGGTCAAGGTGCTTTAGGTATTGAAATCAGATCAAATGATTCAATCATGAAATCTATCTTAAAAACAATTGAAAATAAAAATGCAACAATTTGTTGTTTAGCTGAACGTGCTTTATTAAGAACTTTAGAAGGTGGTTGTTCAGTTCCAATTGGTGTTCAAACAAAATTTGATGAATCAACTAATCAATTAAACTTGAAAAGTATAGTCATCTCAGTTGATGGAAGTAAATTCGTTGAAGAAGAAATAACAGCAACTGTTGATATGAATGCACAAGATTATAAAATTCAAGCTGATAAAGTTGGTGAAGAATTGGCAAATAAATTGAAAGAATTAGGTGCAAAAGAAATTTTAGATGAAATAAACTTTGATAAAATTAATGAAAAAAATGAATAAACAAACAAACAAACACAATACCATAGAAATGCATAATAACGTCCCCCCCTTTTACTATATAAATATTTATTTACAGAAATGATCTTAGGAATTTTTGGTTGTAGGTGTTCATAGATCGGACTATGAAACCTCAGGAAGATCATACAATGACTCAATGTATATATTCTTATTTAGACATGTGTAGTCTTTCATTTCTCTCTACTAATACATAGTATCAGAGTTTATACCTGCGTGCCCAAACCACCCATCCAAAAAACTTTCATATTGACACAATTAATACTCTTTAAAGTTGAAGTTTCATCAACAAACCTTTCTTAATGTCCCTGAAGCCTGCTAGGATCCAGGCAAACCCTGATGATTTCTCCACTGAGGCCCTCCCTGAGCAGACAGGTACCGTCTTCAACATCTGGTACAACAAATGGTCTGGAGGTTCATCATCAATGACAACATTGACAAAATCGAAATACAGACTAGATCCATCCCTCGACATTGGCTACACTAAAGCGAACAAGCAGACTGGCCAGCAGTACTTCTGCCTGTATTTTGCCAGAGGAATGTGCACGAAGGGGAAGAAGTGTGAATATTTGCATAACATACCGACTCAGACTGATGTGTTCCCAATAGTCAATGATTGTTTTGGTCGTGAGAAGTTCAACGATTACAAAGATGACATGTCTGGTGTTGGTTCTTTCAACAATGTCAACACGACACTATACGTTGGTGGATTGAAGATAAACAGCAAGACTCAGGAGAAAATAAGTGATGTTTTTGGTAAGTTTGGTAAAGTTAAGAAAATCAATGTCATTAATGCTAAAAACTGCGCTTTTGTAACGTATAAAGATGAACAGAATGCACAGTTTGCCAAAGAGGCGATGCTGGGGCAATCTCTAGACGATGATGATAATGTTTTGATTATAAAATGGGCAAATGATGATCCAAATCCAAATGCACAAAAGTTGAAAAAAAGAGAATTGGAAATTGAAACCGAACAAGTTGTTAAGAAATTATTAAATGGTTATGAATCAAAGAAACAGAAAGTTGAAGAACCTACTGTTGAAGAACCTGAAGAACCAGAAGAAGTTCAAGAAGAAAAAATTACACAAGTTAAAACAATAGAATATAATAAACCTTCATTAAACTATCTAAGTTTATTAAAGAAACCAAAACAACCTTTAATTAATGCATATGAAAGTGATTCAGATTAATCACTCTCTTTCCTCTATTTACCTATGTAATACTTTTTAAATTTTCATTAATTTTTTTAAATTCTTCAGGTAATCTGTAACCATTTTTAACTAAAACTTTTTTTAAATCTTTTAAAACTGTATTTTCTTCATTTATTTCATCATCATTTAAAAATGTTATTGATGTACCATAATTTCCTGATCTACCTGTTCTACCAATTCTATGAATATAATCATCAATTTTTTTTGTCATTTGATAATTAATAACTAATGAAACGTTATTAATATCAATACCTCTAGATGCAACATTTGTACCTATTAAAATATCAACTTTGCCATCTTTTAATTGTTTTAATGCTAATTCTCTTTGTTCTTGAGATTTTGAACCATGTATTATTGAAACTTTAAATCCATTTGTTGAAAGTTTTTTAAATAAAAAATCACCAGTTTCTTTATAATTAATAAAAATAATTATTGGTGGTTTATATTTATTTAATGATAAAATTTTTTCTAATTTTAAATATTTAATTTCTTCATATTTTGGATTATTATAATCAACTTTAATAATTTCAAATAATTGATTAATTTTATTATTAATTTTAATTTCTTTTGAATTAATATTAATATTACCAATATTAACAATTCCAAATTTTTTTTGATCAACATATGTCTTTGACATGTTTTCAACTTCTTTATTCATAGTTGCTGTAAACATCATATTTTGTCTTTCATAGCTATTAATAAATTCTTTAATTTTATTAACTTGATCATTAAAATTCATTTCAATCATTTTATCACATTCATCAAGAATTAAAAAATTTAATTGATTTAAACTTGTATAATTATTCATCAAACAATCAATTAATCTACCTGGTGTTGCAATTATAATTTCATATGAATTTTTTTGTAAATTTAAAATATCATTATTAATTAATTTACCACCAATTAATGAAATTACATTAATTCTATCACCTAAAAATTTTAAAAATTTATTTAATTCTTGTTCAATCTGTTGTGCTAATTCTCTTGTTGGAACTAAAATTAATCCATATGGTCCATCTTTTTTATTAAATTCATTTAATTTTGGTAATTTTAAAATTTTAATCAACATTGGTATTAAAAATGATAAAGTTTTACCAGAACCAGTCTCTGCAATACCAATAACATCAACATCATTCAACACTATAGGGATACTTGCTCTTTGAATTGGTGTTGGTTCTGAATATCCAAGTTTTGAAATAATTTCAAGTATTTGTTTAGGTATTAAATTAAAATCATTCCAAAATCTTAATGGATTTGGTAGATTTTTACCCTTTGTATTGATCTCATAATCTTCTTTCAATATCCTCCAATCTCTCGAAGTCATTGAATTCAAAGGTTTAACTGTCCAATGTTGATCTTTTTTATTATCAAGTTCATCAATTTCTTTATTCTTTTTAAAATCATATATCAAATCATCATTTTCAAAAGTATCTTCTTCTTCTTTCCAATCAAATTTAAATTTATCTCCCTTTTCAATTTTCTTTTCTATTTTCTCAACAACATCTTCTTCAACTTTATCAATGTTTTCAATAACTTTAATACTCTTCTTAATAACAGGTTTACTAACTGATGATTGTTTCAATTGATTTCTCTCCTTTTTCGACAAGAATTTCGGCAATATTCCACCACTCTGCTTCTTCTGTGCTAATAACTCTTGCAAAGATGGAATATTTCTATGTGACATCTCCAATAACCACCCAAAAAGAGTAAAAGATTAATACTTCATCTCTACATATAAATTTGGGTATAGAAAAAAGAGCAGTGCAACATAACTACAGATCACATGACATTCACGTGACTGTCGGCCAAAAGCGGAAACTGTAACCTGACTTTAAAATTAAAGAGCAAAATAAAAATTAGTTGAAATTATTCTCTCAAAGAGGAAATTCCAAACATAAAAGAAACAATTAATAGATAAATTCAATTTAACCAATCAAAATCAAGTATTTTCCCTCTTTGTTTTTGCTCCAATTTGTGTTTTCTTCCTCGGATCAAAAAGGAAAATAAATTAATTAATTTTGGTGTTTGGATTAATATTAATGACCCATTTGCCCCAGAAATTTTTAAAATCTTTAACTACTAAAATTCTTTTAAATTCTCAAATTAAAGCTGATTTAAAGTGATTTAGAGGAAAACAGGTGTTTCCAGACTCTTAAAATCGCATTTTAGTACTAAACTCATACTTATACCCCCTTTTCCCCAGCTCAAATATGTCTCTTTTCGGTGGTGGTGGTGAATGTTCAACAGCCAGAAACCCATTGGCTCAGTTCACAAAACACACTGGTGAGGATAGATCTTTACAAAGACCTTCTTTTACACAGCAGTTCCAGAGCCAGCACATGCGTGAAGAGGTTCGTATGAACCAAAATGATCAACAAGTGAGTATCTTTTTTTTTGGCTTATCTATTGATCTAATTACTAACTAAATACCAGAAAATGAATCAATTTTTTAATAAACAAGACAACTTCAATTTCCAACCTATCCACCATGAACTAAACAGCATTCAAAATGCTCATTCCCAACAACAATTCCGTCAAATGAATGGATCATCTAATTGGTCATCAGAATTTCAAACAAGTAGACCAATGCAATTAAATCAATTACAACAACAACATGCTGAGTTGTCAGCTGAAGTTCAAACTGCATCTCCAATGTCATCAACTTCTTCATTACATCAACCTATGATGGGTAGAGTTGGTGGTTTTAATCCAATGTATTCAAGTTATGGTGGTAGAATGCAATCAGCTCCAATTCAACCAATTCAAGCAAATTCAAAAATTGCTGAAATTAATAGTGAGAAATGGGATGATAAATTTAAAGAAATGGAGGATCAATTTAAAGAATTGGATAAATTACAACAAGATGAAAAATTACAAGAAGCTGTTGAAAAAGAAGAAGAAGTTATAATTGATGATAAATATCAAGCAAATTTTCAAGAAGTTTGGGATTCATTAAATCAAGAACGTGAAGAATTATTTGATCAAGAACCTGCTTCATGGGAAAAAGATTTTGCTACTTATGCACAAGGTCGTGCAAATTTTGGTCAATATAAATTTGAACAAACAAATCAATTTATGAATCAACCAGGTGCTTATGAAATTGGTTTAACATTAATGGAAAATGGTGCAAAATTATCTGAAGCTGCATTAGCTTTTGAAGCTGCTGTTCAAGAAAATCCAAATCATGTTGATGCTTGGTTAAAATTAGGTGAAGTTCAAACTCAAAATGAAAAAGAAATTGCAGGTTTAACAGCATTAGAAAAATGTTTAGCTTTAGATCCAAAGAATTTAAGTGCATTAATGACATTAGCAGTTTCTTATATTAATGAAGGTTATGATAATGCAGCATTTGCAACTTTAGAACGTTGGATTGAAACAAAATATACTCAAGTTACTGATAGAGCAAGATCAGCAAATCCAAATATTAATGATGAAGATAGATTTTCTTTACATAAAAGAGTTACTGAATTATTCATTCAAGCAGCTCAATTATCTCCATCAGGTGCAAATATTGATGCTGATGTTCAAATGGGTCTTGGTGTTTTATTTTATGCAAATGAAGATTTTGATAAAACAATTGATTGTTTTAAAGCAGCATTAGCAGTTAGACCAAATGATGAATTGTTATGGAATAGATTGGGTGCATCATTAGCAAATTCTAATAGAGCTGAAGAAGCAATTGAAGCATATCATAGAGCATTACAATTAAAACCATCATTTGTTAGAGCAAGATATAATCTTGGTGTTTCTTCTATAAACATTGGTTGTTATAAAGAAGCTGCAGAACATTTATTAGGTGCTTTATCAATGCACAGTGTTGAAGGGTTAGATCCAAATGATAGCAGTTTTAATGCAGTAGCAAATCAATCAACTAGTATATTAGAAACTTTGAAAAGAGCTTTTATTGCAATGGATAGAAGAGATTTATTGGAAAAAGTTAAACCAGGAATGGATTTAAATCAATTCAGACAAGAATTCAACTTTTGATAAAACGAAGAAACAGGATAGCTAATTTTAATACAGGTTGTTAATATTGATAAAAATGTAGCAAATTCCACTTTAATATTGTAGCAAAATCCGCTTAAATGAAATCCAGATCTTCCAAATTCCAATTCATCCCCTGTAGATCTCGAATTTGCTCACATATACTGCATTTATCCGATATAATATTTGGCCCTTGGGTACAGAAATTCATTAAAAAGGGAATTAAAAGTTCATATTTCTGTACCTAATTCCAGATTCAAGACTTTAATACAGTACTAAACATATTACAATCCAATACAAACAAAAAATGAACAAACAAAATTAATTAAAATTTATTAAAAATTGTAAAAATAATTATCGTACCAATATTTTCATTTCTGAAATGTTGCTGCGCATAGAAAAAAAAATAATACAGGCTGTAATGCAAAAATTAAAGTTCAAAATTGTGCAATAAACACTGCAAAGAAACCGTTTTAATTGCATTTGTTCTGAACCCTTATGGCATCAACAAATATTACAAATTAGCCGTGCTAATTGAACCAATTCTATCTTCTAAATCTTTCATAATAACGATTTTAATCATACATATTTGTGTTACAATCGGGTCATTAATGAAATGATTATCGATAAAATATGCAGTAAATCATGCAAACTGAACATTTTTTACAACCGAACATGCAACAACTTTCATGCTCTTAAATGCGAATTTGTACAATTCCAAACTATGTTTCTGATCATTATGCATTTTTAGCAAAATTATAGGCCCGTGGTAACCCTTTTTTTGGGATGGTAATTAAAATCTTATACGATTACACTCATTTCAATAAATTAATAACATCAGAAGTGAGTTTTAATTCACCATAAGCAAATGCTAAAGTTGCAAAAACTGTTGTTTTGACATCTTCAGCAGAAACAACACGACCATCAAATTCAAAACTTTTTGTACCAATTGCATCTTTTAAAGTTGTGACTTTAAAACCTAATTCAGCAGCATGTCTAACTGTACCTTGAATACAAATATTTGCCATGGCACCAGAAATGTATAGAGTTTCAACGTTATTTGATTTTAAAATTTCTAATAGATTAGTTTCAACGAATGAATTTGGATGATTTTTAGTAATGACAACTTCATCATCAATTGGAGCAACAATTTCATTGATTTCTGAACCATGTGTATTCTTGTTGAAAAAAGGAGCTTCATCACCCATTTCATGACGAACATGAATGATTTTAATCTTATTTGATGAATTCTTGTTGTGTTCCCTAACGAAATCCAAAAATTCTTTAGCTTTTGCACTTGCAGTTTCAATGTTTTCTAATTCTAACTTTCCATTTGGGAAGTATTCATTTTGAACATCAATAATAATATAAGCTGAAGACATTGTGCGAATATGTTACAGAAACAAAACTACAAGAAAAAAGGGAGAATTGAATGGGTTTTTATACACTCTATTATTAATACAATAACGGACTCCATTATTGAACCCCGTTCACAATAATTTGGAGAAATTACCTAATCTGGAATTCCGTTATAATTCTGACCATTTTTTAACTAATTTTGATTTGTTATCTTCATAAACTTCTAAATCTTCATCAGTGAAAATTGGGAATTCTTTACCATTACCATCAATTTTGTCATAACCACCACCTAATTTAACTAAAAGTGCAATATAATCTAATGCTGTATCATTAATTGTGGCATGGAAACTTCTTGTTAATCCCATTTTAATCAACCTTTCTTTATACCATTGCTCTTGTTCTGATAATTCAGGTAATCTAACTTTACCTGCTAAATAACGAGCAACATAAATTGCTTGATATTCAAAAACTCTAAAACTCATACCATCAATTGGAATACCAACAAATGAAACTAATGGATCATCAATTAAGAAAGTATGTTGATATAATCTTTTAATGAATAAACCATCATGGACTAAATCAGGAAATTGATGTTTTAAGAATGGATAACTGAAATGATAGCCTGTTGCATAGACAATATAATCAATATTTTTCAATAATGAACCATCTTCAAATTCTGCAACTATGGTACCATCTTCAATGAAATAACGAGAAATAACTGGTTTTCTTGGAGTTCCTGTTGGTTTATCAAAATTATGAGCATTAAAATCAGATTGAACAACTCTTACTGACCAAAAGATATCTTTAGTAAAATGTTGTAATTGTCTAACAGTATCAACAGCACTTGATCTTGAACCAATAACAATGACTTTTTTATCTTTAAAAGATTCATCAGGAACAAAACTCTTTGTATGATGTACTTTATTTGGAAATTTTGAAATTATTTCATCAAGACCTTCAACTTTTGGAATTTTTGGAACGTTATAATGACCAGTTGCAACAACAATTGAATCAAATTCATCAACAGACCAAACAACTGCGTTATTAATTTGTTTTTTTGAAGTTATTCTATACTTATTACCAATTTTAATAATTTCTTCAACATTAGTATCAGTTTTCAATTCAACATTTGGAAGATCTTTATACCGTTCAATATAATCAACAACATATCTTTCCACAGCATCTCTAGTGGTCAATTCATGTTCCCCTGGATGTGTCAAATATGCGAATTTCTTATTATCACTAAAAGTCATGATTCTTTCTGGAACATTAGTTCTTAAATCGTACAAAGCTGGAGAACCAAACCATTTATCCTCAATCGGACCTTTAATAGTAATACTTTCACCATCACCTAAAGCCTCGACTTCCAATGGAATCACCCTTGCTGGATCCAATTCATCAGCTTTTGAACCAGATTTAATTCCTTCACCATCATTACTGAAATCATGTCTCCAAGTCCCACCAAATCCATTTTTTCTTTCATATAAAACTATATTAAACTTTCCCTCCCTCACCAACGCATCTAAAGTAACACCACCAGAAGGCCCACCACCAATGATCGCAATTCTCTCAACACTCATTTCTCTACACTACAAATAAGTACAATAATATGGGGCCCTAACTTTATCAAAACATCACCGTTTCAGCTGGGAAAAGCTGTGGCGTGAACTGCGTGGCTCCGGCCACAACGGGCAATTGAAGCTTACAATGCAAAAGGGTCCACCACTAGCATTAATTACTACAAAACACTCAAAACACAATCTTGTATCTCTTTAAAGTAGATTCATGTCCCATACAAAACGTTTCTAAAAAAAAAATATTTGAAAAATTTGGGACTCCGGACACCTTCAAATAAAAATAAAAAAAAAATGAGATTTCACACTAGTAATAAAATCTCCACAAATCAACAATGGACGTCCATGAGAGAAAGAAATTACAGAACAAATTAAGTCAGCGTAAACACAGACAGAAACAGAAGCAGAGGATAGAAGAACTCGAAAAAGAACTGGCAAAATTGAACAAAAAGGTGAATGATTGCATCTATAAGGATCAATCTAAATTACAACTCTTGAAAATTTATAAAAAAACACAATCAAAAATACAGGTGGTCAATAATGGGTTGAGAGAACTACAGGATTACCTCAACGGAGAAATGTTTAGCTCCATCCAGCAGGATATCCAAAAGTTAGAAACTGGTGAGATTGTTCTTAGTGATGAGGAGGAAGACAACGAACATACTACGGCTGTTAACAATGATGACGATGATGAAGATGAAGAAATAGAAGAAGAAATAACGACAAATACCCCAAACATGATTACACAAATATCGAAGAATTTTTCTTCTTTTGAAACTCCAAATGATTTTAATTTAAATGATTTTGGTATATTTGATTTCCATCAAAAATTTCAACAACAACAACAGACAAGAATTGATCCAAATTCTGTTTTAAAATATTATATTTACAATGATATTTGTATTCATCCTTCAAATTTATTAGAGATTATTAATGGTATTGGTGTTCAATCAATTGCTTACATTAATGAAATTGATCAACAAGAACAAAATATAATTTCATCACCACATTTCCTTAATATGGTTTGTTCATATGCAAATAATTTATTTGAACAAATTCCAAAATTTAAAAATTATTCATTTGCATTTGGTGGTGTTAAATGGTTAGTTGGTCAAGTTTTATTTTTTGGTTTAACAAATAAAAAAATTGAACCATTATTAAAACCAATTTTATTTAAATCAAATAGATTAAATGAAGAAAATTATAAAATTTTAGTTGATAACATTACAAAATATTTAGAAGTTTCTTGGTTAAAAGATCAATATTCAATTGGTAATAATACTTCTTTATTATTATTACATTCTGATGCATTATTTCCAAATAAAAATGAAGCTTTATATAATCAAGATAATAAAGATTCTGAATTTATTTTACATCAATGGTTTTATCCAACTTCATTACAAACTTATTTATTAAAGCATAATTCATATACTGAATATCCACATTGGGTTAATTTCATTATTTGGCCAGAGATGCGGGACATCTTACTTTTAAATATTAATAAATTATCATTACCAGTTCAAGATGTTTTTTATAATGATTTAATTGATAATGTTGTTTTATTATTAAAAGATCAACCAATTTATGATCATTCTAAAAACATAATTGGTAAACGTGATAGATTATTCTTTTTTGTTGATTTAACAAATTTAATAAATTTAACAATTAATAATAATAAATCATTACAACCTGAAATAATTCAACCAAATTTAGATTATTTAACAAATAATGGGTTATTTAATCCAGATGTTTGGAAATTAACAAGAACTTATGCTAAAAAATTTGGAAGTTTAATTCCAAAAAAAATTGTTTGTTGGGATATTGATGATACAAACAGTGATAATGTTATTAGACCTCATTATATATGATTTTAAGTACCTGGTTTAATTATTGTAGTAGGAACTTCCAGATTAAAGTTTACAAATCATGATCTACAAGGGCCCAAGGCGTCACTCAATTTCAATGGGACCATAAGGCATCTCCACAACATTTCCACTGCACACCCAGTAATATTAAAAACGTGATCTTTTTAAAGATAAAAATCTGCGAAAAACTGTAGAGTTATGTGAAAATTGATCTAAAAAAATTGAATGTGATCCGAATTTTTTTTAGTACGATTAAAAAGATCAGGATAAAACTCATCAATTTATTTTTAAAATTAAGCGATAAATTAAACACTGGTGAATAAATCCAAATTAAACGAATTGAGGTTCAATTGTACTAATATTGATCAAATTAGTAAGGATTAGATCAATGATGAATTCCAGAACTTTATCACAGCCTCTAGGCCTAGAACAGTTACTATGGTCTCTACAAGCATGTCGTATTTAATTAATCTCATATGAATTAAACTTGGGAATCAGACTCGAACGTATTTTTGCACCTTTTTTAGAAATGCAAAGAGGGTTTGTGTATTGCATATCTCAAAGAAATTCCACCAAAAGGTACCATAAAAAGTGGTTGTACAAATAATTATTTTTAAAAAATGAATATGGGTTGTAAGGTTTATTGATGAGGCTAAAATGCAGGGATTTCGGACAGATTGTGCAAGGAATCATCCATAAAATTAGATCTAAATGTTATGAACGGATAAATAGTTTAAGCCACTCCATTTCTTTGTAAGAGAATATTTAAATTAATTCCAACTGTTGGGCATGATGATTTCGCATCAATAAAAAAATAAATGTGCTACGCAGGATGCATAACTGCTCGTAAATTTTGATGCAGCAGGAAATGTGTAGGAATGACCACAAAACTTGAGTTTAAACTCTAAATAAAAATTGCATTAACAACCTATATTTCATATCATAATCCCATAAATTTATTAAAACAATAACCCATTCAATTCTTTTAAAAACTCACCAATTTAATTGACTTTTTAATAAATCCAATCGCAAATCTTACGCATCTTAAGGCACCTTTTGCAGCAACAACGGCATAAAAATCTTTGCAAACTTCCGCTGCTTACTTAATCTGCTCAAACATTAATGTACTGAAATAATCAAAAATTAATTATCTCTTTTTCCTCCTTGAATTCTTTACTCTGGCTATAAAAATCATGAAAAGAATCGTTGTTGAGCCCAGAAAGAACATCACAAAGGCTTGCACGTTCTGCAAGACGAGGAAACGTAAATGTGATGGTCTACTGCCTTGTGCTTTTTGCAAACTGAAAAATAAAGAGGAAAGTTGTAATTATGACTTTGTTGATAAAAGATCCATACGATACACGAAAAAAAGTCCCTTCAACAGTGCTGGCATTGAGAGAAACGCATCCCTTGACTCGGAGGACTCATCTTCTTCAAACACACCTCCAAACACACTTATGGAATTTAAAGAACCTTATTCTTATCAACATGAAAGAGCTCTTAATAGTGAAGAAAAGGGTAATACAAGAATTTTATTTGATAATCAAGGTAAATTTTGCTTTGTTGGTGAATCTTCTCCATTAACTTTATTGAATCAAACAAGAAAAATATTTCAAAATTTAGATTTAACTCCATTAGTTTTACAATATAAACAACAACAACAGCATATTCCAAATTCATCACATTTAAATTTAGCAAAATCTGAATTTGTTAACGATCCAAAAAGATTTGATTTGATTGATGAACCTGCATTATTACCAAACAATCAATTAGTTAATTTTTTTAAATTACCAGATCGTGAAGTTGCAATTAATTTAATTAATGTTTTCATTATTAATGTTAATCAAATAATTTATATTTTTGATGAAAACTTTTTAGCCAATGATATGATCAATTTGATATATGATCAAGATTCATTAGTTGAAAACAACAATTATTTATTATGTCAATTTTATTTCGTTTTATCAATTAGTTTCCTATATAAAAAATCTTCAGATCTTTCAATTTTAACCAATGATAATGAAGAATATTTTATGAATGGTTTAAAACTACTAAGTTTAATTCCTGAAGGTGGTGATATTAGATTAGTTCAAATCAATATGATTTTATTTGTTTATAATTTATTTACAAACAGAAGAAACACGTCATGGTTAAATTTAGGTCATGCAATTAGAATTGCTCAATCTTTAGGATTAAATAGAAGAAAGGCAAATTTAATGTTTAAAGATAAAGATTATTCAATTCATAGAAGGAAATTATGGAGAAGTTTATACATTTTTGATAGAATTATGTCAATTAATTTAGGTAGACCATTATCAATTGATAATAAAATTTGGGATGATATGAATAGTTTACCAATTGAAACAGGTAATAATTTAAGAAGTGTTTGTCAGAATGAATTAATGAAATTAAATAAATTAAATGGAGAAATTTATGAAAAAATTTATTATTGCAATGATAAAATTTCAATTCAATTAGCATATAAATTAGCAATTGATTTAAATATTTGGTCAAATAATTTACCAAGACAATTAAAAGCTGAAAATTTATTAAAACTAGAAAATGAAGTACTTGCAGCTGATGAATATAATTATCATTCATTATTATTTTTACATTTAATTCAATTAGATGGTATTGTTTTATTAACAAGACCATTTTTCCATTTTCATTTAGTTAGATTTTTAGGTAATTTAATTAGAAATATTAAAGATGTTAATTCAATTGAAATCATTAATGAAGAATTAATTTCATCAGATTTAATTAGAGTTTTTACAAAATCTTGTGTTAATTCTGCAACTTTTACAATTAGAGTTTGTTGGTATTTTATTAGAAATAAGTTTTATCCATTATATTCATATATTTTAGTTAATAACATTTTAAATTCTGCATTAATTATGGGTTTAAAAGTTTTATTAGATATTATTAAAATTTTTGAATCAAAAGTTAAAAATGATCAATCATTTAATGAAAGAATGTCAGAATATTCAATTGATTTTAAAAATTTAAACATTTCAATAATAATTTTAAAAGAATATTCAATGGTTAATAGATTTGCTGATAGATATTATAAAATTATTAAAGATTTAAATCAATCATTAGAAAATTTATTAAACACAATATTAAAATCATTAAATTATCAAGAACATCATAATCATAATCATTTCACAACAGTTATGAACTCCACAGAACAGATAGATAAAAACATTGATTTACAATCATTAAAAGTTTTAGAACTTGATGAAATAACAACATTTTTCAATGGTAATAACATTGATCCTGAATTATCACCAAATAACATTAATGATGAAAATGAACAACAAGAATTTTTATTCAAAAAGACAAAAACTATAGAAGATTTGGAAATGTTGAGTGCATTCTTATTTGATTGGGAAGAAAACCAAAATGCATTCAGTTTAGTGTAAAAGTATAATAATAATTAATTTAATGACCAAAGAAATTTTTTTTTAAGAACCTTATCAATCGGATAATATTGTAGCCAAGATTGATGTAATTTCTTCACAATAATTGATTTAATTTCTTCAATTTCTTCAAAAAATTTGTGTATAATTGAAAAATGTCACTGTAAATTAGGTGGAAATTGGTCATTGTTATAACGGTTGGATTCGGGATTCTAAACATAATCTAATTCTCAATAAATCAATCAATGACCCATACTTTTCCCGGGTTAAAGTTTTGGTACCTGAAGTATCGGATATATAAGAGTCATATTTCCATTCAATATAGAGTTTTGATTCAAAAAATTTGGTTTAATTGTAGATATATTGGGATATTTGAAAGGTATAATCCAGTTTTTATGCAATTAATTTAGAGGTTTAGTCTCATCACCGATTTTTTAGTTCCAAAAAAGGGTATATCTCGATACTGTGGCTATCAAAATAATATTGACACAAACTTGAATGTAAATTTGGTATTGTATTTTTAACAAGATGAGTATGACCAACACGACTGAAGAACTTGAGAAGAAGCTAGACACGCATTTCTCTGTGTTACCAGAGAAAAAATTGCAAATTGTTGTGTGGACATTATTCGTTGGTGCAGTGCTTGCTATGTCAGACACAATTGGAATTTCAGTTGCTATTCCATACATTGCTAAAGATTTAAACTCATCCAAGACTATTCAATGGGCAGCAACTGTTTTTTCAATTTCAAATTCAATTTTTACAGTTTTATCAGGTAGGTTTGCTGATATTTTTGGTAGAAGGAATTTAATTTTATTTTGTTATTTGATAACAGGTATTTTCCAATTAGCTCAAGGTTTAGCACAAACAGGACCTCAGTTTTATGTTTTCAGAGCCATTAGTGGTCTTGGATGTGGTGGTATTATTCCATTATCCATGGTGATTATTGCTGATAATGTTGAACCAATTCAAAGAGCAAAATATCAAGGTGTTTTTGGATCTGGGATTGGATTAGGTGCATGTTTAGGTTATTTTTTATTTGGTGGGTTTAGTGAATATACTAGTAATTCATGGAGGAATGCATTTTATACTTTATGTCCATTAACAATATGTACAGGATTAATTGTTTCAATTATTATTCCAAATACAAAATCTAAACTTTCTAAAAGGGAAATTTTAACAAATATTGATTATGTTGGAGTTTTAATAATCAGTTCATTTTTAGTATTTATTTTAATTCCATTAAACTGTGGTGGTATTTTATATGATTGGAGTTCAACGATTATTATTATTTTTTTCACATTAGCTGGAATATCATTAATTTTATTTGGATTAGTTGAAAAATTCTTTGCAAAATTACCAATTGTACCAATTAAAATATTTAAAAATTTACCAGTTTTAAATTTATTATTTCAATGCATTCTTTATGGAGCAGCATATTTTTCAATATGTTTTTATTTACCATATTATTTTATTATGGTTAGAGATTTTAACATTATGCAAACTTCAGGAATGATGCAATGTATTTTATTACCAATTTGTATTCATTCAAATATTTCTGGTAGATTAATTTCAAAATTTGGTAATTATAACTATGTTATTTGGACAGGGTATACATTATGGTTATTATGTACATTTTTATTATTGATTTTAAATGAAACAACAAATTTATATGGATTAGGGTTTATTTTAATACTTATGGGTCAAAACATTGGATGGACATTTCAACCAACTCAACAAGCATTACAATCACAATCAGATCTTAGAGATAGATCAGTTATAATGGGATTAAGAAATTCATTAAGATATATTGGTAATGCAATTGGTATTGCTATTTCTTCATTAATTTTTACAAATACAATTATTTCAAAATCTAAATCATCTACAAATTTAACAGAAATTGAAAAAAATTATATTATTAACCACATGTCAACAAAGTATAAAATTGAACAAGTTTTTACAAATTCAAAAACTATTAAAATTGTTAAAGATCTTTACATGTCAGCAATTAAAAATTTAATTTATTTATGGATACCATTAATTGGGATTTGTTGGATTTTTTCATTTCTAATTAAAGATAAAGGATTGAAAAGTCGTGATGAAGATACTACTAAACAAGAGATTGAAATAACACAAGTCAGTACAAAAAGAACAAAAATTGTACAAAGAGTTTAAATTTTACGGTGTTTGTGGTCATTGTCAATTACTATTGTAAAAAATTGTAACAATAATGCAAAATTGCGGAAATTGGTCAGTATAGGCCGTAGTTTTTAAAATCGAAAGACAAAACTCTAACATTCTTCTACGTATTAAATTGTACTCAAAAATTTCGTTGTCAAAGTAATTGGTTGCAAAAATAATTAGACTTATTTAACTACTGAAACTTGCATTTGTTAGGACCGAAACCGGAGTCTTTGCATAATTGTTACAACCCATGCACTTATCGCACGTCCCTTGATTAGATCAGATACATCTTCACATGTGCAAATTCTACGCATACATAGAAGCAGCAAAAAAATAATAAAAAAATAAATGGACGAGTCCGGAGTCGAACCGGAGACCTTTCGCATGCTAAGCGAACGCGCTACCAACTACGCCACACGCCCGAATTATGTTTGTTTAAACCCTGTGTTAAACAATTCGCGAGTTTGGGACAAAACTCACGTGATCTAAATCACCCCCAATACTCATAATTCAACTAAATAACTTAATATAAGTGATATTGAAAATCTGAAAAAAGGGCTGTATTATTACAGTTTCAATGCACATAATGGTATATTTCAAAACACAAATTTCCCATTATAAAGCATAGTTTATACCCCAACAACCCACGTTCGCATCGATTCAATCCGGTGACGTAACAAACCAAAAATTGGACAAATTATATGATTTAAACACAAAAAAGATCAAAAAGATACATTTTTTGTTAGTAAAAAACCCCTGAAAATGACGTAAATCGACTGATTCGACTAATTTATTACTAAAAGTGAAATTGTTAACAAATTCTTATATAATTGAGATTATTATTTTTGTTGATATTATATAATTTTTAAAAAAAAAAACACACAAAGCAACAAGTTTAATCTTTTAATTAAATTAACAGAATGTCATTTGTTAAAGAATACGCAGATAAGAAGGCCATAATATTCACAGATTTTGATGGGACTGTGACACTCCAGGATTCAAACGATTATTTGACTGATAATATCGGGTTTGGTCTTGAGAAACGTAAACAACTTAATGTCGACATTTTGAATGGTAAAGCCACTTTCAGAAAAGGTTTTGATGATATGTTAAAATCTGTTGATACTCCATTTGATGAATGTATTGATATCTTATTAGAAAAAATTGAATTGGATCCTGGTTTTAAAGAAACTTTCACTTGGGCTCAAGAGAATGACGTTCCAATCATTGTTGTTTCAAGTGGTATGAAACCAATTATTAGAGCTTTATTATTAAAATTAGTTGGTGAAGATTCAATTGATAAGATTGAAATCGTTTCAAATTTCGTCGAAGTTCGTGATGATCAAACTTGGGATATCGTTTATAGAGATGAAACTGATTTTGGTCATGATAAATCAAGAGCAATTAGACCATATAGAACTGCTAGATCTTCAGATTCAAAACAAAAATTATTTTATTGTGGTGATGGTGTCTCTGATTTATCTGCTGCTAAAGAAACTGACTTGTTGTTTGCTAAAAGAGGTAAAGATTTAGTTACTTATTGTCAAAGAGAAAATGTTCCGTTCATACAGTTTGATTCATTTAAAGATATTCTAAGTAATATCAAAGATGTTTTAAACGAAGTTAAAACCATTGATGATTTGAACGAGAATAACAAATAGAAATATACACTTAATTGATAAATTATTGAAAAAAAAATTTTTTTTCTTTCCTTTATATTTGTACACATTAATCATACCACATCTTAATCAACTCTTCAGAAACTGCACTTGGAGTTAAAACACCAAGATCTGTAATCAATGCAGTAATGAATTCATGAGGAGTAAAATCAATAACTGGAGAATTTTTAATATCTTCATCATTATTAGTTGTAAAATTCCATGGATTTTCTTCAGTTGGAATATCATCAGGAGCCAATGGGAACATTCTAACGAATTTATGAGATTCACTAATGACATACATTGGTTTATTTGCAGCTTTCGCAAGAACACCAATTTGATAAGTACCAACATGATTTATAATACCACCACTTTCTGCAACACCTTCAGCACCAACCAATATTTTATCAACTTTATGAATGACAGAACCAACTGCAGAATCAACAATCAACGACACTGGTACACTTTTTTCTCTTAATAATTTAGCCATTATTTCACCTTGTAAAGTTGGTCTTGCTTCAGTAACAACGACTCTAAATCTAACTTTTCTTTCAACTGCATGTTGCAATAAAGTGAAAACTGTTCTTGAAAATGAATGCACTAATATTATATCGTCATCAGTAATGAATTTAGCACCAATTTCAGCAATTTTATCTCTTGATGCTTTAGATCTTTCTAAAAACAATTGTCCATTTTCCACCAAATGACGTCTGCAACTCTCGTAATCATGGTACAAATGTGTGTTTCTCAAGACGAATCTCATAAATAAATCACAACCAGCTGATAATGAAATGGCATTTGGAATACTTTTTTTCAAAGTATCTGTTGCGTCTTGTAATAAAGTGATTAATTCTGTCGAAGTTGCCGGTTGTTTCACCTTCAGCAACGTAACAAGCGACTCAATGGCCGCAATCGGCATCGTCATCTCTGCATCTTCCTCCAAAAATTGCAAATATGTCTTTGTAATATCAAAATCTGGCATTTTTAACTGGATTTAAGTATATTCGATGAGTATACAAAAAAATAAATGAAAAAAAAATCTTCAAAAATCTCTGCTCATAACCACCACCAACCATCAACACTCTACAAAACAACCTCTAGTGATGCTGATATCGCGATTAAGACCACTTTACAGCATTCCTGCGACTCCATTGTTTACAAGGGCTTTTTCAGCGTCTTTCAAATTGCTCTCGTCGCTCAGCAAGATTAGAAACATTGGGATCATTGCACATATCGATGCTGGTAAAACGACAACAACTGAACGTATGCTGTTCTACTCTGGTGTCACGTCCAGAATAGGGAACGTTGACCAAGGTGACACGGTGACGGATTACTTGCCACAGGAACGTGAGAGAGGGATCACTATCCAGAGTGCTGCGATCACTATTCCATGGGATGGTAAGCAAGTTAATTTGATTGATACTCCAGGCCATGCTGATTTCACTTTTGAAGTCATCAGATCGTTGAAAGTTTTGGATGGTGCAGTGACAATATTGGATGCCGTTGCTGGTGTTGAATCACAGACTGAGAAAGTTTGGAGACAAAGTGGTAATTTACCAAAAATTTTGTTTGTTAATAAGATGGATAGAGAAGGTGCTGGATTCAGTCGTACTGTTAAAGAAGTTATTTCCAAATTGCAAACAAGGGTGCTGTTAGTGAACATTCCATTGTTTGATGAATTGCCAAACAGAGAACGTAAATTTGTTGGTGTTATTGACATCATTGAGAAGAAGATTTTAAGATGGGATGGTGAAAAGATTAAAGTTGAAGAAATTGATGAAAGTCATTATGAAGAAGTTTCCAAATGTAGAGAATCTTTGATTGAAACTTTGGGAGAAAATGATGAATCTATTATTGATTCATTTTTAGAACTTGAAGATTATATGGAAATTCCATCAAATTTAATCAAGAATTCAATTAGAAAATCAACATTAGAAAGATTTGCCGTTCCTGTTCTATGTGGTGCAAGTTTCAGAAACATTGGTGTTCAACCATTGATGGATTCAATTGCATTATATTTACCATCCCCACTTGAATCTAAACCAGATATTGAAAATTGTGAAAGTTTAGAATTAAAAGATTTAAAAAAGGGTTATGTTGCTAACAAAAATGAACATTTAGCCATTGGTTTAATTTTCAAAGTTTTAAATGATCCAATTCGTGGTATTATGAATTTTGTTAGAGTTTATTCTGGTAAATTAAGAAGTAATTCACAAATTTTAGTAAATGGAGAAAAATTAAGAATTGGCAAATTGTTAAAAATGCATGCAAATGTTCCTGAAGAAGTCAGTGAATTAAACACTGGTGAAATTGGTGTTATCATTAATGAGAATTTAAAAACTGGTGATACAGTTTTAAGTCATAGTCAAAAAAAGAATATTCAACCAAAAGAATCAAAAATCATTGTTAATCCAATTGAAATTCCACAACCAGTTTTTTCCATATCTTTAGAACCAAGAACTGCAGGTGATAAAAGACATTTAGATGAATCATTAAACTTATTGCTTAAGGAAGATCCAAGTTTAAAAATCACTGAAAATGAAGAAACTGGTCAAACTTTATTATCAGGTATGGGCGAATTACATTTAGAAATTGCACAAAGTAAATTAATTGAAATGAAATCCAAAGTTGAAATTGGTAAAATTATGGTTTCTTATAAAGAAACAATAAGTGAATTAAGATCAATTATTAAAGAAACTCCAGAAGGTTTAAAATTTAAAATTTCATTATTTCCAAATCCAAAAGATGCACGTTCATTACCAAAGGGTAAACAATACACTAATCTTGGTGATTTAGTTTATTTTGTCAATGATTATGAACCAAAACATTGGGATGATAAGAAATTATTACCATATAGTACAATTATCAATGCATTAATTTCAGGTTCAATTTCATCAATTCAAAGAGGTCCAAATTTAAAAGTCCCATTACATTCCACTGTTATTCAAATTGAAGAATTAGAAATCCCTGATGATTTCAACAACACTGCAACATTAATCAATTTAATAAGATCAGGAATCCTTGAAATTGTTTCAGAAACTTCAAATTTTGAAGTAATGGAACCAATCATGAAAGTTGAAATTGAATTAAATTCAGAAGACATGGGTCAAGTAATTCAAGATTTAACATCAAAGAGAAATGGTGAAATTTCATCAATTGATGAAAATGATGATAATAACGATTTACAAATTGAATTTCAAAAAATCAGTGAAACTCAATTCTTGCCATATGATCCTACAAACAGCACCACTGTAGAACAATTCAACGCAGAACAATTAATCCATGCTAATGTCCCATTAAAAGAGATGATCGGATACTTACCAAAACTAAGAAGTCTTACAAAGGGAAGAGCCACTTTCAACATGGAATTAAAAGGAATGGAAACTGTGACATCGGAAAGACTTGCAGAAATCATCGATTCAGAAACCTAAAAACCTTCCAACTGTATAAAATAATAAAGCACATGTACATACTCACAATTATAAATAAATATGTCAAAAAAACCCTTAAAAACTTTATACGATCGGTGTTTAAACATTGCTATAAAAAGAAATTTTAAGTTCCGTTTAATAATAATTGTACCTGATTCCCGTAAAAAAAAAGATTTGATCTATAACGTCAAAATTATTAATTGAGGCTGTACATTAAATTGTCTGAGAAAAGGGCCCTATCTAAACTTTTCCAAATTCATCCCAAAATTTCCTTTCCATTCCCAGTTCAGCACTTGGAGGATCATGCTCAGAGGCATTTTTTTCTGTGTGTTAATACCCATACTGGTGTATTTAATACCCAATACGGCAGTGTTTCATGGCCTGCAATGGAAGGTTCCGCAGAACTCATTTGAAACGTTAGTTCGACAGAATGCGACTTTATTAACACTATGTCAAAACTCTGACTTGTATGAGATGCTAGAGACAGTTCAATCAGTTGAGGACAGATTCAATTCAAAATTTAATTACTCATGGGTATTTTTAAACGATGTTCCTTTCACCGATGAGTTCAAACAGAGAATATCGACAATGATATCAGGAGAAGCAAAGTTTGGTGTTATAGATAACGAGAGCCATTGGTCGATCCCTGACCATATCGACAGAGTTGAATTCCAGAAGTCATTAGAAAACATGAAAGACAAGGCCATCTATGGAGATTCAATTAGTTATAGATTAATGTGTCGATGGTATTCAGGATTTTTCCAATGGCATGAATTATTGTTGGATTATTCGTATTATTGGAGAATAGAACCAGGTGTTAAGTTTTATTGTGATGTTAATTATGATGTTTTCAAATACATGGTTGATAATAACAAGAAGTATGGATTCATTATATCAATTTTTGAATATGAGATTACAATTGAAAGTTTATTTGATCAAGTATTAGAATTTTTAACACAGAATAAACAATTAGTTATCAAGAACATACCACAAAATAATTTAAAAGAATTCATTACAACAAAAGATGGATTTTATAATTTATGTCATTTTTGGACAAATTTTGAAATTGCAAATTTAGATTTTTATAGAACTGAATTATATTCAAAATATTTTAAATTCCTTGATTCAGGATTTGGTTTTTTTTATGAAAGATTTGGTGATGGACCAGTTCGATCAATTTTTAATAGTTTATTCCTTTCAAAAGATGAAATCCATTGGTTTAATGATTTTGGATATATACATCCACCATATTTACAATGTCCACTTGATCCAAAAATTAGAAAAGAATTAAGATGTTCATGTAATGAAAATGATGATTTTACATTTCACGACTACAGTTGCACACCGCATTTCCTTAACGTTATTAATAGCTAGAAAAAAAAAGTATAGAAAAAGTATAGAAAAAAATTGCATGTTATTTATTTATTAATCCTTGTACTACAATCAAATCATTATGCAATAGACATTATATAAAACCAAAAATAAAATCAAAAGAATATGCTTAAGTATCATTAAAAACAAAAAATCAAAAAAATCAAAATATCTAAAATATCTAAAACGGGCATCGACAGACAAAAAAAAAAGAAAAAAAATGTTTCACTTTTAATTTTTTTCTTCAACTTTTCCCTTTCTAATCACGTTCATTATCTTTAACAGTGTCTTCTAAGAATTTCAATTGATCTCTAACTTCAGCACACAATTCAGCATTTGTAACACCATCAAATGCAGCAAGATCAATTTTCAAATCACAAATTAAAAAATTCATTGATCTCCATTGAATTAATTCAAAATCATAACCAATTCTTTTAGCCATACCTGGACCATATAATCTAATTCTTTTACCATCTTCAATAAGTTTCCCTTCTTTTTTCAATGACATTGGATTTAATTTTGGGAAATTTGCATGAACAAATAAAATTCTTGGATCTTTTAAATTATTTGAATTTTTACCCTTTGCCTTTTGATATTCAAAATCTTCAAGTGGATCATATTGACCCATACCACAACCAATGAAATCATGATTTTGATTAAAATGACCAAAAGCATTTAAAAATTTATGAACTTGATAAGATTTTGTCTTTAAGGCAACAGAAGCAGCAATAAAAGTTTCTTTATCACCTTCACCATCAGAACCTTGAGAAAACAAAGGATAATAATAATCAGGACCATATAAGTTATAGTATAAGGCTAAGAATAAATCTTTTGAATGACTTGTTTTAGAAATAATTAATTGACCAGATTCAGAAGAAGAATCAGGAATTGCACCTTTTCTATCATGTAATGGAACATCTTTAATAACGTTTGCCTTTGCCCAATTTCTATCATTTTTTTCAATGTCATCATAACCAAATCTAACTCTTTCATTACCAACGGTTATACTTGCAATTTTATAATATTCAGGTGAAGTTGCTCTTCTCCAAAAATCAGGCCAAGTAACTAAACCAGTACTTTTAAATGGTTCAGAATCAAATAAATAATCTGGAGCATGAACAGGGATATTATCAGAATCCAACAATAAAACATTTTCAAAACTTGAAACTATTAATGCTAATGCTTTATATTGATAACCTTTAAAAGAAAATTTTGAAGAAACTTCTTGACCTAAAGCAGTTGGTAACAAGATACATTTTGCATTTAAAGCAGGGAAGATTCTTGTACATAGTTCAATTTCATATTCTTCTTCAGTTGGAATTAAGACTTCAACAGGAAGTTTTGAATCCATTGATCTTAGAGATTTAATAGATAACAAAGCAAGCCAATTAAATTTCCCACCACCAACAAAGACAATACCATTACCAGAGTACAATTTCTTTGGGAATGATTGTGGCAAAGCTTTGACGACAGCAGTATGAGAATTCTTCAAACTACTAACTTCTTCAGTTGTTAGATCAAGGAAACTGTTTAAATATTCCTCTGAAAACGTGACATCAGTAGGACCATCATAACCAGCGTGATAAATTCTGTCTTCAGACTTGTATCTGTTCAATTTTGGCACCTGAGGTTTCCCTTTCAACAGAGCATCAAAAACTTTATTGAAAAAGCCATGAGCTAACACCAATCTTGATCCACTCTTATCCTCTTCCATCTTGAGTGCAATCTGTCTAATTGCTCTAATATGATCCAGCTTCTCATCTTTCTCGACACCACCACCAGCATGTCTCTGAGCAGCAGGAGTCTTGTAGAACGGCACTGTCTCCCCTTGTTTCACAGCAACTGGCTCCTCAATGGCTGCAACATCCCCATTATCAACAACGGACACGACATACACGACAAGGGCAAAAATAATCAAAAAAACACCAACTTGAACACGTTTCCTCAGCAATCTTTTACCTCCAAACAACAATGAACCCATTTCAAATCTCAAATTGACTTAAAATACAGAAATTTTATCAATTTTAACTTAAATTAAATTCAAATTATCAAAATTCAAAAAAATTTCATGTAAAAATTTTGGTGTGAAAATCACTGGAAAAACCGTTTTTGATTTTTACAGTTGGAAATTACTTTTTTGGGAAGTCACGTGGGAATCTCTTATAATAAAATTTAAATTTTTTTTTTTATTTTCTTACAATCTTTCACTTAAAAAACATTAAAATGGGCTTATTTGTCGCTGAAGAAGAGGATGAAATCGTTCAGGATCAATTTTCAGACTCTGAGGATGATCCAGTCGTTTCAGAAATACCCATTTTACTCAAGAATCACGAATCTCACGAGTTGTACGCTTTGCAATACGCAAATAGACCAAAACATCGTCCTCTAACTAATGCTAATAGAGTCATTGAAACAAGATTTAAAAAAGAATCTGGTTTAGTAGAAGTTGATATCCCTGTTGATACGACAAAATTTCATGATGCTGCAAAATCAGAAGAATGGGGTGGTATCTCTAGACAAACTTTACAAGGTGTGTTATTGAATTTAGATGGTTATTACGTTGGAAGTATCACAAATGGTGAATTAGTCCTGCTGCCGTTAGATGGGATCAGTCAGCTAAGAACTAACTTAAAATACATTGACAAAGAAGCAAACGATAAAAAGGAATTACTAAGATTAGAAAACAATGCAAATAAACCACAAACTGCTAATGACATTCAAGTTGTTCAATTAACTGTTAAAAACACTTCTGATAACATCCCAAGATTAGGAAATGCCTTATTAGCAAGAAAGAAAGTTGATGAAGAGAAATTTCAAGTGTTTAAATGGAATGATCTAAATGATGAAATCACAAACACTTTAAGAACAAGTCTATTAACAAATAACGAACACATTAAGATAGAATTACAACCATTGACAACAAGAGAAGAATACATCAACTCTTTAGTCCAAGAAACAATCGTATAGCATATTTAATCCTACAGCATTTTTTTAATATCCCACACGTAAATATTCATGCCAAAACACTATCTAATTGATCCATATTCTCAAATTGATCCTGTTGACCAACTCTTTTCAAGATCTCCCTTTTAGAACTCTCAACAACTTCACCACCAATGATCAACTCATCTAAAATATGATATGCCCTTTGAAAGTTAAAAATAATATCAAGTTCACTAACATTACCATATGACTTATCCATCTGCTCAACAAATCTGTGTATCACCTCCAACGTCAACAACTCGTTCTCATCATTGTCAATTCCAGCAATGAAAAACAACGACGCATATCTTCTGTAAACAATCTTGCTGTCTTTATACTCTGAAACGTTACACATCTTTGCTCTGCGTCCAAGCACCAATGCCGTCAATTCTCTCGTGATTCTCGTCTTCTCCTTCTGCGACAATGGCGTGTACCACTTCGAAAGCCTCACTTTCCCTTGTCTCGAGAGCAAAATCAAGTAATTAATACCCATATCTGTGATTTGTTTGATATTAATTATAAGTTAAATTTGGCCAAAAAACTAAAAACATAAAGGATTCTGTGTGGCGCATACCAATTATTGTGAACCAAAAGCAAAAAAAAATAAAATGGACGAGTCCGGAGTCGAACCGGAGACCTTTCGCATGCTAAGCGAACGCGCTACCAACTACGCCACACGCCCGAATTATGATTGATTAAACGCACTGTTACTTTTGCCAAAATTGAGGGCCACAAAAATGGTGATTTTTTGCGCCAATTAGAGCATTTAGAGCTCATTCAGACATACAAGTATCATTCCAGAATGTTTATCTATATACTGCTACAATTTGGTGAGCATTCGGGTAATTTTGAAGGTGTTATCAAATTTTTTTAGATACCACATACCGTAGTCCGTAATGTTTAACACACAACAGGAATTTTGAAATCGCTTAAACTGGTTCAAAATGGAAAAAGCAATAGGAGTGTAATCTCTTGATAAATGATGTCAGTTTCTTTATCAATATTCAAACATTTTTGGTGTAAATCACTTATCTATGTCCTTTCGTTTTTATCTTTTACTTAAGAATGTACCTGCAAAAATATGAAACAGTTACTTTAAGCAAACAAACAAGTCCAAATCTTATCTCAAAGTTTTTGTATCACGATTCTCTTTCATAGAGTCAATTCTAGATTTTCCCTTTTAAGTCATTTCCGTTTCCCAGATTTGATGATTAAACACGTTTATTCCCACAAACATGTAGCATTTAAATATTTTAACCAAAAACAGAAACAAAATCGTTAAACATCTAGACAATTCCTCATATTCCATTTTACAGTTATCACTTTTCTATATTTAGTAATCCTTGTCTCAACGCAAAGTCCAAAGTTTGTGTCAATCAATGTCCATAATATAACCGTCTTTGGACCTTTATACAGACCTTATTTAGACAGAAAACAATTTAATCAATCCTTGATTAAATCAAATTAGATAAATTATATTGCCTAAGAAGAGTGTAGTGTTTCATCAAGATCTTCTATCAAAAATTATTCCAATTTTTCTATAGTAACGTATCAATGATTAATTATTTCCATTTAAATCTAATATTTGTACCATAAAATTAAGAATTGGTCACAGTATCAATTAATTAATTAATACTAAATCACAGTACAAAATCAAAAATCAATCATCCAATCTTAAACATTAAAAATCCAATTGATCAATCACAATCCTCTTCATCAAATAAAAATATCAAAAAACATAAAATCTAAAATTACTCTCTCAACCACCTATTTTTCCAAAACCTTAACAAACAATCCCATAACTGCAACCCCTATAAATACGCTAGACTATCTTTCAACCAATTATCACCTATAAACATTACATTATTTAACCAAATATCATCGGTTTGTCTAATTTTTGCTTACGTAAGTGGCGGAAAATTATACAAAATCCGCGAATGTCCAAATTGGACATATCGGAGCTCGCGTGGCGTAATGGCAACGCGTCTGACTTCTAATCAGAAGATTCTGGGTTCGACCCCCAGCGTGAGTGCTTTGATATTTTCTTTTTTTTTTGTTATTTAAATAGAGATTGATGGCCATATTTTTTGATTAATTTTTAGGGCATTTAATTTTAAATGTTGATTTTAAGGCATAGTTTGATTCTTATTATATATTTTACCGACTCCGGTACGCTCAAAAGTTAAGCCGTCGATGTTAAATTAATATAAACAATAATGTTAATACACTAGTACTATTGATATAATATCTGATCTATTCTTCTGAATAATCTTTTAACAATTATTAATTAACCGCATATAATTTGGATGCTTTGCTGGTCTAGAATCCATATCTAATCAATTCTGTCAATAGAAAAGGCAAAATCAACAACAATTGATGACTACAAATGGCTGAAATAGTAATCAACAACTTCACATAAACATAAACCTTATTTATAATTAGAGCCTAGTAATTGGTAGAAACATTGTTGTTATTGTCTCAGATCTGTGAGATGCAACCATAAAAAGCTAAATCCGCTACTTTAATTGGTTAATGTGAGTGCCTATAGAGCCTAGATTTATGCCAAATGTCAATTTTTTTGATGTTGCATATATCCAAAGCAACACTGTCTAAATCTTTGAAAGATTGTACAAGAAAATACAAATTAAATGAAAAGTTGAACAGCGAGAATTCTTCTATTTTGTGAACAGTACAATAAAAGATGAATAAGGAATTCAATACCAAATAAGAATCGTATTTGAAGATTTTCTATTGCTTTATATACTTGAGAGAAAATAATATTAAATAAAAATGTAAAAGTATGCACAACTCACTATTATTAGGACACAATTATAGATTTAGGTTTTGAATTCCTAGATTCGAATATAGTCACTTTTAGTCACCAAATAGATAATTTAGCTACTGGTTATAAGAACCTTTGATTATATCTTTTAACCTTCATTTTTGTTCACTCGTTTTTTTAAAAGATATCTTTAAGTTAAATGTAATTTAAACAGATTTAAGATTTCTCTAGAAACAATTTTATGTTTTATAGTTGGAACTCTGTTATAGTTAGTTTAATTTCCAACTTGGGTACGTAAAGATGTATGTACAGTGAATAATCTTAAATACGAATTCTAAGCAACTATATATCCTTTTCACTTTTTAGCTTTGATGTCAGAAATGCAACTTAAAAAACAACACTAAATAAACTAAACTAAAAATAACTTCCACCCTTCAAAAGTGAAAGAACAAGAGCAGTGAAACTTTCTCTACTGAAATGAGATCTAAATTCTAATACTTTTCTAAGACTTAATTTCAATTCATTGAACAATAGAAATCATAAACGTTTATAAGCAACTAAAAGCCGGAGTACATGATGTAACATAAGTGACGAATACGAGGTCAAAAAATTGAAAGTATCTGCAATCTACAGGCGTTTTTTATGATCTTCCTCAGATTTGAAACATAGCAATCTAGATCTGTAAACATGCCACCAAGAGCCAAAATGATTTTTATGGAAACTGCTGACAGTTAACAAATGTCCACTTAAATTGAGAAATAAGTCTTGTTTAAAACCTTCAAAGGTCATAGTTCACACAAGTTAGAAGAGGGAGGTTTGCTATAATTACATAGTTTTTATTCTGTATGTAGGTTTTAAGTTCATGATCTAGATTTTAACTTTCTAAATACTGCTGTCACTTTCAAATTGATTGTACATGAATGAAATGCATATTCCAACATTCATACAATAGTTGTATTTATACCTATAAAAGGAGGAAAATTCCATTATTTATTTAACTTAGATTTGTAAACTGTGAATTTCATAATGAATCTTTCTTTCGTTTGGTTTTTACTTTCTGTTGTTATTTGTACACCAGTTACACCACAATTTACAGGTTATGGTAATGGTGATGGTACATTAACTTGGGCAGCAACATTTTTACCACCTTTCACAAGTGTTATTTGTAATTTTTTCAGATATTCTACAATTTACAGCATTGAAACTTTTACGGCAAGTTATGGTTCTACTACATTAACTCCATTTTACACTTATAAAGCTGATTCGTTGACTTATTTACGTTTTGAAAGGGCTGAAGAATTTACAACAGATCTTGTTGTTTATATCAAAGGTACTTATCCAACAACTGCTACTGCTACATCTTTTATGGGTGGGTTTGATATTTATGCCTTTGACGGCGGTATAAGTGCTAGAAATAATGCTTGGGTTCCAATAACTATTACAACTCCACCACCAAGTTCAAGCTCTTCAAGTGAAAGTTCTATTGAAAGCTCTTCAAGTTCTTTTGAATCTTCTTCAGAATTTTCATCTTCATCAAAATACTCTTCAGAATCATCATTATTGTTTCCTTCAGAATCTTCTTCATCTTATGCTTCAGAATCTTCTTCAAGTGAAATTTCTTCCTCTTCTGACTTCTCTTCATCATCTGAAACTTCATCAGAATCATCAATTGAATCTCCATCTTTAGAATCAGAATACTCTAGTGAAACTTCATCATCTGAATCAAATTCATACTCAAGTGAATCTTCTATTGAGTCTTCTATTGAATCTGAATCTTCAGTTGAATCATCTACTGATTTCTATTCAGAATTATCTAGTGAATCCTCAATCAGTTCCACTGATTCCTCAATTGAATCCACCTCTACACAGACTTCATCATCATCCTCTTCTTCTTCATCCTCAACTGGTCCGACAATCACTGGTGTTCTTGTCAACGGCAACCCACAATGGATAATCTCAGTTCCAGGCACACTAGGCCCATGGTCTTCCCTCGAACTAGATCTTCTCAAATCTGGTCCAATCAACTACACAAACGCCAACATCTACATCGATGGCAAAATCTCTTCAACTGGTGAAATTTCAGTGACCGATTCTTCAATTGAATTACTATTCCAAGAATCAATCAACACAAATTCTTCAGTGGATATCATCATCAATGGTGTTTTCAACCAAGCTGGTACTGGTACTGCTTATGGTAATTTAACCATTGATTCAGCTTCTCCTTTTGTTAAACGTGATGAAACTGTTTATGCTCTTGAATCTTCAATTGACTCTGAAGAATCATCTTCAAGTGATGTTTCTTCATCTTCTACAACTGGTTCCTCAGTCACTACATTAACATCATTAACATCCACCTATTCAAGTTCCTTGAGTTCTTCAAGCTCATTAAACGAAAATTCTACCACTTCAAACCCAGTTTCAACTAAAACTGCCACTAAAGAAGACATCAACACCACAATCATCACCATAACTTCTTGTGATCATGACAAATGTTTAACCAAACCAATCACAACCGGTTTAACCACAATCACCACAATAAGCAGTGGTACAGTCACCACCTACACGACCTACTGTCCTCTTTCCACCTCAACCAAATCCTCCATCTCAACTAAAGCCACTAATACCTCTTCCACTAAAGCTTCTACAAAAACAGACTCCACAAAACCAACTACAACACTCACTAACACCACCAAAGAAACACTTTCCACAGCTTCCACCAAAGCTTTAACTGAATCCACTTCAACTTCTCCTAAATCAATCACTGAACAAACTGGTGCTGCTAACAAGCTTTCAATTTCATTTTTGATCGCCTTGATTGGTTTTGCTTTAATCTAATGACTTATCAACCATTTTACACTTCGTTCTTATACAATTTTAATTCCACTATTTTACTTTCTAACTAACATCCCATTTTGCATTCTTACAACTCCTTTCCATTCAGATTCATATCCCCTTCAATCATGGTTTCCCTCTCGTATAGACTTCAAATACAGAAACACTTACATTCCTACAAACAATTTTCATTAAACAAAAATCAAATATTCAATATTTGATATAAAAACGTATATACAACAACATCCCACTTCTCATATCTAAACACTAAATTCTCCCATAGTACCATTAGCATGATTGTTATTAATATGATCAAATTCACTAAAATTTGAAGAGTTTAACTTTTGACTAACTTTATTCAAATTATGATTTCTTCTCTTATTAATAAAATTTAAACTATTATTAATTTCTTCACCATTACCACCTGATTGTTTATCATCTGCATTATAAATTAATTCATCATTACCCAAGTATAAAATCTTCATAATGTTACCAAAAACAACAACGATTGACTTATGACCAAATCTTGTAATTTCACCAACACTATTAACTAATAAACCATTTGCAGTACCTTCAGGAATTTTAAAAATTTCAAATTTACCATCAGAATTAATTTTCCAACCTTCCCATAAGTTATATAATCTTGAACCATGATTATCATTTGTTTCATCTTTAATATCATGATGTTTTCTATTTCTTAAAATTGAATTTTTTTTAAATTTTTCAATTGATTCAATTATTTCACTTTCTGGTTTTTTCTTTAATCCCATTATTTCATTTTGATCATTACAACACCAACCTTCAATATCATCAACATGATAAATATGTTCAGTAACTTGATTAAACCCAATACATCTAATTTCTCTTGGATCTCTTTCAACACGAAGACAAATACTTGTTTTGGCTTTATGATCAACTTTAAAAGTATGCATAACTAAAGAATGACCATCATTTAAAGAATAAGCAACAGAAAATGAAGAAATTGAAACAGAACCACAAAAACGACAATGAGTTGGTTGTGAATGGAAAACTTTTAAAGATTTTTCTTTAATTTGTGAATCAATTTTAAATTTTTTAATTAAAATACCAGTTTGAACATCAATTAATTCAGCAAATGAATCATTTGTTTTAACCATAAACCCAACAAATGGAACTATTTCAATTTGAGTTTTTGAAACATCTAATTCAACATTATTTGTTTCATTTATACTTGTTGGATTCATAACGTTATTTGGATTATTAAAAGTATTTTGAATAACATTAATAGTTCTTGTTTTCCATTTATTATTAACAGCTGTTGAAACAAGGATATTACCTTCTTTTGTATATGAAATTAATCTATCATTAACTCTTGGAGTTATTAATTTTGAACTTAAAATCAAAGTTGAATTATTTAATTTTTCTCTTGATATACTATTATTTGAATTTTGACAAGAAATTGTTAGTAAATTACCATTTTTCAAAACAATTATAAAATCTTCAGAAATATCATCATTATTTAAACCTGAATTATTAATAAAAGAATTTGGATTAAATTTTTGAGTTGCACCACTAATTGATCTTAAAGAATTTCTTCTTGATCTTGTTAATAATTCATCTGATTGATTTAATTTTGCAGCAGCTCTTTTTCTTTGTAAAAAAGCTGGAATTGTTTTATATCTAAAAAAAGTTTCTAATGGAGAATTTTTTTTCAATTCAGGAATTTCAAATTTCCAAACCCAATTCATTGTTAATCTTGACCAACATTGAACGATACCATTTTTAGAAAAAATTGTAATAAAATTACCAGAATCACTAATAACAACGTTAACAATTGGCCATAATTGAGAACTTATTGGTAATTGAGTTGGTTTTGGTAAAGGTTTTGACATTGGAGACCAAATTAAAACTTTATGATCAAGACCAATTGATGCAATAAATGATGAATTTGATGTTGAAGTTTTGATAATATCAAGGAAATGACCATCACTTAAAACTTTAACTTGAAAATTATCTTCTTTAATATTAAATTTTTTATTTAATTTATCTTGATCATCAAAAGTTAAATTTTTAGTAAAAATTTTTAAAATTAACGATGAAATTGATAAAATAAAAATTAATAATGATAAAAATTCCAAGATATAATAAATATCAAATGTATATGAAACATTATGATTAAAATTTTGTGAAATTAAAGAAGAAGAAGATTCAGAATTTTTTAAATTAAATAAATTTGGTTTTTGAAAATTAATTAAATAATGACCAATTGAATCAATTGATAAAATTTCTTGAATTAAACCATTTTTATTTAAAAAATCATTAAAATCATTAAAAGCATATTTTAATTGTGAAGAAGAATTAATTTGATGTGATAAAGAATTATTTAACCATCTAAAATTAATTAAAACAAATAAAGTTGAAATTAATAAAGTTTTTAAAACATTTTTTGAAATTGGTAAATTAATTTCATGATAAATTTTTTTAAAATTAATTAATAATTTTTTATACCAAGAATCTTTTTTAGTATAAATAAATTCATCTAAATTTTGATCATCATCATCAATTTCATCATCACTATCAACTAACAAATCACTGAGTTCCAATCTCAGCAGATCAATGCTTAATATTGAGACAAAATAAGTCAAGAATAAAAAGTGATCAATGATCAATGCAAATGAATTAAATATTAGGAAAATTTTGAAATTTTTTGAAATGTAAGGAGATATTATTCCAAATATGATGATGCTTGAAGCGATGATTAAAGAAGAAGTTAAACCAGTTTCAAATAAAGCATTTGAAAGTCTGTGTTGAATTGATAATTGATCTTTATCAGTTGTTGAAATTGAATTAACAAATCTAAAGATGTTTTCAATGCTAATTAAAATGGCAATGAATGGTAAGAATTGTAGATTTATTTGATATAAATCGATGTCATTATAAAAAAATGAAGTTAAAGTTGATGCAGAAAGGATTGATAAACTAATTTGAACAAAAAATCCAATAATTAAACCACATTTTGATCTAACAGAATTTAATTTTATCAATGAAACGACAAAATATATAAAAATAACCAAATAACTTAAAATTAATAAAAATTTATCAATTGAATTAAATTTAAATATGTTTAGATTGAAAAAATAATCATCAAATTGGTTATTTTCATCAATTGATTTGAAGACACCATTGTAGTTGAAAAGGTTTTCAGTGAAAGAATCAACAATGGACCTCGTTTTAAACAAGAACAGGACTCTAATTAATTTGCATGACTTGATCAATCCATTGACTTTATACATATCACCAAACAAAGAGTCCAAATGCAAACCTTTTTCAAAGTTGATTGTTTTCAATAGATTCTTATCCTGTTCAAACAGGGCCACGTCATTATCCCAGAAGGCCAATGGAGAATGGACATAGACTTGATCCAGTGGCAAATCCTTCAGCAGTTCCTGTTGCAACGACCACACCTGGCTTAAGAAAGTTTTGTTGAGGGCACTCTCGTCGTTCTTAATCCATATTTGAGCTAAACTGAGGCCGTACTCTTTCCCCTGAGCCAACGAGACATCGGTGCGGTACTCCCAGCCAGCATGAACGAGCCCGTGGTTCCACCAGGAGTACAGCGAGGGATAACTGAGCACGAACGCCAGCGAGACGGGCACGATGATGGCCAGTCGCTGCCTTTTAACAACGAGGTTACACAGCGCCACGTAGTGCTTTCGGAGCTTGCCGAGGTGTGTGTTGTAGAGGTAGTTGCACAGTGCCAGCAACAGCGACCGCAGCAGCCTGAAAAACTCTAGCATTTCCAGTGGAATTTTGAACTTTTGTTTGTTTATGAAGGTTTGTTGATGTTTTTTTCAACATTTTGCTGGGAAGCGGACTTACGGCCGGGATTTCCGAATCGGGCTGGCGACAGTGGGCAGGGCTGTTTAGACAGTAGGAGGCCCCATTAGTGTTGTTGTAATGCTGTTGTAGTGGTGTTGGTTGCAATTGGTGGTTCTGGTTTACTGGGTTTACTGCTTTTTTTGTGGGCAAATTCCCATTTTTTTCTCCCAATATCAAATTCATCTCGAAATGAGGTACACTCTACATATAATACATTTACGAGAAAAAAACATCTTAATTATCATACATTCACTCATAACTGCCTAGAACTTACCCAAAGCAGCAATGTTCAATTGAGCCATTTGACCCAACAATTGACTGATTCTATCATCCAATTGACCTTGTGAATACGCATCTCTGTCTTCTTGACTTAAATAGTTTTGGATTTGTGCTAATCTGGTATAACCTTCAGTACAGAATCTCAATTGAATCTTAACCAAACTTTCAAAACTTGGATCAAAGTATGGAACTCTTAAAGAAATCAATTGTGGTAATTCTTCTTTTAATTGAGTATTTAATTGATCAAAAACTTCTTTGGCTAATTCTAATTCTCTTTCTGCACGAGGTAATTTAGCTGCATCTTTAGCTGGTTTCTCAACTAATCTTCTAACTTTTGCCTTTGCACCTTCAAAATCAACTTTTTTATGAGCTCTTTTCTTAATTGCATCATCAATTTCATTAAAATATTGAGTAAATGTAGTCAATGGTGTTAAAACTGTTTCTCTAAATGGACCATCTAATTGTTTAACAGTTTCTGAATCAAATTCTTGAACTGTTTGTAAATAATGGTTACCGACATTAGCAGAACCACCCATAGATTTAGAATCATCGTATAAAGAAGAAATGACTTCAGCAATTCTCACTTGTGATTGGGTCATGGCTCTTAAAGAATCCAAATAACCTTTAGCTTCCTTCTCAATGTCACGACCATTCTTTGATAATGTTTTATATCTTCTTTCTTCAATATCATAGTCCTTGTCACTAGTTCTATCAGTGTTCTTCACAAGCACCTGCTGACCAGCACGCGAAACAGCCTTCTTGAACCCGTTCCAACTCATAACTAATATTCAATTAAAAAAATCCACCAAAAAAGATACAAATTCTGTCCTTTTATTGCTAAATTTAAATGTGTTTTGTGTTTGTTTCATTACAAATTGAGGCGAAATTAATGATGATCAAATATTAAATTCGCGAAAAGACCAGTGTAACCGTAACCACTGGTCACATGACTTTCAGGTGATCAAAATTTCTCTCGCTGTTTTTTTCTCTTTTTTCTTCCACTTTTTATTTATAAACATTAAGTAATAAGTTAAAGACTTAATTCAATTGTGGCAAAATGACTGCTGATAATAGACCGAGAAAGTCGACTCTGTCAAAGATTACGAGGATGTTTGGTGCTCCTCAATCTCCTGTTGAGCAGGAAAACAGATCTCTTTCCAACTCTTCAAATTCTTCAACAAATTCCTTACAACAACTATCCCTCGAAGATAAAAAACCACTGCCCTCTTCAATTGGCTCTGCTCCATCAAGAGCTCCTTCTAAATACAAAAAAAGTGTCGAGAAGGTACCGAGCTCCACGACTTCAACTTCAACAACTCCACAACATCTTTCACGTTCATCTTCAATGAAATCTCAAAAAGCTCCATCTTCATCAATCACGCCCACTTTACAACCTGTCACCTCTGGTTCTTCATTAGTGCCAGCTTCAAGCTCCACTGCCATCAAGAACCTGCCGCGTTTCCTTGTATTTGAAGATGGTAATCATGAACATCATTTAAAGAATGCAAAACGTCAAGAAAAATTAACACACATGTTTAAATCTTTAATCAATGGTAATAAACTTCGTGATGGTGCCGTCAGTGCAGTTCCAGAAATTTTAAATGGTCCTCCATCTTTATTCAGTGGATTAATTAATCAAAATCAAGCTGCTGCAACAAGTGATAATTACATCTTTAGTGGTGCAACAAGGGTTGATGATTTACCATTAGTTACTTCAACTGAACATATTTGTACTAATAATCAAACTTTTGTTGAAAGATATGGTAGATGTCAAGAAGTTGTTGGTAAAGGTACTTTTGGTGTTGTTAGAATTTCTCATAAAAAGGAATCATCAACAGGATTAGAAAAATTATTTGCTGTTAAAGAATTTAAAAAAAAACCATCTGAAGATGCAACAACTTATTCAAAGAGACTTACTTCTGAATTTTGTATTTCTTCATCATTAAAACATATTAATATCATTGAAACTTTAGATCTTTTACAAGATGCAAAAGGTGATTATGTTGAAGTTATGGAATTTTGTTCAGGTGGTGATTTATACACTTTAATTATTGCAGCTGGTAAATTAGAATATTTAGAAGCTGATTGTTTCTTTAAACAATTAATTAGAGGTGTTAATTATATGCATGAAATGGGTATAACTCATAGAGATTTAAAACCTGAAAATTTATTATTAACTGCAAATGGTACTTTAAAAATTACAGATTTTGGTAATGGTGAATGTTTTAAAATGGCTTGGGAAAATGAAATTCATTTAAGTAATGGTATTTGTGGTTCATCTCCATACATTGCCCCTGAAGAATACGTTACAAGAGAATTTGATCCAAGATTAGTTGATATTTGGTCTTGTGGTGTTATTTATATGGCAATGCGTACAGGTAAACATTTATGGAAAGAAGCAAATTTAAAAGATGAATTTTATAAAAAATATTTAGATGGAAGAAAAAGTTCTAAAGGTTATGAACCAATTGAATTGATTAAAAGAGCTCGTTGTCGTAATGTTATTTATAGTATTCTTGATCCAATTCCATCAAGAAGAATTAATGGTAAACAAATTTTAAATAGTGAATGGGGTCGTGAAATTAAATGTTGTGTTTAATTTATTCCTCTTTATGATAGACGTTGCATGAAATATATGAATGAATTTTAGTATGAAATTAGTGTAGTTACTATGGATATTAAAATTTTTTTGTGTCAAAAATGAAATTACACTTTGATATTCAATTAATCAATGGTTTTGAACACAGAGATATTCATTCTTAGTAAGTACTGTGGATATGAAGGATGGCTGTGTACCACATGTCACGTCTTGGACATTTTGGATAAAAAGGAATATTTTTAGAACAGATAAAAAGATTAAAAGATAAAGAAAATTGGCCATGATTCCAGAATTGAAAATAGACAGCTAATAGTACTTACTACTATCACTATTCTTACTCTTCTTATCTCTACATTCTCTACATTCTTCATTATTGACATAAATGTTTCGCGGAAAGGTAATTATGGTACCCTTCATAAGGCCTATTAAATCATGAATAAACTTTAAAGAGAAATAATTTCATTTAATAATTCAACAATTGTTTACACATCACTGGTAATATAAAAAAAAATTGTAATTAAAGAACATGTAATACAACAATATCAACATGATGTAATTGTGATAGGGCACCTAAAGATTTCTATTACTTACAGTCTTTTTTCCTTTTTGTAAACAGCTGTAGCGTCTATCTGAGAAGAAATTCTCAGTTGGCTCAATGAATCTAGGTCAGACAGTGCCTTTTTAGTTGGTTTTCAACTGATAAAGATCCCCTGATCAAAAATTCATGACATTAACAATATATCGTATTTATTAATGGAGAAGTCAACTTTTCCGTTATTTTGCGTTTATAATAAACAACCAATATTTGACAACTTATTACTGTAGTATCAACGTGGACAATAATATCGAATATCGTCGTGGTGGTTCCACGTCCATTATTGTGGATTATTGATATGGACCACATCAGGGAGAAAATATTTATATAGAAAATTTAAATTGTTTTTTTTTCTTCCAACTTATTTATGGTATAACTCCATGTGAACATGACTCTGACGTTTCCCCCTGTACATAGGTCTTTCGTGTGACCATTTGAGAACATCTCCTTCCATTATTGTAATAAGCACAAGTTATTGAGAAACATAAAGTTTTCCAATACTGATTTATTCAATAATCTGTTTAAAAAAATCAATTTATTGATTAACATAGAAGTAAAACTTTTCTGTTATTAATTCGTTGAAATAAACAAAAAAATTATATATTTAAAACAAAATTATTGTAATAATTTTTCTCAACATTCTCAATTCTGTTTAATCCTTTTTTTTCACTATAAAAGAACATTAAATTATCACTTCCTTTCTAAGACTTAAACTTTCCATTACATTCACTTCCAATTATGTATGCTTTTAGCATGAAAGCTGGGACTACGTTTTTGTCATTTTGATTCAAATAGTGAAATGAATATTTTGCTTAACACAACATTGTTAAAATTGATTTTATAAAACGTTTTTAAGAAATTTGTTTTATAATATCTTTTTATTGACAATCATCTATATTTGACAATTTGTAGACTGTAACTCACATTTTTCAAGAACTTTGATATTTTGTATACAACTTTTTTGAAAACTTCACACAAAAACAATCAATTTATGACCCACAATTATCATTATCGTCCACAACTTCACCAACATCAACCACTAACACTATTCATATACATAAAACTTAATCCAATATCTCAGTGATTACAACCATACTACTAAATTCTCTATATCTCTGTTAGTTCTCGAGATAGTACTATCTCCTTAACCAAGTTAGTTACAACAAAACTGACATGACTACAACACTTCTCTCCTCTTTTGGATACCTATACACTACATTATAAGTCTATTAGAGCACTTTTATGTCACAATACGATCTGAAATGGTTGAAACCACTAAAAAAAAATTGACGGCCGTTCCCTCTTTTGAGTTGTTAGATGGTTCGGGCCCCTTTTTAAAGGCCCAGGATCACTTTTAGCAATCCTCATTAGTACTACTTCAATCTGTTTGATTGGTAGTATCTAATACAATAATAATCTAATAAAATTTCAACTTTTTAAAAAAATTTGGTTAGCCAATGTAATAAAGCCAATTCAAATCTTTAAAAAAAGTTGAATCTGTGAGATCACGAGCTCAATGAAGTCTTAATAGACTAGTTCTTAATGAACCTTCTATTCAAAATGATCCAGATTCAAAAAATTGCAAAATAATAGCAAATAACTTCAACTTAAGAACCCAATAAACCCCAATTGACAAGTCTTTTGCCCAAAACAAATCTCTCTTGATTCATCTTCATCTTCAGTCTCTGTTAGGGTATCAAAACAAGTTGCAATCCTCAAATTGATCTTTCTTTGTTTGAACTTCCTGCAATAAGTTCATTCATTGTCAAATCAAATCTTAGAATTCACTCAAAAAGAAAGCTAATTCAATAGCAACAACATTAGCAAATAATCTCAACTTGAACATCAGTAACTCTCAAAATCTTAGAATTCTGCAACAGACTAATCATTCTTAAATAAACTTTCAACTCAAGAATCAATCAGGTATTGAAAATAGTTCAAATCTTCAACTTAAAATCAGTCTGTCCAAACTTCTGCCCAAAAGTCTTTTCATCCTTCAATTAAATCTCAGATCTTCACTAAGAACCATAGCTGAAAAGACTAGCAAAATAACATAGACTTCAAAAAGCAAAAACAAAAAAAAATAAAATCACTAATCTTCAGATCACTCTAAATTATTAAAACCACCTGCAATTAGCTTCAATTGACTTTTGAGATGATCTTTCAAGATCAGATCACATAGCAAAACACATACCTCTGAATCTTATTCAAGTATCTGTAGTTCAAACCATCTGCAAATAATCATACTTAACTTCAACAAGAAATCAATTCTAAAACCATGGCAAACCACTGATAGATAATTAAACTAGCAAACAACATAGCTGGTACTAAAGCAAAAGGTATTAGCAAATTGACTTCAATATCAGAATCTGAAAACGTTTTAATGGAAAACCTGCAAATAATCCAATACTCAACCATAATCATCAACATCATTCTCAATCAAATTAAAAACAAAAAACTAGCCAAACATCCAGCAATTAAACCATTCTCTCTGAATCTGAATCCATCATCAACTTTCCATCAGCTGCCCACATGACTTCAAAATCAATAAATTTCATCATCATCTTCAAATTCAGTTCTAATCTAGCTTGATAAATCACATCATCCACTTCAAAATAAGCATCCTTTGGATCAACAACAAGCTGCAACTGATGATCACCAACATCAAACTTCTTCATCAGTTTCAGAACACTCACTTAAATCAATTTAATGTGTCAAAAATGCATTGTTTAAAAATTGTGGTTTTTTTTAAAGTTTACCACAAAAACAAAATTATAGTAAAAAAATTGTGTGTACATTTAAAAATTGTGTCAAAACTACAACGTTAGAGAAAATCAAAAAAATTGTGTGTAAATGTGTTGATAAAATTGTGGGTTTTCAAATAAAATTACATAGAAGCTAATAAGATTCAAAAAAAAACATGAAAACTAAAACAGCAAGTTTTTAATATTCACAAGAATGTTTTTCATTGCAACAATTGAATAATAGCTAATATCTTAACTGTTAATAGATCAAATATTAGCTATAATTATCATCAACACTTTTGGTATGTACCACATCCATCTTTATAAGCAAAAAAAATTAAAAAAAAAAAAACATTCTTTGTTATTCTATTTTTTCTACCTGTAACTTTTAAGGCTTTATTGAATACATATATTGAATACATATATATATATATAATACAAGATACGATGCTAAATATCGCATCTGTACGTAGTTTTTAATAAATGTAGTCACATTGACCAAAAACGCCCAAAAAAATTTCCATAAATTCCAATTTTTGCAAAGCTCCAAGAATATTTTACTTCAGATACTAAATTCTAATCTACTTCCACTTTACAGTAATATAACAGCGTAGCAGTAGCAGCAGCAGCAGCAACAGCAGCTCGATTCCTCCTAGTTGTTGTTACGGACACTACTTCAACAGTCAATTCCGGTTTTTGCAAATCACGAAAATCATGAAAATCAAAAATTTACTAACAAAAAAGAGGAAAATTGGACGCCAAAAATTGTACATCCCGCAAAATTAGAGTAATTTGATTAAACATTAGATCATTCTAAAGAGAAAGAGAGTATCTACAACTTTTGAGTTTTTTTTGTGTCTCTACGGTAAAATTAAGCTACCCTCGGAATTGGGGGTTCAAAATTAATATATATAGGGTTGTAAAAGCTTGTAATAATAGGGTTGTAATGTAATGTAATGTAATTACTTCAATATTCCCAAATTGAGAAGTTTTTGATCTTAATTGACAATTGTCATCTGGAGTACAGAGTTGCAACTTGCTGTAAACTGAAAGGTTAGCTAATATTATTATTATTTATTGCATATTTTTCGCCAAAAATTTTGTTTTTAAATTTTCTGTACTCCATTAACACATAGTGTACTGTTTTAGGAATGGCTAAGATTACTACGTTAATAAGATACATTTTGACAGTAGTGTCAATTTTCTCAGTTGTGATATGTGACCAAGATGTTTTTCATCACCGAGCCATGGATGAAATGAAAGTGTTAGGTGTTGCAAATGCCATTCAAATATCTTCTGATACTTCTGGGTTATATAGATATGAACTGGCAAACGGTACCACAATGTATTCGTTGTATTCGTTACCTGAACTTGTTGACCAAGGAGTTATTATACAGAAGCTAGACTCGAAACTAAAGGTGGAACAGATAGTGTATGGTATAGCAATGTATATCATTACTTACAGTGTCGTGCGTGTGAGTGCAAGAGCAACAGACAGCGAAGTACTTCATCGGGTTGCAGACATACTGGGTGGTATTCTTATCGAAATTGCAGCGTTTCTAAGGGCAGTCTTCCTTGCGTTGATCAGTGGTGTCAGATGTTAAAGAAAGGTGCATTTTCTTTCTTCTTTGTCTCTCTGGTGTTGGCTATGTATATAAAGGTTTTAACTCAATATGAATACCCATGTGTATGTTCTTATGGAATGTTTTAAATCACCAAGTACTATTATTCTAATATTTCACTATATTTGTAATACGGTACTCAAGGAGAAGACGTAATCCAGTGAACAACCAATAGTTGATACACAATATATAGAACCTACAAAAGGTCCAAGATAACTAATGTGTGTATACTATGTAATTTACAAACCTCAATGAGTGTTCAAATGTTACATCTTCAGAGCAAGTACTGTAATTACTGATGAAACTTATTTTATAAAAAACTATTTCATTTCAGTCAACAACTTTTTATCATTCATGTAGCAGATATCATTCTTTTGTATGAATGTTTTTTCTGATTTGTTCAAAGCATAAACTCAACATTTAAAACTTCAATACATCAACCTTGAAAATTGTGTAAAAACTGAAAATAAACAAGCATTAATTTTCATAGAAATTGTAGTAAATCTAAAGACTTTTTTCATACAAAGATAAGGCTTGTCAATATCAAGAATGTTTAAACTACAAAAAATTACAAAACCATAACAAAAACCACCGAACAAGATCCTACTAAAAACCAACACAAACAAAGCAACAAAAAAAAAAGATTACAGCATCCTAATTTCGCGTGTGGTCTCCCACCACACTACTCAATAAGACTCTCAGGTGCTTAACTTGATTGATCGGACGGGAAATCGTGCTTTCACCTGGATATGGCCGTAACCGTAATCTTCAATTTTGATGAGGTACTCATTCCCAAAAAATTTGCCATTTTTCGAAATTTTAGGCTTGTTTATAGACTAAAATCAATTATAGACTGGAAATTGTTGATGTACCAAGGTTTTCTTTGACTAATTGTTTTCTGTCTTCTGTATTGGTTCAAGCACTTAAATTCTTTTCAATAACTGATCCTATTTATAATATTTTTTAATTAATTGAATTCTTCTAAATGTTGTTAACTCATCCCAAATCATACTTTCAAATTAATAATTTATTAGTGATGTTCCAATAAAATTCAAACACTTCCCATTTTAAAACCAATTAATTAGACATCATATCTTCCTAATTCCACATACACAATTTGAATTTGTTCTATTTAGATACATGACCGTTATTAAATACATAAAACGTTGTAAAACTATGTACTAATAATCATAAGATTCAATCTGATGTTCCAACAGTTGCAAATATCTCAACTCTGAAGTTGTAAAGTAATTGAACTTGTTGGTAGAAAATTTCCGGGACTTGGGACTAGGATATTGGGACTTGGGACTTGGGACTTGGGACTAGGGACTTGGGACTTGGGAAGAGTTTAAAAAAATTTGAAAAAAAAAAATGTTTCGGTGATTTATTTATCTTATTTTGGTAAATTTGTTTTAGTTCTGCCCATTTGTTCACTTTTTTGTCGATCGATGCTGTCTCTTCTTTCACGTTTGATTCCAAATTAGACATCCATGAATTTGATTTACTAGTTGAAGTTCATAAAATGCAGGCTGTTTGTTTTGACATAAAAAAATACCGGAACATTGAATAGTCTCTTATGAACTTTAAGTATTCAATTACAAAAGTTTACAATTGACTAGCTTCCTTATTAATTTTTGAAAAATGTTGTTAATAAAGAAGAATATTTTTTATTACTGCATTATTTGAATACATGAACCATATTTAACAAATTACTTGTAGATCATCAAATTATTATATTCAATTTGGTTATGAATAGACAATAAAATTATTGATAGTCTCTGGTATGGGCCACGATTACTTTTGTATTATTTTTTTTTGAAAAAAACTTTTGCAATTGTTTGTTTAACATTTTTGTGTACACTGATAAATGTAACAACCATTACTGATTAGTCTTCAAAGTTCAAAATTATTAACAAAAAGGCTTATATGGGAAATATTTATCGATTTGGTCAAGTTTTTATGTTTCTGCTTTCCAATCAAGTAAGATGACTATAATATTAGTACTTAAATATTAATATTTTATTAATCGATTTGGTAAAAATCCAAATGTGTTTGTTAATAGAGAGGAATACTTTTTATTACAATACAATTTGAATAAACAACAATATTTAACTATCAACGTAGTATTCAGCCAATTTTTCTTCGATTTATACAAATCATAGTATTAAAATGAGGATTTATATTTTAAAAATACAGTAAAAATTGAATTTATATACAAAATTCTACTTGGAATTAATACACAGAAACAAGAAACCGAAGTGTGTTATTGTGCTATTAAGATACCAAGGTCTCCATAATTATATTCATGAGATGATTCGCGAAATTCGCGACTAATATAGAAAATTTTTGGAGAAATAAAAGTATTCCAATAACAAACTCTTGTGGATAATTAGCGTTTAGGAATGCTGTTTTGATGTCTATGATCTTTATAGCTTTAAATGGGCATGCCGCATTGGGTATAGTTAAACTTGAGCAGACACGTTGAGGACAACTAAAGTTTAAGGCTTTAGTAACTTCAACTGTCTGTGAAATATCCAGCTAGTGTTTTTGAAAGACACAACTGTTATAAAAGATTTATTTGATTGCAGTGGATATCTTGTTATCAATTGCACCTTATGAACACTTTTTAATACACAAATATTTGACAAATTTTCACCATATAGATATACTATCGAGTCTCGACCATAAATTGAAGTTTTTCGCGAATTTAATTAACCGAGGTGTATGATCAAAAAAAAAATTTTAAAATTCCACCATTACACTTTTTACAATTCTAAACAATTTTAATGTTTCTTCCTAACCCTCTTATGATAGTGATTTGTATGTCACTGAATATTTCAGTTTGTTAACTGTAACACATCAAGATTTAAAAATTATGCTTATTATAAATATTTCCATTCAGAAAAGCAGTAGTAATATCTAGTGTCAATTCCCACTTACTACTAAAGACTCTCAGCAATGAGGTTTAACTAGTGAGTGTATATAATAATTGTGTGCTGATTGTAATGGAATTCCAATTCTGTAACATCAACACATGGCAATAAACGAAATAATTGAATAATCATGTAGCTCCATGGGGTAATTCCACCGAACATCACCATCACCAGCATCACCACGGAACCCACCAATCCACCAAATTCCAATCCACCAATCCACCAATACACAGTAATCACCCACCAATAGTAAATAATGTACCACCCACCAATAGTAAATAGTAACTGTACCACTAATAATAAATGACTATTGCCCGCCCCACCACTCGCCCCACCATCACCGAACTTGTCACCGAGTATTAATTATTATTTACAAACGTCAAAAGCCCCACAACCTCATCACTACAGCCATATACTACAGCCTTGAATAGAACATTCTATAGATCTAGTCTGTATTTGACGTAGCCTCACTATGTTAATCTACACCTCTCTAAATCATACATCATAATATTAAATTAATAAATAGCATAAATAAAGGATCTATAACTTTTTGGATCCAGGTAATGCAATACCACTAACGGTAAAGTAAGAATTTTGTTTAGTGGCAATACCTGCAAATGCATTATACCACGCAATAAATGCAGTAATAATACCAAAGATACCACCAGCTTTTGTAACTGAAGTTTTACCACTAAAATCACCAGCTGTTAATAAAATAAATGTAATTTCTAATGAAAAAAACAATGAAAAGAATGCAACAGTTGATTTTAATGTACATAATAACAACATAAATGTAAATATAGTCCAACCTAATAAGAAGAAAGATAATGCATTTTTTAATTCATGAGTTGTTTCATAAGCATCTTTAATACCAAACCATGGAACTTGAATTGCACCCCAAGCTAACCAAAAACCACCATAAGAAGATAAAGCAGTACCACCAAAGGTATTTTCAACAGAAATTTCCCACATACCAGCTAATAATTGAACTAAACCACCATAAAAGAAGGCTAAACCAGTAACGATATTTGGAGTTGTAACATCTCTTGCTTGAGCATTAATTAAAGAAAGGACAAAAGTTGTCAAGGCAAAAGCACTTAAACCTAATGGAGCTGGATTGGCAAATTTATGAACTGGTGGAGCATAAATACCTGGATTTAAAGAACCACCAAATGCTTCAAATAATTCAGATTTTAAAACTTTTGTTCTACCAAGATGAATATATTCATTGTTTGCACCAGAAGTTACAACTTTTGTAACATCATCATTGTGATATTCGTTGTGAGTTAAATCAGAGTTTTTTTCTAAGTCGTCGTTGTTGAAAGACATTGTAATAATGATAATTAAATCGAAAAGAAAATAAATTGTGGTAAATTCACTACACTTTATACTAAACACAAAAGTGGAAAAACAATTGTCAGTGGAGGCACAATGACCACCACATTAATTTCGCAAATATTGAAAAAGTCATAAATTCACCACTTTCTTCACCACCTCTGCACAATTATTTTTATTTTGGTGGGGCCGAACTGACATTTTTCCATCAGTGCGGAGTCCCCATAAAGCGGTTGAATTTTCTGAAAAGGGAAATACATACTTACATCAATATGTATTCAACTCTGTTAAAAAGACATCCAAAACTAACAAATTGTGTGTCTACGGGCATCTTGTTTGGCTGTGGTGATGCTATTGCTCAGCTAGCTTTTGAAAAAGGTGATTACGACGTTTCAAGAACTGTTAGAGGCGTTGTTTACGGTGCTTTTGTATTCTCTTTTATTGGTGATAAATGGTATAAAACTCTCGGAAAGATCAACTTGGGTCTTGTTAATAAAAGGGTGAATGGTGTCGCTAATGTTGTCGTCAGCACTGCTGCTGATCAGTTGCTGTGGGCCCCTGTTGGGATCCCTTTGTACTATGCCTGTATTTCAGCTTTGGAAGGCAAGGATTTGAATGATATTAAAGGTAAAGTCGTTGATAATTGGTGGCCTACTTTAGTAGCTAATTGGTCTGTTTGGCCTGCTTTCCAATTGATTAATTTTGGTATTGTTCCTGTTCATTATCAATTGCTAAGTGTTAATCTGTTTAGTATTGCATGGAATACCTACTTAAGTTTAAGAAATGGTAGATGGCACCATCATGATTGAATCTATTTATTGTGCATGTACATTCGTTTGTTTATTAATCTGTAGTTATTCGTTGGTATAATGACACAAAGTAGTCATATCGAACCTTTGAGTCATGATCAAATGAATGTATATTGGTGCTTATTTACCTGAAAAAACGTATATGTGTTAGAATAGTAAGTACATTAAACACAAGTTTACTGATGATATGAACTGTTGTAAATCAGAGCTGGTGACACTCATTTGTTGGCCTACACTGTATACACATATAGCTTATAATTTACCGATAGTTATATGATCCCCACAACACTTGCATGTCTAATAGTTAACTAGTATTCAGAGACACTGGCACCATCATAATTTTCATAGATTATTTACCCGTAGTATTACACTTCATTTTACCGTAGTTTCCTCACATCCATGCCCAGATAATGCACTGTTCCACCTTTCACAAAAAACATACCAGATTTAATCAATCTTCACCACTCATCATCTCCACAAATTTTAGCAAACAATGATGCTTTCAAATACCACTCAACTTTAATTAAACAATAAGGCTTTTGGGTTTTTTTACTTTATCGTTCATCTACATGTTTTCATGCCCAGATAATAAACCGTTTCATTTCCAACAAAAAAAACATACAAGATCTAATCAGACATCTCCACAATCTTAATGATGCTATTCAATATTACTCAAACCATCTCCACTTTAAACTGATTCTCAATTTTATTCAATTCACCATTATCACAAAGAGCAATCTTTCAGATCTTTTAACTGTCCACTTTAATTGAAGCAAACTGTGATATTCATTACAAACACTAAAAATCTGTTAATATCTAAGAAAATCCGGTTGTTCTGCATAATTTGTGATATTCTATTCATTTTATGATACACTAAATTATTTGATAGACAGCTGCCAAACATAAGAAATGATAGTATCATAATTAACTTACTATTACATTATTTACCTATGCAACATTTTCTGGTATTAAAGTCATTTCTACCTCGCATTTGACATATATTTCCAACCATATCCTAGGAAATAAGAACTAATATAATTCCACTATTATGGTCAGTCTGTTATTAACTACATTCATTTTCTAATAATAAGTCGTTCAATTTCCACTAAAAATTCTAACCAATCTTCACTGCTCAAACCATATCCACTTCTTGCACAGTCCACAAGATAACTCCATGAATACCACTAATAATTAACTCTGGTAACACAATCAAAAAACTGTAATATTTCCAATTACCAAAAACAACAAACCTTTCATTTGTTTCAAAAACAGTAAACATACCAATGATGGTTCTTAAACAAGTGAAGATCCACACAATTGTTCCCAAAACCATCAATCTGAACTTGACTCCTTTGACTCTCACAAAGGCTTGCTTTCTCCAAAACACAATCAATCCACCAAACATCAACACCAATGAGATCAAGTAGAGAACACCAGTTGTCTTTATAATACCTGGTTGTGAATCTTCACCAAGGGAACCATTGATAATTGATAGCAACAATGCAATGTAAATCAACTTCTCAGCAATAGAAACAAAGGTAACTGGATTGTTACTACCCATTCTCCAATAGATCCATCTTCCTAAAAACTTTTTAACTTCTTCCTTTCTGTTCTTGATTCTTTTAGTGATGCGTTCACGAACACTTCCAACTAATGTTTCTCCATCTTCTTTCAATCCCAAATCAATATCAGATTCCATACCTCTTTTAAACACAGAACACAACAACATTGACAACAAACCTAAAGAAACACCACTGAGAACAACACAACCAATCAATAAACCCTCATTTGGATGCGTTGCTTGAATTGAAATCAAAATCGAATTGGCGATCCTGACAGTCAGCATCAATGTAAATCTGACAATAAAACCAATGAATGTGCGTCTTTGAAGAAGTTTGTATGTTGGATACAAAGCAGTGAGTAATAATGCTGTGTAGAGTGAACCTTCAATAATACCTATATCTAACCATGCGTTTGTCATTTTGAATTCTTTATGTTTTTTACATCCACTTGATAGATGAGATGTGGATATATCTATTGATATTTATACACTTTTATCTTCAATCCATTAATGACAATAAAACGTATTTGTTAATGCGAATTGCATGTCGTTGCCTTTGTTAACTATCATCGATTCAGTGTCATATTTCCACTTTTGGTAATTGAGCAACGCCTTCTACAGTTTGTTAGTATGATGAATAAGGAAATATGATGTAATACGCCAGATGTGTTGAGCTTGTGATGATTAATACGGAATTCGGTACCATGGTCCATGAAGTGACACTCATAATATACAGGTTGTATACCGGTGCCAGTATTGGTGGCTGTGGGTGGAGGATGATTCAATTTTTGACATGAGGGGTTTCGCCCAGTTGTTTTGTGTCAAAAAATGAATGTTTTGCTGGGCAATTTGAATCATCGATGGTTGTTTATGATACTGTAAATAACAGATACAAGTTATTATCATCTGTATTATAGTGTTAATTGAGTTTATTGTTGTTGTTGATGCTAATGCTGATGGTATTTTTAGATATTAAATAGGCTGTGCTTGCATTAGTAATTTATTATCAGTGACTATAATGACTACGGGCTTTTATTCGGGGTTAAATTCCATTTAAAAATGATAATGTTGATATATATATGCAGGTTGTTGTATCAATGATGCAGTTGTTAAACTTTAGTGTTGTTGTTGGGCTTTTGCTATTATAATTAAAAAAAAAGGAGTATCTAGTAAGTTGTAGATACCTAGGACCAGTCTCTCACCTTGGTCCTGAATTCTACAAATGTCAAAGTTTCGTCAAATATGTTTATGTATTCAAATAACGTATTAATAAAAAATATTCTTCTCTATTAACAACATCACTTCAAGTTATAAGTTTAAAAATAATCAAAGCCTGAACTTTCGTAATTGAACACTTGGAGATCATAAGAGACCATTCAATTATAAGCAACATAGGTCTTACGTCAAGGCTAGCAAACTTGGAATATGAGCCATAATCTTACAAAAGTAAAAACATGTGTATGAAAATATAGTCGATTGATTCCTAAGATCTTTTAATTTTTTTCAGGTTTCAGGCCGAGTCCCAAGTCTCCGAGTTCCAAGTCCCGAGTCCCTGTCTTCAAGTCCCCAGTCTCGAATTCTACATACCACCTTAAATTTCAAACTAAATATTTGGTATTCTCACTTAGTATCTTGATACAAATTCTAATAAATATAGAGTATATACATTATCAATAAAAAGGACTTTGACTTTTTGTATACAATTTTTTTGAAAAAACCACAATTTGAAAACTTCACACAAAAACAATCAATTTATGACCCACAATTATCATTATCACTACTAACTTCACCAACATCAACCAATAACACTATTCATATACATAAAACTTAATCCTTTCTTTCAGTGATTACAACCATACTACTAAATTCACTATATCTCTGCTAGTTTTCGAGATAGTACTATCTCCACTACCAAGCTAGTTACAATAAATCTGACAAGACTACAGTACTCCATTAACTCTCTAGATACGTTTAGACTACATCATAAGTCTATTGGAGCACTTTTATGTCATAATACCATCTGAAATGGTTCAAACCACTAAAAAAAATTGACAGCCGTTCCCTCTTTTGGGTTGTTAGATGGTTTGGGGCCCTTTTTAGAGGCCCAGGATCACTTTTAGCAATCCTCATTAGTACTACTTCAATCTGTTTGATTGGTAGTATCTAATACAATAATAATCTAATAAAATTTCAACTTTTTAAAAAAATTTGGTTAGCCAATGTAATAAAGCCAATTCAAATCTTTAAAAAAAGTTGAATCTGTGAGATCACGAGCTCAATGAAGTCTTAATAGACTAGTTCTTAATGAACCTTCTATTCAAAATGATCCAGATTCAAAAAATTGCAAAATAATAGCAAATAACTTCAACTTAAGAACCCAATAAACCCCAATTGACAAGTCTTTTGCCCAAAACAAATCTCTCTTGATTCATCTTCATCTTCAGTCTCTGTTAGGGTATCAAAACAAGTTGCAATCCTCAAATTGATCTTTCTTTGTTTGAACTTCCTGCAATAAGTTCATTCATTGTCAAACCAAATCTTAGAATTCACTCAAAAAGAAAGCTAATTCAATAGCAACAACATTAGCGAATAATCTCAACTTGAACATCAGTAACTCTCAAAATCTTAGAATTTTGCAACAGACTAATCATTCTTAAATAAACTTTCAACTCAAGAATCAATCAGGTATTAAAAATAGTTCAAATCTTCAACTTAAAATCAGTCTGTCCAAACTTCTGCCCAAAAGTCTTTTCATCCTTCAATTAAATCTCAGATCTTCACTAAGAACCATAGCTAAAAAGACTAGCAAAATAACATAGACTTCAAAAAGCATAAAGCAAAAAATAAAAACCACTAATCTTCGGATCACTCTCAATCATTAAAACCACCTGCAATTAGCTTTAATCGACTTTTGACATGATCTTCAAGATCAGATCTCAAAGCAAACACATACCTCTGAATCTCATTCAAGTTTCTGTAGTTCAAACCATCTGCAAATAATCATACTAAACTTCAACAAGAAATCAATTCTAAACCATAGCAAAATACTAATAGATAACTTAGCCAAACTTCTAGCAATTAAACCATTCTCTCTGAATCTGAATCCATCATCAACTTTCCATCAGCTGCCCACATGACTTTAAAATCAATAAATTTCATCATCATCTTCGAATCCAGTTCCAATCTAGCTTGAGAAACCACATCATCCACTTTAAAATTAGCATCATTTGGATCAACAACAAGCTGCAACTAATGGTCACCAACATCAAACCTCTTCATCAGTTTCAAAACACTCAAATAAACTTAAATTAATTTAATGTGTCAAAAATGCATTGTTCAAGAATTGTGGTTTTTTTTGAAATTCACCACAAAAACAAAATTAGAGAAAAAAAAAGTGTATATTTAAAAATTGTGTCAAGAATACAACGTTAGAGAAAATCAAAAAAAGATTGTGTGTGACTGTTGATAAAATTTTGGGGTTTCAAAAAAAAATTGAACATAGAAATACATAGAAATAAGATTAAGAAAAAATAAGAAAACTAAGACAGCAACTTTTAATTATCAACTTAACAAGAATGTTTTTATTGCTATAATTGAATAATAGCTAATATTTTAACTGTTAATAGATCAAATAATAATAATTATAATTATCATCATCAACACTTTTGGTATGTGCCACATCCCACAATCATCTATAAGCAAAAAAATTCAAAAAAAAATCTTTGTTATTCCTATTTTTTCTACTTTTGATAGTCTGTATTTGCCTTTCTATTAGACCATTTAATTTGAATCTGGGTGGTATGCTAAGTGTTGTCAATCCACGGTAATTAGATTTTAAATATCAATACCAAAATACCTGAGAATGAACATAACTAACAATAGATTTTATTAGTTCACTTTCTCTCTTAAGAAATTGTATAAACCAAATCAAATGACATTTTTAATAGAGAGGAATACTTTTTTTATTACAATACATTTGAATATACAACTATATTTAACAACTTTTCATGTGACAATTATCATTTTTCTGTTTGAAATCTTTCTGATTCTTCAAAGTCAAAATTCGACATTTAAAAAATCTCTATTATTGAATAGTATTGAACAGATTGTAGACTACATGACACTATCAAATATATTTTGAAGATTTATAAACAGATAAAAATATCTATTGCCATTTGTAAATTTGAAGTGTTTTTACAATAATTTTTAACCACTTTTTCTTGAGAAAATGGTAAATTTTCCAATACAACAACCTTGATAATTGTGTGAAAAGTAAAATCAAGCAAAATCATAAATCCTTTGATTTTCATAGAAATTGTGGTAAAAATCTAATCCCTTTTGTTATATAAAGACAAGGGTAGTCAATGACCAGAATACTGAACTACAAAAAATCACAAAACCATCCCCAAAAACTACCAAAAAATTTAACAAACACTAAAATCTATCATTTCAAGTGTCTGATATTTACCGTAATCAACTTTAGACATTAATAGACTATAGTAGTCTCACTACCAATTCTACACAAAATTTTCAAAAAAAATCAAAACCACAATTTTAACAAAAAACATACCTCAAGAAGCACACCAAAAACTACTACAAACAGGCAACAAAAAAAAAAGATTACAGCATCCTAATTTCGCGTGTGGTCTCCCACCACACTACTCAATAAGACTCTCAGGTGCTTAACTTGATTGATCGGACGGGAAATCGTGCTTTCACCTGGATATGGCCGTAACCGTAAGCTTCAATTTTGATGAGGTACTCATTCCCAAAAAATTTCCAGTTTTTGGATTTTGGGCTTGATTTTTGAATTTGTAGTTTCAAATCATATGTGAAAAAGTTGCAAACTTTGTAAATCATCAGATATACCTACACTGATTGATCAATTGTACCGGTTTAAAATAAATTTTATAATGTTATTACATTTTGTAGTTTCTACAGATTCTAACTGCTCTTTTTGCAAAAACTTTTGGTTATCATAACCTAATATAGTAACTTAACAGTTTTATTATTATAATACTCAGATATTCCTAAATATCAAAGATTTTGCTGCTTTAATCAGGTACTAAAAGTTTACTATGGTGTGTCCCATACCGGATTTCTTTTGTTTACATTTCGAGAAATTTCACAAAAATATAACAATTCAACTAAATAATCACTAATTTTCCTAATGAAAGTGAATATTAAAGGCTGGAGAGGTGTTGCGTTGTGGTCCTGGAACGTTCCTAATGAAGAGGATTGCGGTATTTGCCGAGTTTCCTTTGATGGTACCTGTCCATCTTGTAAATTTCCTGGTGAAGGTTGTCCATTAGTTATTGGTGAATGTACACATAGATTTCATTTACATTGTATTGTTAAATGGTTAGAGGTTAAGAGTTCAAAGAATTTATGTCCAATGTGCAGGCAATCGTTTAAGATCAAAGAAGATGCAGAAGAGAATTTTGTTACTTTGAATCAATGCAATACAGAAACTTCTGTTAGTTAACTATTAGTTAAAAGTCACCATCACACACTGCTTAACTACTACACCTCAATGCTAAATGCTTAATCAGTTAAACATTTAAACATTAGAAAAATTGCAGTCATTATCAACGAAGAAATTGCTTACCATCTACAATAATCATTATCATTAATTTTCATTATTCTTGACTTCTAGTATAAATTTCCCTTTCCAATTGTGATAAAGTTACATCATCTCTTGCTTTCCAATTAACCATATAAGCAACAAAATGATCAATTTCATCAAATTTTTCACAAAAATCTTCAGGTTCTTCTTTAACAGAATAATAAAGTTGTTTATAATGATCAACACCAATATCAATAAAATTTTTAATAAATTTAAATTTTTTTAATGGATTTTTTTGAAATTTATCAGTTGACATTATTGCAGTATATAAATAATTTCTAATTTTATGAACTTTATCAAATAAATCTGAAGGATCAAGTTTTTTAATTTCATTTTTTTCATCTTTAAATATATTATTACAAGATTTAATCTTTGTATAAATTAATTCACATTTTTCAATTAAATCTTCTTTAATTTCTTGATAATTATTTTCATCATCATCATTTTTAATTTCTTTAATTGTTTTTTTAATAACTTTTATAATTAATTTTAATTCAATCATTTTTAAATTCCAAAATTTATTAAATTTTTTCCTTTTTTCAAATTCATTAAGATTTGAATTAAATTTTGGAATTATTTGAAATTTAACATTTTTTTTATAATCTGAACCTAATAATTTTCTAAATCTTTTAATAACTTTAAAATTTTTTCTTTTTAAAAGTTGATAATAAATTTCTTTATTTTTAAATTGTAATTTATTAAATTTAATTTTTTTATTTAATTCCCCAGTTATTGAATAACAATTAAAATTTGTTTCAATTTCAAGTTTCATTAAAGCTAAAGTCAATTCAAATAAATTTCCAATTTTATTATGAACTAAATATCTAAGAATTGTACCTGGTTTTTTTGGTGTAAAATATTCAACATCATTAATTTCAATACATTTTTCTTCAAAAATTTTAGAAATTTCTTCAAATGATGATGATAAATGTTCCCAATTTCTAAATCTACCTTCATATTTCTCATTAATTAAAGTTTCAATTGAATCCATTAATAACCTTTCACGACCAATAGTCCAAACATATGGAGTTTTAACCACTTTCCCTTCTTCTTTCTTTTCAACCTTTTTTTCTTTCTTTTTTTCTTCTTTATCTTCAACCTCTGGACTCTGCTGTGGACTCTGTGGTGGTATCTGAACAGGCATCTGAACAGGCATCATTGAACCTGGAATCATCCCAGGAGGAACAAACGGTGGGAACTGAGGATTAAAAGGCATCATCTGTGGGAAAGGCATCCCATTAGGCATGGGTATCATTCCATTTGGCATGAAAGGAGGAGGTGGTAATGGAACTGGTGCAAACTGTGGTGAAAAGGGCAATAATGGTGGTTGTGGAATCAAATGTGGTATAGGCATTTGTATGGGTATTAATTCCTGATTTGATTGATATTGTGGTTCTAAAAGCTCAGATTTCTGTAAATTTCGCACATCTTGTCGCAGAGTGTGTTCCTGATCTCTGTTGGACACCACAATGGGTATATTATCTGAACTCATAAAGTTTGTTTATGTTTATGTTTATGTCAAAGTAATAAATTTTTTTTTCGCGTTTATATACATTTTAATTAATTAAATACATTTACATTCATTATTCTCTTAATGAGATTTATACTCTGTACTTCTAATCTCTAATTATAAAAATTCTAAAAACAAAAATGTAACAAAAACCCTCCCAAATAAATTAAAATATAAAGATAGAAAGAATTAAATTAATTTTCAGTTGGTTTTGTACCAATACCATTAACATTTCTAAACATTCTAACACCATTTGAACCATCAACGAATTGACAAGATCTAGCAACTTTCCATAATGATTTCCACATGCTTTCACCTTCGTAACGATAATGTTGACCCATAACTTTTTTAATTGCTTCAGTTGCTTCTCTTGCATTGTAAAATGGAATTCTTGAAACGTAATGATGTAAAACATGAGTTTCAATAATATCATGGAAGATATGTTGACCAATAAAACCATAATCTCTGTCGATAGTGGCAGCAGCACCTTTGGCAAAAGTCCATTCTTCAGCATCATAATGAGGCATGGTTGGATCAGTATGTTGTAAAAAGGTAACAAAGACTAACCAATGGTTAACCCATAACCATGGAATAAACCAATTAACAACAACGGCAAAAGCACCAAAAGTTTTATACCATAAATAAACACCAGTTAAAGTAGCAATCATACCAATATCAGATAAAATAATATACCAATAATCTTTTTCATCAAAGATTGGAGAAGTTGGATTGAAATGAGATTTACCTAATTTTGACCAACCTGGATGAGGTTGACCAGTTGCATTAGTGAATAAATGATAATGTAAACCACCAATTTGTTGAAAGATTAAAACTAATAAAGTATGAATTGGAGTTTCTTCAGTTAATTCAGATAAAGCAGATTTACCCTTAGATTCAATGTATTCCTCTTTAGTGTATGGAACAAAAACCATATCTCTTGTTAAATGACCAGTAGCTTTATGATGTTTTGAATGTGAAAATTTCCATGAGAAGTATGGAACTAATAAATAAGAATGTAAAACCCAACCAACGAAATCATTGACGACTCTGTAATCAGAGAAGGCACCGTGACCACATTCATGAGCTAAAATCCATAAACCAAAACCGAAAAGACCAATAAAATAAGAGTGTAAACCCCATAAAACAAATCTAATGTATTGATTACCAACCATTGGGATAACAGTGAACCCAATCTTACCGATAATTGACATACAAACAATGTCTCTGAGGACGTAACCCAAAGATCTGGCAACGTTTCTTTCGTAACAATGTTTTGGAATGGCACTCAAGATGTCCTTAATGGTGTAATCAGGAACTGTGAAGACGTTACCATTAGTGTCAATAGCAGTCTTTGGAGTGGCTTTCAAACCTGAAACGTTTTTGGAGATTTTTGTAGCTTGCAAGTTGCTGGTCTCATCGTCAACAGGAGCAGCACCAGAAGCAAAAGTTTGAACAGAAGAAGCCATTTTTATCTGTTTTCAGAATAAAAAATTTGGTTAAATCACACAATTTAAATTTTTTTTTTTTTTTATTTTTATTTTTATTTTTATTTATTTTGTTGGATTTGAAAGCCCGGGAAACCGATGTTTTTTTAGTATGACGTTTTGCACGCTTGTGATTGGCCCATTTTGGCACATTATCTGTACTTTGCAGTCGCTCTTGTTATTGGCCAGAAGCACTGAAGCAAAAAAGTAAAAAAAAAAAATGAAAATAGAAAGCACTCACGCTGGGGGTCGAACCCAGAATCTTCTGATTAGAAGTCAGACGCGTTGCCATTACGCCACGCGAGCTCACTATTTGCTGGGTAAATTTGCCGTGCAGCTAGTATGTGCCGGCCGCCAGTTGTTTTTGGCTTCAAAACCGCCGTTACGCTCTTGTAAATAGTATAGTTGTGTTTCTGAGATTAAGGGGAGTCTTTCTATATGTTTTATCAGTTTTAATTCCTTTCCGAGCTTGTTCTGGCCCGTTTCATCAGATTCCAAATACTATAATCACAAAACAAAAATTGTATATTGACCACTAAAAAAGACAAACAATGTGGCCTTTACACTTTTACACTACATAAATTAATCTCATATTTATAAGTTTATTAGAGATCTACATCTAGCACACTAGAAACTTTTTTTTTTGTCAAATATACACTAAAGTCCAATATTATTTCTCTCCTTCACCTCTGTCACCCCAAATAGCTCTTGTAACAGGGTATCCTTTGTCCTTGACGGTGAAATAGTTAATACCTGCCAATCTTCCAACTGGTTGGTATTTAGCAATATCAATTGCAGTTTTTTCTTCATTTAAAACACTTTCCCTGACCCAACTGTTAACACCTTCAGCAATGACCAAAGTACCTGTTTTTGCACCGTTGTATTTAGACGTCCAGACATGAGTACTGATCAATTTTGCTTCAATTGAATAATGACTCTCTAAAACATGAGGAGCAATAACATGTTTAGATTCAACTGGTGTTAAACCAGATAATTTAAACTCATCAACACCATTATTGGAATCAATCCCAGTGTAATTGGCAGCATCGACAAACTCTTCAGAAATGAAATTAATTGTCAAATCACCAGTTTCTAAAATATTTGATAATGTATCCTTCTTATCACCATTTCTAATTAATGAAGGACTTAAACCCAAAGTGAAAATTGGTGGATTTGCACTGACAATATTAAAGAAACTATAAGGAGCAACGTTATAATTTCCATTTTTATCAGAAGTTGCAACAAATGCAACAGGTCTAGGAACAACACCAGAGATCAATAATGGATAATTATCAGTTGGATTACCATCAAAAGATTTTTCAATTTTAGGTGATTGTAAATGTTTTTTACTAGTAGAACCTTGACCTGGTTGCCAATTTTCATTAAATTGTTGAATATTTTTAGTCATTTTTCACTATAAATTAACTAAAATCTATAAAAATTTATGGAAAATGTGTCAATTTATATTCTTTTTACCACAATTAACTATGGCTGGTCCCAAAAGAGTATTAAATACCGGATTTGCTAATATTTCTGCAATTAATACCACCTTAATAACAACTTTTTCGTAATTTAAAAACATTTACATAATCACCACAATCCATACAACACACTCATAACAAAATAATTCACTAATAACTACATCTTCATTATAAAATCAGTACTTTTATATCCAATCTTCTAATTCCGCTATTTCGTTACCGGAGCAATTTCCACCGATCACTTTTTTTTGTCAGTTTTTTATCTCTTAAAAAAATGAAAAAAAAAGCTGTCGATTTCACAAACAAATTTTTAATTCCAAATTTAAACTATTTAATTCAACTTTTAAGTGATTTTTAACCTTTTATTGTTGATCTCTTAAAATTCTACACATTCCCACTTTTTTTCCCCAAGTTAAAATTCCAATTTTTGAGCTAATTTATAAATCAATCATTTTTTTGCATTATAAAGGATGCAGAACAACAATAACATCCCAAATCCCAATCCTGGCCAGCAACAGAGTCCTCAGCAGTTTTTCCAGGACCCACAACACTACTTCCAGAACAGACAGCAATGGGATTCAAATAATGTCCAATACAATTATGGCACCTATCCTCAAAACTTCCCTCCACCACAAGCAATCATCAACCAGGGCCTTCCTAGCTTCGATCACATACAGCAGCAGCAACAACCATTGCCACATCCTCTTCCACAGCCAGAATACCTTTCACAGCCACCGCCACCACCACCACAAGAGCAACAACCACAACCACAGGTTCCAGTTAAAGCTCCTTCAAAACCTCAAAAACCTGCTGCTAGAAGACGTAAAAGAAACTTCACTGCCTGTGAGCCATGTCGTGTTAAAAAGATCAAATGTAATCTTGACAAACCAACGTGTGGTTCCTGTATGAAGAGTGGCACTTCCTGTATCTACAGAGCTCCTCTTGTTTCTGAAAAAGATCAGAATAAAAAACTATCAACAACTTCATCAGCTGCTTCAACAACTTCATCAATCAGTAATAAATCAACACCAGCAACAATCTCAACACCTTCTTCTTCATCTAAAGAAACTAAAGCATTCCCAAAACAAAACAATCAAGAACCATTAAAAGTCTCTGTAACAACTTCAGAAATTTCAAAATTTGTTGAAAATCAACCATTACCTGAAAAATGGTCAAGTTGTAATTGGATTGCAAATGGTGAAGAATTCTTAACTTGGCCAGTCTTACAAAACAAATACGTTTTAGATCAATCTTTAAACACAGCAATTGGTGAAGTTACTGATATTGGTTTACCTGATGCAAAATTATTATCAGATGTTGAAATTAGAGATGTTTTAACTCATTTTGTTGAAAATTTAAGATCAAATGTAAGTAGTTTTAACAATAATATTCAAACAAAAAATTTATTTGTGGATTTTAAAATTTTAGAAGATACTGTTAAATTTATTGAAAATGAACGTTTAGAAAATCCAAATAGTGATTTATTAGAATTAAAAATTCCTGATGAATTAATGCAATTACCTTTGTTATTAGTTCTTAGTGCAAGTGCTTTAATTGCAAAACCTTTATCATTTACAAATTTAGTTGATTATAGATCTTCAACGGCTCAAAAGGCAAATGTTTTTGAAACTTCATTTAAATATTATACTTTAGCAACTTATATGAATTTATTACCACGTTATAAATTCAATGCTTTTGATATTAAAAACACTCAATTTTTGATCTTAAATGCAATTTATTGGATGTATAACATGAAGCCTTTAAAAGCTTGGAGTTTTGTCTTTATTAGTTGTAATTCAGTTATGACTTATTTAGAAATTTGGAAAGATTCAAAAAGAACATTTACTGAACAAGAACATAGAACAATTGAACAAGTTTTCCATTGTTGTCTTAGATATGAATGTGAATTACGTGTTGAATTATCTCCAACTGTTCCATCAAGTGGTATTGTTAATTACAGATTTCCAAAATTATATCCAACCCCACCATTAAATGGTTCAATGGCAATGAATGAAGAATTAAGTTGGTTTTACATCTTGACTGAAATCATCTTTAGAAGATTTGAAAATAGAGTTCTTGATGAATTTTATACATCTCATTACAACTATGTTGATTATAAAAATGTTACAAGCAGTCAATATATTAGTGATCATCATCATTTAAATTGGAATCAATTAGATTTAGATACAGTTTCAAAAAGAGTTGATGAATATTTTCAAGAAATTGCACAAATTGAAAAATTAGTTCAAGCTCATTTAGATAGTATATTAGATGCAAATGAATATCAAACAGATCATATTTCAAGACCTGTTGGTTTTGCATTCAACAAAGTTCAATTAAGACTTGATGGTTCAGCTCCAACTCATGAACAACAAAACCCAGAACTTATCTTTGAACAAATCAAAGAAGAAATGCCAATGACTCCAAGATCTGTTAGTACACCAGGTTCATCAGTTAGTGTTACATTCAAAAGAAGATTACCAGAAGTTTTAAACTTCATCAGAACAAGAGTCATAACGGTCAGATTGTTTTTATGTCGTCCAATCTCTTATCTAATTGTTCATTCACCAGCTCCAAATGAACATTTATTACAAATCCCAACAGTTACTGAATTCTTGAAACAATCTTCTGAATCAATGGATCTTTTCAGTGTACCACTATCTTCCCACAGACACTATGGTTCCTGGTTCTACTTAAGAAACATGTTCTGCTACGTGATGAACCTTGTCTGTTTATACAAAAGATTTGGTGAGAGTTTTGCTTCTAAAGACAGAATGATTGCATTTTTAAATGATTGTATGATCATGTATGATTTCTGGATTGAAGAAAGTCCAGATATGGCAGGTCCAAGAAAATGTGTTCTTCAAGCTTTAAAAGAATTAGAAGAAGAGGAATAATAGTATCTAGATAGAGTTATTCCAAAATAAACGATAATGAATTAGTTTATACTGTAGTTAATCCTATCGGAACAACTCTATCCGATAATGTAAACAAAAAAAAAAATCTCAAATGTTTATACAGTAATAAAGGTACCAAAACAATCAAAAAAAATCATGAACTTACCAACTACGCCCACAATTCCCACAGAAACGTCATTTGCTGACTCTCCACAGTCGCCAGAGTTGCTACAGCTGAAATACAAGGATTACGAGAGTGCCATATCGGGTCTTCAATCACTTGAATTGGAATTAACAGAGTTTCAACAATCAAGTTATGAATTAGAGAAAGAACTTGAAAAAGAGTTGAATGATTTGGAAACGAGGAATGATGAACTCGTTGATAAAGTTGAAGAGTTGGAGAACAAGTTGAATAAGGTTAAACTACAAGAGAAAGAGAAAGAGGAAAAATCTAATAATTATAAAAATGAACTATTAGAAAAAATTAATGAATTAAATGAAGAAATTAAAGAAAAAAATTTAAAATTAATAAGTATTGAAATTCAAAATGATAATTTAGAACAAAATGAAAGATTTTTAAAAAATAATGAAGATGAATTAATGTTAAAAATTAATGAAATTTTTGAAAAAAATGTTTTATTAGAATCAGAAATTAATGATTTTAAAAACCTTTATTTTAAAGAACAATTAAACAATCAAAATTTATTAAATGAAATAAATGATTTAAAATCTGAATTAGAACTATACAATAAAGATCCAATTGAACAACCAAAAAGAAAAGCTTCAATACCAAAATCAAATTCTTTAATTCAGTTAAATTCAATTAGATCACAATCAAAAGACATAAATTCAAAATTAGATAACATTAAAAATTCATTAAATTTCAAAAAAAGTAATTCAAGAACTTCATCAATAAATTCAGAAGAAAGTTCAAATAAAAAAAAAATAACTGCATCACCAAATTCATTTACTTTAAGTTCATTCATTAAACCTGCTAAAACAAAACTTGAAGTAATCAAAGGTTCACCTAACAAAGATCCAAAAAAGAGTAAATTTGGAGGTTTACTATAGATAATAATAATAATAATAATAATTTTAATGAGGATATCTATTTGTAAAAACTATATATAAGAGCAAAAAAAAAACTTTCTTTCAATTAATCAAGGGAACTTTAACGAATAAATTCTTTAAAAATAAAACAAAGTCATAAACAAACAATTTCCCACTTCTTTTTTGTAAAACCCACCAATTTGATAAAAATCCAAATCTTTTAACTAACCAACTTGATTGACTTGATTCAATCAATTCATTATCTTCATCATATACCGTTTTGGCACAATATTTAGTCATGATTAAAAATGTACGTTCAGGTCCTAATGGATTTTGTAAACATTCATCTAAATTTCTCGTTAAATCATTAGTTTTTAAAATTAATAAAACAACTCTTGGAATCGTTGCTAAAATACCCATTAAATCAACCAACATATCTCCATTAGTTATTGCTTCTTTCATATTTTTAACTTCCGCATTACTTCTTGATTTTGAAACGTCATAATTCAAAGCAGTAGTAATATCACGACCAGTAATAGCAGCTGCAAATAATGGGAATTGTTCATGTGTTATACCAGCAAATAAATTAGCATAGTGTTCCATTTTGACAGGATCTTTATCCAGTAAAGCAAGCCAAAATCTTGCATATTCACGACGCATTGGTGTATTAACTTGACGGTATAAGCCATGATCGTATAAGACAATTTCAAAATTATGTTTATCACCAGTTGTTGATCTAATGGCTAAATTACCACCATGAGGATCACAATGAATACCAACACCAGGTGTGAAAATCATATTGTTAAAAATATGTGATAAACAAGATGAGACTTGTGATCTTGAAATTTTATTATCATCCATATATTTTAAATTATCTAATCTTTCACCTTTAATATATTCCATAATTAAAATTCTTTTATTTGCAGAAACAATTTTTGGTATTCTTAATGCTGTTAAAGATTTAAATTTTTGAAAATATGCAGCAGTTTGCTCAGCATTTTGAGCTTCATTAACAAAATTTAATTCAACATAAATTGATTCATTTAATTCATCACCAAGCCAAACAAGTGGATATTCTGGAAATACAACATCTAGCATTTTAAAAACTAATTGAGTTAAATAAACATCTAATGGAACAAATTCTTTCAAAGAAGGATGTTGACATTTAACAGCAACTTTTTGACCATTTTCTCTTAATGTCGCAGTATGAACTTGTGCTAAACTTGCAACACCAATTGGTTGTGGATTAAACTCACTAAACATTTCATCAATAGATTTCCCCAAATCATTCTTAAACATATCATCTATTTCAGGAATTGTAGACTCTGGACATTGATCCTGTAATGGAATCATAGCATCTGTCCATTCTTTAGGTAACAAATAAGTCATTGCAGAGATATGTTGACCTAATTTAATGTAAACACCACCATTTTTCTCTAATGCATGTAATGTGATTAGAGCACACTTTGAATGACAATCACTTAATGCCTTATGTGCCTTTTCCGGGTCAGATTCTGAGGCATTACTGCTCAATGTGACCTTATAATTGTAGAAACATCTAACAGTGGCAACAGCAACGACGTTAACACGGCCAATAGTCTGATATGTATGCTTGATAGTATTGTGACAAGTCTCATTGGTGTTGTAAAGAGTTACGAGCCCAATAGCACCCAAGCCAACGGCAATTTTACCCTTATGAGATGCTCTTGCCACTGGAATCGACGAATAATTCCGACAGAGCCTCGAGGCCCTCCAGATCTGTGTTTTGAACATTAAAATTTGTTTAAATACTCGTTTAAATTCATCAAGATTTCCATTTTTTGTTGATTGTATTGGATGCTGACTAAGCGGTTGCTGTGGTTATTCCCTTTTCTTTACTACAATTATTTGCACTTTAAACTTGATTTTATTAGCATAAAAGTGGTATTATAAGGTTTATTATTAACAAATAATTACATAGGTTTGTACTAAATTAGAAATCTAGCTTTTTTTTAATTTTTTGTTGTCTTTATTTCCATTTAAAAGTATCAGTTTCCCTATCCGTATACTAATTATGACAGTTATAGACTCATTAAAGTCAATATTAACTATATTATTGACTTTTGTGTCCTAATAACTTTTATTTATTCTATTATTGATCATCTCGTAAAACATGATTTTTATAAATATTCGGTATTAATCTTTAACATGAATTTAAAACTTGGAGTTAGTACCGACTGAAATGAAAAATCATATTTAAACAAACTAAAGAATTTAATTCATATAATTATTTAATATTAATTTAATAAAATTATATATAATTATAATAATTAATTACATATAATATTATGTATTATATGTATTTGTTTATTAATTATGTATATTATAATTATTTATAATTATAGATCAATAAATATTGTAATTTATAAGACTTTACAGCTAGCTGACAATTTATTATAATTAATTAATAATTTAATGTTAACATTACTACGATATTTACCCACAGAATTCTATAATACCTGAGTTAAAAACCTCTAAACAAGACTGAATACTGAATGTTTGAAATATTATTGAACAGATCTTGTTCAGCAGTTCAATATTCAACAGTCCAGAATACAACACCACAACCATAATATAAAAGTTCAAAAAAAATTTTGTGGAGAAACAACAAACCACAAAAACATAGACAATCTAAATGTGGTAAGAACCCCTCAATTGTGAAAAAGTGGTACAAAAACAAATATGGGAAAATTGTGGTAAAATTGTGGTAAAAATGAATTCCTGAATATGTGTGTGGATCTGGATCTGATAATGATAATGAACACTAAACAAACTGAGCAAACTGAACAAAACACTGTAGTAACCATACAAACATCCAACCAATCTCAGAACTATCTACTGCTGCAACAGCTTCAAGAACTTTGAATGATCTTCAGTTCTGAGAAAAAAACTAAACTAAACTAAACTAAACTAAACTATACAAATCTAGGCTAAATGAACTTCAACCTAGTTTCTGAGTAATCAACTGCTGCCAACAGAATCCTAAACATTCACTAACTCTCCGTTCTGAAACCATACAAATATCCACTTTAACTTCAAATCAAATCTAGTAGCTGCCCACAACTGTCATTGAAAATCAACCAAACCTTCAATTCTGGGAATTAATGAAAACCAAATAAACTTCAAATTAGCTTCTGAGTAATTCACTTCTGCCCAAAGTTTTATAAACATTCACTAACTATCCATTCTGGAAACCAAACAAAAAGCAAGCTTAATCTCAATTCAAATCCAGCAGCTGCCCATTACTTTCAATGAAAATCTATTAAACTTTTAATTCTGGGAACATGTTGACAATGACACTGTACCTTCATGAAAAGTTACGCTGTTGAATTGTTTGTCAGACAATCAATCAGTGGAATCACAAGTCCAGAACTGAAGAAAAGAAAAAGGAAAAGAAAAATTGTGGTTTCTGGGAATTCTGGTATCTTTATACTTTTTGAAAAATATTGAATGTTACACAAAAACCACAAAAACCACAAAAACAAAAATGTGGATTTCTCCAATCAAAACAAAACTACTATGACAACCAAATTGATTAAAATTGTGTGTAGAAATTTAAATCCCATGGTCCAAAATTTAAGTTCTGTTCTACCATAAAATTGTGTTAAAATAGTTCGTCTATCACCAAAATTGAAGTCTCTATAACACCAAAATGATGTATGACAACCAACTATAAAGAGTGTTTCATTTATCAATTTAAGACCTAGAAGAACTAATGAACAACTGTAGTATTCCAAACACTCAAAGCTTTTAATGTTCTGGCCAATCTGTTATTCCAGATTTGCTTTTTACCATAGTAATTTTCAACCACATTTCTTGAAAAAGTGGTAAAATTTCCAATACATCGACCTTGAAAATTGTGTGAAAACTGAAATCAAGCAAAATCGTAAATCCTTTGACTTTCATAGAAATTGTGGTAAAAATCTAAAGACTTTTGTTATATAAAGACGAGGGTAGTCAATGACCAGAATATTTGTACTACCAAAAAATCAAAAACATCACCAAGACTTACCAAAAAATTTAACAAACAGTATACAATATGATATTTCAGGTCTTTAAATCCACCGTAATCAACTTCTGACATGAATAACTGACTCACTACAAATTCTAAACAAAATTTTCAAAAAGATATCAAAACCACAATTTTAACAAAAACCACCGAACAAGATACTATTAAAAACCAACACAAACAAGCAACAAAAAAAAAGATTACAGCATCCTAATTTCGCGTGTGGTCTCCCACCACACTACTCAATAAGACTCTCAGGTGCTTAACTTGATTGATCGGACGGGAAATCGTGCTTTCACCTGGATATGGCCGTAACCGTGATCTTCAATTTTGATGAGGTACTCATTCTCAAAAAATTTGCCAGTTTTCGAAATTTTGGGCTTGATTTTAGACTTTTGGACATTGATAGTGTGATTGAAGTTACTGCGTAATGTCTAGAATATTAGTTAGATTAATATGAGTTTTTTACATAACAACAAACCTTTTAAAGAATCCCAAAAAACTTACCTAAAATCTTATGGTTTATCCTTTGTATGTAACTTCAAGTAATCAGTAAAATGCACTAATTATCAAAAGGAAAAACCAAAACTGTAGAAAAATCAAGTATTTACCTAAAATAGCTTCAGGGGCCATTTGAAAAAGCAAACAAAACATGAATAAAATGTGAAATGTTAGTAATTAATCAAAAATGAAGTGCCTTAGAATCACACACATACCTAGAGTGGAATAGAAACCAAAGCAACCGATGAAACTTCGAAAAGAAAATCAGTCCAATGTCCCTTAAAAGAATTAAAAAGCTGTGAAGTGTGATGAATACAAAGATATTAAAAATTGTGGTTTTTTCATAAGTACTGTTTTCTGATTTTATGTATACATATAAGTAAAAGAAATTATGGTATAATCAAAAATTGTGGTAAAGTCCTCTGACGATAAGTAAATTATTCCAGCAATTTAAAGCAAAATTGGTGCCTGTAATCTGTAATAGCATACATTCAAACCCCTATACTTAAAATTTTAATTTGAAGTTGTTTCGGTAAAGACAGTTTTGTGTTAATTTAGCATAGGTTAGAGCTGACGAAAATGGAAAATATTTCAACTAAATAAGATAAAATAGATTAACTAAACAATAAATTAAATATCTGCTGATTTTATACTTATGTCATGTTTTATAATAAATTTGATTTTTTTTTTTGTTGATATCAACTTTATTAATTTACCAAAAATGTTAAATTTGGTAAAAATTAATATTTACACAATAATAATTGACACAATTTTAAATTGCATAAAATGTAGAAGCCACAAAAACGATGTACATACATGAAACAATAGGGATCAAAGTGGACCCTTCTCATAAGGGTCTGGATCTTGAATCTTGGTAATTGGATCAAATTTAGCTTTTCTTTTATGCAGGTGACATACAACAACTTACAAGAGAGAGAGAGAACAAAGGATCAATAACTCAATTCAAGAGAAATAGAATCAACTACAAGTTTATTTTCAAATTAATCAGTATATATATAAATCAAATAAATATTTAAAACTAAAAAAAAGTATTAGAAGAATTGAAACCAGCAATTAAGAAAAACTCTTTAATGAGCTCTTCTGCAACATCTTGAACCATCGTCCAAAGAAGCATTAGTTTCAGAGAAGGCTAATCTTGAAGTAGAATCAGTCTTGGAAACAACTTCAGCATTACCATCTTTTTTAACTTCAGAAGTAGTTCTAGCAAATGATGGAACAATATCTAAAGCAGGGTTTTGAGTGAAGAAGTTTCTTGGTCTAATGAAAACTTCAATTGGTTCAGAAGGCATCAATGGGAAATCTTCTGGAGCTGGAACATGGGAAATACCAAAAGTGTGGAAAACAATTAAATCAGTGTTTTCAATGTTATCAGTACCATCACCAATCCATTCTCTAATACCAATAGCACCATCACCAGATGATTGTGGAACGTGGAAACCAGATGGGTATAATCTATCTTCTTCGTATTTAACAACGTTCATAGAGTTTCTAGCCCATGGAGCTCTCTTAGATGGGATAGAGTTTTCTTTAGCCATCATTAATGGAGCTTGGTTGGAAACAATCTTATAAGAAACTGGTTTACCAGAGTATGGGTTTAATTTGTTTGGATTAATAATATCCCAACTTCTTGAAGTAGCAGCATTAGCATGAGTTAATGAATCAGCAACAGTTTTGTAAACAGTACCTTTACCGTACCAAGCGTTACCATATGGGTTTTCAAGAGAACCTAATGGATGTGGAGATGGTAAGACATCAGCTTGAACAACAGAGTTGTTATCACCATCAATTCTTGGATCAATTCTTAAAGAGAATAAATGTTGATGGTTGTGAGCATTAACTTGTGGATAAACAGTAGTACCCCATGGACCAGTTTTTTCACCTGGGTTAGCAACGGTAGTGTTCAATATACCAGTTAATTTAATGTCTAATCTAATAGCACCATCGTTTAAGAAAGTCCAGTAGATACAGTATTCATAGTTAGCAGCAGTGAAAATTTGAGAAATAATCAATTTAGTGGCTCTGGTAACAATGGTAGTACCGAAATCATCTCTGAAATCAGAATGTTTGAATAAGATACCATCATCTTCTTCATGAATACAAACAGCATTCTTGATAGTAATTGGTTCACCAGCTCTGTTAGCAAAGAAGGCATCTAAGTAGTGGATAACACCTTTACAATCACAACCTAAAGCTAAAGGATTGGTCATGTAACCAGCACCATATTCACCAATATCTAAAGCATGTTTTCTGAAATGTTTGAATGATGGATCACCATATGGAACAATCATTTCAGCTAATGACATTCTGTGGAAGATAGATCTTTGATCACCGTGGTCATTGTAAGTGATATCAGATAAAACAATACCTTCTCTGTAGTTGAAACCAATGTGGAATTTGAAGTTTGACCATTCCATAATGTTACCATCCATTTTGAAAGAAACACCTTCTGGTTGAGTAACGTTAATTGGTTTACGGTCAGTTCTGTAACCGAATTTCTTAACTGAATCAGATGGGTAGAAGTTAGTGTGAGGATGTTTAGAAAGTGGTCTTCTGACATCTGGAACATCAATGTGAATAACTTCTTGAGTTTCAGTATCAATGATTGGTAAGAAATCTAAAGGATGAGAATATTGAGAATCATCTTCAGTATCTCTGTAGTACATCATAGCTTGTTGCAATCTTCTTTCAGAACCATATCTTTCATCGTAACCAATAGTCCATGGATCACAGTAGATTTTGTGCATGTCAGTAGCTGGAATACCAGATAAGACACATTGTTCAATAACACCTGGATCTTTTCTGATGGTAGCTTCAGTGTTTTGTAAATCTTCAACAGTTAAGATTGGTTGAACACCAGTAACATGTTTTAAACCAGTGATGAATAAATGACCAACATCAACAATACCTTCTTGAACACCAGTGACACCAGCTTCTAAAATAACGAATAAAGCTAATCTTGGTGGTCTAGCAGCACCTTGTTCTTTCCATTCGTAGTAGGCTTTTTTGGTTGGTTCTCTTAAAGTAACGGTGTTGAAGGCAATTTTCTTACCAGCATACTTTTCTTTAACTAAAGTAACAACGGTATGGATTTCTTGTGGTGATAATGGATCCAATGGATGTTTTGGAGCTGGAGGAGCTTGAATTGAAGCAGTAGCTTGGGAGGCAATTTGTTGTAAACGTTCCATAGTGAAATAGAATGAGTTTTCAGTACAGATTTACAGAATTGAAGAGAAATCAGGCAAGCTCATCACCATTTATAATTTTTCAGCTTTTCATGTCAAACTGATGATATGTGATTGCAATTTCCGCATTGGGAAGTTCAGAGAGCGATAAAAGATTAGCCGTTTTGGGTAATTTGGTGCGGAAAACTAAACCCACACACCGATTACCCTTTTCGGCATCTTGTTGCGGTACTCATAAGTATACTGGTGAGCATTAAAGTCGATTTAGGCCATATTAGAGTGGGTTTAGAGCTGTTTTGACTAGTGCATATTGCAGACAGGGTTCTACCAAGTATTTATATATTTTTTCCCATTTATTTTGCTCATTTATACCTTTATAAAATGTGCTCAATTAATTATAGTCCATTGTTTACATAATAACGTCAAACAATAAAGTACTATGAGCCTTGAGAGCTTCAAGTTTATCCCTCAACGGTACACAAATCTGATTGATATCCGATAGGTACGCAATCCACTCTGTTGGAAAAATTGGATCTGTGTGCTTCTAACTTACCATATTGGGAACAATTAGATTTTGACACTAACTAACCGTCAGCATACTACCACAATTACCACCAAACATCATTGCAACAATTAGTACTAATTATACACACAAAATAGTAACAAATCCTCCACTATCTAATGTCAAACACACATGCAAATCTATCAACACTATCAGATCAGTGACCAGCGGGCATTGGTTCCCTTCTGATTGTAATTAAAGATTTTCGATGTAGACCCTTATCAGCCAATAATCTAATTTTGTATAATTCCGTTGGATTTTTACGTAAGACTACAGATCAGTAAATCAGTAAGTAATCTGATTATGGGGTTTGTGACAGAACTAGTGGTTATAGTATACATTGTTGACACTTAGACCCTATAGACCAACATGATCTGTTCTTCAACTCTTTCAAAATCTGTTGATTCTGAACTCTTTTTTTGTGCTTTTCGTCGACTCAAAAATAGAAACTTTATGTGCCAACACTTGCATCCACCGTTTTAATATGTAATTATAGTTGAAACCTGAGCAACCGATTGTGACCTTTCTGTGGAGAATGATTGGTGTAACTGAAAATCATTAAGCTTTAACTGGCCAAGGGTTTAAGACTACAATTAATAATTATTTTTAAAAAAAAGCAGACAGAAATATATTATTAACAGAAGACATAAAATAAATACCCAATTAATGGTGTTGAAAATAATGGTTTTTTTATACAATGAAATGAAAATGATGAATCGTTATATGGTAAAGTTTTTCCAGTTTTGAAGATCTATTCTAAAAGATCCCAAATACCAAAAGATTGTTCAATACCATATGCACCTGGATCTTTCCAGTAATCATTAAAAGTAGATAAGATTGTAACATCATTGTCCATTTCATCCAAAATAGCTTGAACAGCAATAAGTTGATTAGCTTTACTTGGAATATTACCACCATTTTGAATACCAACACTTGGATAACCAGTTTCTGTAACAACAACATCAAGATCACCACAAGCTGCTTTAACTAAAGCGACTTGACCTTTAACAAAAGTACCTGAAGTTTCAGCACTTGAATAAGTATCAAAGTAAGAATGTGGATTAACACCAACAAAATCAATGTAACCACTAGTACATAAAGTTGGGTTATTAACAAAGATATATGGAGGTTCAGAAGTAGTAATTTGACCAGTGTAACCAGCATTTCTTAATAAAGCAGTAACTGATTGAATCTTTGCAAGTAATTGATCAACAGTAACATAACCAGCTTGAACAGCTTCATTACCAATAGTCATGAAATCAAAAACACCCCAACCATTAGTTGCAGCCCATGAAATAATTGAATTAACACCATCATCAATGGAATCAGCACCTTCAGCGGAAATCCAGAAACCTTGGTTAATAGTAATACCTAATGATAAAGCTGCATTTTCAACATTAGGAACTGAATTACAATCAGTACCATAAATTCTAACTTTACTAACACCTAAATTTTGTTTGATGTAAGTCAAATCACCTAAAACAGTAGAATAATCTTTACAAGAGTTATCACTGTTGTATGGAGAGTAAACTAAAGTAGATGGTTTAGAAGTTAATTTACCGCTGGTTGCAGTTGCAGCACTGGTAGTGGAAGTAGTAGAGGTAGAAGTAGTAGTTGGTTCAACGTTGACTGGAGTAGTGGAAGTAGTTGAAGTAGTTGAAGTAGTTGAAGAAGTAGAAGTTGAAGTTGAAGCAGCTGAAATAATTGAACTAATTGAACTCTTTAAAGCTTCATCAGTGGTTGCAACTGAAGTTGGAATGGCAGTTGGAGCTTCATGAGTAGTAGTTGGAGAGGTAAGTGGAGTATAGGTTGAAGTTGAAGAAGTAGTAGTGTCAACATCAATACCTTTGTTAATTGGAGTAGTAGTGGTAGTTTCAGCAGTAGTTTCAGTAGTAGCTTCGGCAGTAGTTTCAACAGTAGCTTCAGTAGTGGCCTCAGTAGTAGCTTCAGCAGTTGTTTCGACTGCAGTAGGCTCATCATCAACTGTAGTCTCATCAGCTTCGGTAGTGCCTGCAGCTTCCGTGGTACCAACTTCAGCAGTAGTTTCAACAGGAGTAGTTTCAACCCCAGTTTCAGTAGTAGCAACTTCACCAGCAGCATCAGTAGTTTCAGTTTCAACAGTTGCTTCAGTGTTATTAATTAAAGTAGTGGTTTCGTCTTCAGAATCATCACCGGAATCTTCATATGTTGTTGTTGTTGCTTCTGGAGAGCCCAAAGTGAAAGTATAAGTAACACCATCACTAACAAAGATTTCAACGGTTGGAGCAGTGTGGGTATTCGTAATAGTGGTATAAGTATCAGTTGTAGTGACTGCTTCTGCAGTGTGGACTCTTGTAACGACAAGAGGAGCTGATAAAATTGCCCTTGATAATGATAAGACGAGTAATAAAGATTTGTAATTCATTGGTATTTTGGATATCTTAAACTAAATAGAATCTAATGAGTGAATAATAGTTGGTAAATTGTTGTAATAAGTGAGTGACAATAAGTTGGATTGAATTAGCTGACTTTTGATAGTCCAGTAGTTTGTTTTAACGAGTGTATAAAGTTGGTTTATAGTTGGTACTGTACGTTTACAGAAAAGTTTTAAGTTCTAAAACATACTGTAAGTGGGTTTATATATGTTCAATGCTATATGTTTAAGAAGGCTGGCTTGATGATGCACATTATGCCTCTAAGAAGGTGTCATTGTTGGTTATTTTCCAATTTCAGTTATAATTTTTAATATTTTATAGCTTAAAAAATAAAAGTGGCTGGTCATCGCGTTATGCCGACAACTTGCATAATGACGCAGAGAATCTTTTTACTAGGTGGATATAGTCCATTGAGTGTTACAACACCTTCACTGGTAGAGGTAGAGATCCATGGATCCAGTATAACCTCCTAAACATGACATTTTGATTTATACTACTAACTTTTATTTTGGAAAATTTATGAAACAATTATTAGAAAAGTTAAATTTATATCTCGCTAATCAAGGATCTCCTCATTTTGAAAAGCTTATTGATCTGATTGGAAAACCTATACATATCAAGCGTCATAAAAAATGATCCGTCTCCTAATTTTGCTGGTTGTTCTCTCAAATTTCTTACGTATTCTGTTTTTCTAAGCTGAAAGTCAAAGGGTTAGCCTCATTTCAGGTACCGAAACCAAGGCAACCAATGCATGTGCATGTACTGTATACCCGAAGACGTTTGCAATTTGTCCTAATCGGGATAAATTCACTAACGGATTTGGACAATAAAGATTCCAGATGACAAAACAAGGTACGAAATGAGACGAAAATCAAAGAATCGATTATTTTATATCTCTAATGTTCACCTCATTAGGATATGTGATGGGAATTTAAGTAATAAAGGCGCAGGAAAGGGTACCTGGTGACATTCTCTTATTAAGTTGAACCACTAATCTCAGATTCGAAGTCCAGCATTCATGTTGTCTATACTAATTTTAACCTCTTTTGCATTCTTCTGTCAGACTGGTAGAACATTGGGAATGAAGTTTGAGCAGCTACAAATTTGTAGCCAAAAGAACATACATTATTAGCTAAATGACCAGCATTAAAGTTGGTGGTACTTTCATTTCTTCTTTGGAAGATCAGGTTCTTCAAGCCCTAATTCGTTCTAAAAATGGGTTAGTACTGTGAATCAAATGAAATCAAATGGAGACAACATACAATAAGAGCCTTTGGATCAATGTGTTCTGATAGCAAACCAATGAAGTTCTTGTAGAGCTTAGTCCTCTTATCGGTTTCTTTATCGACTTGCAAGATGACGACTTTGATGGCTTTGATTGATTCTTCACTGAGTGCTGGCTCATTCTTTCCTGAATTTAAATCTGTTTCCATTGAGGTAATCAATTGGGCCAAATCATTGATCTGAGCCTTCAATGTCTTATCATCTGGGTATTTCGTGACTTCATTGAGTTCTGGCCAGTGTTAGTACGTTTGTTAAGAAAAGAGAAAGTGAACATACCTTCTTGAAGTTTTGAGATCACTGTTTCTATCTCATCAAGCTGATCATTGAGCTTTGTAATTGAACCTTCAGTAGTCTGAATTATTTCAGTGAGGTTCTAAACTGGTTAGTATACTAAGACTATAAAATACGCGTAAAACATACCTCTGTTTCGACCATTTTGGCCACTGCAACGGTCATCTTCCCAAAAGGTTTCGTGATGATGTCGCCTCTTGCTGCCAACGCGTCAATTGCCTTTGTGATTGCAGTTTTTCCATAGGCTCCATGTAGATTTAGATGGATATCATTAGCTGAATAAGGCCTGTATTGTTTGTTTAAATATTCTAAAACAGTTTCTTCAACTTCAGAGGAAGCTTCAGCGGTTAATAACAACTGAACTGAACTTGAATATCTTTCAAATTTACTCACATTCTTTCTTCTTTGGTGGCATAATTACCTGTTTTGTGTTAATTCCTTACAAAATTGTGTCAAAAATTCATTTATTTATATTTCTAAATTTTTTTTTGTTTTTTTCTATCTAAAATAAACTTTCTGGCATCTTCATTATCAAAGAAACTAAAGAAGTCCAACCAGTGAAATGTTTAGCACCTTGTCCTTGACCGGAAAGATCATTGTACTGTTCAAATAAATAACCGGTTCTGACCCAGTTGTCATAACAGTTTTTCACTAAATTGATTCTAAGTTGTCTGTAAGCTTCACTAGTTTTCATGAATGTTTGTTCATCTAATAATTGACCGTTTTCTCCAGAACCGTAGAATTGTAATGCTTTCAAGATCAAATAGTTGATTGGATACCAGACTGGACTTCTCCAGTAATCTTCACCTTTTCTGTAGTATGGATCTTGTAATGATAATGATCTAATACCATAATTAGACCATAATTGATCCTTGTCTGTAACTAAATCAATAATGTATTTCAAGTTCTTGTTACCTGGTTCAACAATTTGCAATAGGAATGGGAATAATGAGATATAACCTTTATGACAAACAAACATATCTTCATCATTATCATCAACTGAAACATCACAATAAGTTTTATCATCTTCAGACCAATGTAAATCTTCAATGTTTTTTTGAATATCATTTTCAATCTTAGCATACTTTTTAGCATCATCATCTTTTTCTAATAATTCTGCAATTTCTTTCATTGATCTTGTCATTGTACCAATCCATGAAATTAAATCAACGTTTAATTCAGCAATATCTGGAGTTTCAGCTCTTGGATAATCATCTAAACCACTTGGTAAACAATGAGTAACTGTACGACCTTTCCATCTATATGCTTCATTTGGTGAATATGGTTCTCTATCAAATTCCTCTAATTCACCCTTTTGAGTCTTTCTAAACCATTCATAATGAGATTGAAGTTTTGGATAAATATCTTTAGCATAATCAATTAATAATTCTGGATATTTCAAATGAGCATCAGTGATATCTTTAAAATCAAATTGATTTGAACTAAATTCTTCAACTGTTTCAGGTTCATCAATATCACCTAAATCAGTTTCTGAATCTTTTAATGAATTAATTTTGGCCTTTTTCAATAAATCAACAAACACCAACATTAAAGTTGGTGGATTTGCAATATGTGGACTTTGAACTTGAAATTCTTCAGGAACTTTAGATCTTGCTTCAGGTCCAACAATTTGTTCTCTTGCAATCCAACCATCTTCATCAATTAAATTAAACCAAGATTTAACAATTTCCAAAACTAAATCAGAATCATAATCAATCATTGGTAATAAATGGAAACCTTCATCCCAATAGAAACCTCTTGGGAAAAAAGTTCTACTTGGACTTGATGTAAAAAGTTCAAATGGACCTTCTTCTTTACCATTAAGTTGAATTTTTTGGAAAGTTTCTTCATTTAATTCAGTATCTCTATCAACTAAATGAGAACCATAATAATAACCAATACCACCTAATAAGTTTGAAAAAACTTCTTTGGCAAATTTAGTATATTCAGGTTTATTAAAAGGTGATCTTAATTTAAAAACATCATTGAATTTAGCATCAAATTTTTCAAGATTTGATTCAATTTTTGATGGTAAATTTTCTTGAGTATATTTTTCACTAGTAAATTCTTTATTAAAAATAATATCAAATTCAAAGGAACCAACAAAGATTTTTTGAATAAAATGTAAATTACCTTCAAAATTATTAATATTTCTAATTGATAAAACTGAAGGAGTTGGTGGAATGATTGGATTATTAGGATGTTTTTGAGATAAATCTTTAACAGAGTCTTGCAATAAAACTTTAAAGATATCACTAGCTTTCCAAACACTATCATCAGGAACTTTTAAAGAAAGGTAATGAGTTCTAGCAGGATTTAAACTTGGTTCTATAAGTTCACTTTTTTTAATTTTTTTATGTTGATTTGTACTTGGACCATCATTAATAACAATAGTAAAATCATCTAATTCAACAGAATTACCCAACAAAGTAATACTTTCACCTGGTTTGAAACCATTTTTTGGATTACCTGAAGCTGAAGTTAAAGCACCATAACCTTCTAAACCAGTGTAAAAGACAATTGACATTGATTGATTTTCAAAACCAACTCTTGGAACACCTTTCACTTTCAAAGCCCAATTACCTTCATCGTTCTTAACAAAATCAGTAGTTATGTTGATATTAAATTCATTATCTTTAAAAACTTGACTACCACCAATTCTTGGGTCATAACTCTCCCAGCCAAACCCTTGGAAGTCGAGGTTTTGATCACAGTAGTGTCTGATCTTTGGAATGTTGTTGATGTCTTCAGCATTGAACCAAAAGAGTCCACTGAGCAATGAGTGAGGGATTCTTGGTCTGATACCTAAGTATGCATTTGGTCTATAAGCACCCCAGAGCAACGAATCCTTTGTGGCTTTTTCGTAGGAATCAACAAGCGAGCTGGCCAAGGCAATCACTTCCAGCAGTGAAATGAGCAGCAGAGAAAAGGGCAGAGGCACCATTTTGAGCTTCAAAGAAACGTGTCAATTGAAATTAAAGTTGACAGGTAGCTAAGTTTATATGAAATGAAAATTCGCGATGAGGTCAAAGTTGCAGCTACACTGGACATAATTTACATTAATTTCATTAATTGAGTTGAAATGTGTGACTCTATTGTCAACTTCAGAGTAAGATGGGCTGCTGTTCAGAACCATTTGCCTCTCTTTGGACCCCAGAAATTCCACTGGATAATGGTGTAGTTCCAGATATTGACTGATTTTTTCTATTGTAAGGTCTTTTACGTTGCAGAGGCTTCTTAGCAGCAGCAGCAGCAGCAGAGGATGTGGAAACACTTGATGAAGGTGTGTGTGTTGGTGCTTTTATCGTTGGGAACTGTCTTTCTGGGATTTTCAAGTTTAATTCTTTATCAACTAATTCCAACAAGGGCGTGAGTTTCTTGTATCTCTCAACGTAATCATCCATGTTCTTCTGTATGCTCGTCACTCTCTGAACGTTTTCTTCAAATACCTGTTGTGCACCTGATTCTTGTGTTAGTATTCCATCATATTATAATTTAATACCCAGAAAACACATACCTTTGCGAGTCGTGTTGATCGTTGCCAATCCTGTCAGAAATGAGGCCATCTCTTGCCTTATCGAGGATATCTATATCATAATGTTAGTATTGCATTCTAAAACTGCCAGAAAAAAGAGGCGTATACTCACCTGTTCTTTAAGATAGTTCACCTCCTCTAGAATATCACTCAAACTGATACTCCCGTTCTCAAAGTCCTTCACAGTCAACTCCTGTGCCGCATTGATCTTCTCAATCGCCGCAAATGACTCCATCTGTTCAAATTTCAAATTCTTTTGCTTTTAAAGCTGTTTTTATATCAAAAAGTTGCTTTTACTTGTTTCAATTTTACTTTTTGTGCTTCGGATTTGATTGCCAAAAGTATGGAACAAATAAATAAATCGAATTCAATTGGATGAAAAATAGGGATAATTATGGTTTTATATAGCGTATTAGACTCTAAAATCTCTTAATATACAACTTAAAACAGAAAATAATCAAATTCATGACTAGAAACTTGTAAAATTTGATATTGTGGCTGAAATATTAAAATTATTATATAATCAATATTACGTGACACGTGACTAAATTTAGTTAACAAAATCCGACTAAAACCGAAGCTTTAATACACAATTTTAATTTTTTTTAAAATAATAACAAGATTAATTCAAAAAATAAAGTTAAAGAGAACAAGTTCAATTAATTACAGAATAAATCAAGATAATCAAAATGTATTTATGACAATTTCCGAAATCAGAAAATATTTCACATAAATATTCTATAGACAAAAACGAATATAAAATCTTTGTCTTTAATGTAATAAATTGGACATATTACTTAAGTCATGACGTTAAAGAATGCTTCAAATGAATAATAAACCTAATGCTAATGCTAATAATGAACTGGTTGCAGTTAATTGGTGACCGGCACCTTCATAAAGTGAAATATCAGCTGTAGTTGAGGCTTGTGAGTTTTCATCGCTAGAACCAGTAGCTTGAGTAGTTAATGTGGTTAATATAGTTTCAACACCATCATTACCAGTAGAGTCGGCATCTTGGTTACCAGAACCAGAGCCGGATGAGCCTGAAGATGAGCCTGAAGATGAGTCAGAGCCAGAATCAGAACCTGAGGAAGAACCATCAGTTGAACCAGAGGAAGAACCAGAAGAACCATCAGTTGAACCAGAGGAAGAACCAGAAGAACCATCAGATGAGCCTGATGAAGAACCATCAGATGAGTCTGATGAAGAACCATCAGTTGAACCAGAAGAAGAACCAGAAGAACCAGAAGAACCAGAAGAACCAGAAGAACCAGAAGAACCAGAAGAACCAGAAGAACCAGAAGAACCAGAAGAAGAACCATCTGTAGAACCAGAAGAAGAACCATCAGTTGAGCCTGATGAAGAACCAGAGGATGAACCAGAGTCAGTAGATGAACCAGTTGAAGAACCATCAGTTGATCCATCAGATGAACCAGAAGAGGAACCATCAGTAGAGGTAGAGTCACCACCAGTAATAGTAGTGGTAATAACATTGTCACCAACAGTAGTAGTAATAACTTCATCACCAGTAGCAGTAGTAGCTGGACCATCAGTAGCAGCTGGACCATCAGTAGTAGTACTAGTGACAGCTTTAGCTAATAATGAGTTAATAGAGTCTTCATTTGGAGTAAGTGGGAATGAAAGATCTTGAGTAGTAACAATACGTTTCAAGATTCTACCTTCAGCAGTAGTGATAGCTAATTCAGCAAAACCGGTAACCATTTGAATTTCAGTGAAGACACCAGTGAAAACAATATCTAATTCAGAATCAATAGAAATAGTTTCTGTGAAAGTGAATGTGATGGAAGTTTCAGTAATGGTGATAGTAGAGTCAACTAAGGAACCATCAACGTACAATGAAGCATTGGTGTAATCAACTGGACCTTCTCTAGAAATAACAACATCAACCTCAATCCAAGGACCAAGTTCACCTGGAACAATAACATCCCATTGTGGACAACCATCTGATTTGATGTGACCATCAATAACAGCAGATGGAGAAGCAGCAGAAGATGAAGATGATAAGTCACCAGAGTCAGCTGAAGAGGAAACAACATCAGAAGAGTAGGATGAGTCATCAGAAGAAGATGGATCAGTAACTGAAGAGGAACCAGTACCATCAGATGAGACATCAGAAGGATCAGCTGAAGAAGAAACAGTTTCCATAACTGGGTAATAAGCAGTGTAAGTGGTTAAATCACCTTCAGAATCAGTGGTAACACCAGCGGAAGGAGTAACTGGGAAGTAGGAAGTGAATGTTGATTCATTACCATTGGCATCAGTAGTGACACCAGAGGTAACACCAGAAGTGTAAGTTGATGGAGAACCTTCAGAATCAGTAGTAGTACCAGTTGTAACTGGAACACCGTAAGTTGGTTCGGAGCCAGCAGCAGATGAAGAATCAGTAGAATCAGTGACTGGGTAGTAACCAGTGTAGGTGGTAGAGTCACCTTCAGCATCAGTAGTGGTACCAACTGAGGTAGTAACTGGGAAGTAGGAAGTGAAGCTTGATTCATTACCATTGGCATCAGTAGTGACACCAGAGGTAACACCGGAAGTGTAAGTAGAAGCATCACCATTAGCATCAGTAGTAGTACCAGTTGTAACTGGAACACCGTAAGTTGGTTGGGAGCCAGCAGCAGAAGATGAAACTGGATCAGAAGCAGAAGATGATGATGAGTAGTCAACACCTAATGATTCATGGGTGTCAGCATTTGGTTCAAGAGCAAGTGAAAGATCATGAACAGAAACAGCACGTTTGATGACTCTTCCATCTGGAGTAGTAACAGTGACAACGGCAAGACCAGTAACAATGTGAGGAGATGTGAAAATACCACCGAAAGAAACAATAAAATCAGTTGCAATACCTTCGTCTTCAGAGAATGAAATAGAGATAGAATCTTCGTTAACAGTAATAATAGATTCATGTTCGGTTTCACCAATTAAGACAGAAGCATTGGTGTATAAGACTGGACCTTCTTTAGCAATTGAGATTTCGAAATTAGCCCATGCACCAAAATCAGATGGAATGAGAATATCCCAATGTGGACAACCATCAGTTTTAATGAAACCAGTAATACTTGGTTCAGTTGATTCAGGAGTTTCAGAAGCTAAAGATGATGAAGAAGAGACGTCACCAACAGATGATGATGTACTTGATTCAATTGGGTAGTAACCAGTGTAGGTGGTAGAATCACCTTCAGCATCAGTAGTGGTACCAACTGAGGTAGTAACTGGGAAGTAGGAAGTGAAGCTTGATTCATTACCATCAGCATCAGTAGTAACACCAGAGGTAACACCGGAAGTGTAAGTAGAAGCATCACCATTAGCATCAGTAGTAGTACCAGTTGTAACTGGAACACCGTAAGTTGGTTCGGAGCCAGCAGCAGATGAAGAATCAGTAGAATCAGTGACTGGGTAGTAACCAGTGTAGGTGGTAGAATCACCTTCAGCATCAGTAGTGGTACCAACTGAGGTAGTAACTGGGAAGTAGGAAGTGAAGCTTGATTCATTACCATTGGCATCAGTAGTAACACCAGAGGTAACACCGGAAGTGTAAGTAGAAGCATCACCATTAGCATCAGTAGTAGTACCAGTTGTAACTGGAACACCGTAAGTTGGTTCGGAGCCAGCAGCAGATGAAGAATCAGTAGAATCAGTGACTGGGTAGTAACCAGTGTAGGTGGTAGAGTCACCTTCAGCATCAGTAGTGGTACCAACTGAGGTAGTAACTGGGAAGTAGGAAGTGAATGTTGATTCATTACCATCAGCATCAGTAGTAACACCAGAGGTAACACCGGAAGTGTAAGTAGAAGCATCACCATTAGCATCAGTAGTAGTACCAGTTGTAACTGGAACACCGTAAGTTGGTTCGGAGCCAGCAGCAGATGAAGAATCAGTAGAATCAGTGACTGGGTAGTAACCAGTGTA
>JANIJP010000023.1:0-114668 GCA_030557985.1 Millerago ficus | reverse complement strand
TCATTGCATCCACTGTTGTTACTGAACAAGTTACCTCTGTTGGTACTGACAGCAATGGATCTACATTCACCACTGTTTATGGCACTACCGAAACATTAGCCACTGCCGAGGATGTTGCTCCAACTGATGGTGTCAGCACTGAAGTTGAAGGTTCTGAAAGTTCAGGTAGCTCCACTTCTGTTACTGCTTCAGTTTATGAAGGTTCTTATAAACAATTAACTGCAGGTTCATTCTTAGCTATTGCATTAGGTTTACTCCTCATCTAATTTTTTTTAATTTGAATATTGATTATTCTACTCATTTGCATGATTGGCAACACATTTCGTTGCACAGTCCATTATTTGTTATTACATATATCTATGTATATAGAGAAGTTGGTTTCTGAATTCGGAAATCAGCAATTGAAGGCTTTTCTTTCTAATAATTCTGTAGTTATCAAATCTTGTATTTTGTATTTATCAATATTAAGAAGGTTAGGCTGTTTTTGGACTTAAATGTTAATGTATAGATACATTACAATTATCATTTTTATTGAGTTGAGGTACATGTAAGGCCTTTTAATAATATTTTCTCTAATTTTATTTGCAAGGCTCAGGCTCAATTTATAATAAAATATCTAGACAAAAAGTAATAGAATATTTCTAAAAATTATATGAAGATATATATATATAAATATCAAAAGCTCCATGTTTTTGTTCAATGTGTGAAGAATTTTTAAAAGATTATTAGCTTTAAGGAATGAAATGCCGAAATGTAAGATCCCCGAAACAGAATCAATGACAGGAGACGAGAGACACAATTGTTGACATGTGTTAGAGTTTCTTATATCCAAAGAGGAACCATTCACAATCAGAACAAGCTTATGAATAACGAGGAATTACTGACTATTACTGGCTTGTTGTGCGAACCAGGCCTGTGGAGGTAAAGGAGTGGCATTGGACGAAAATTTAGAACACACACTATGTTATGTTGTTCTGCATCTCTAATCTGACGAATCTACCACAGATTTGAGTCTTTAATACGACTGTTTCGAATCTGAAGGAAAGTACTGTTATATATATCAATCAATTGTTAACGTGGTGATAAATAGTTCCACAAAGTTCCATTAGAACTTTGCCACCCATGACCTATCGTCATCCTAAAATGTCTATATAAGGAGCTCGATTTTCCTCCTTCTTGTATATTATTTGTAAATAATTCAATTCATTCATCCTTTATTTACTTACGTAATTAGTTACGTTATAACGTTATAACAAATATTGACCAATCACTGCGTAAATAATCACTATTGAAAGTATTTTATGTTAAGGTGAAGTAATTGCCTTTCACTTCAAAAGCCATTGTATATACACTGTGGTCTTTCAAAGACTCACTGTGTCGTTTTTTGTAATAAACACGAGTATGATATCATTATTAATATCTGCCTTTCTCTAAAATTTCGTCAGGCATGTGTAAAATTTCATCTGTGGGACCAAAATACAAACAAAACAAATCATTAATTTGCAACAACAATCATAAGAGCTCCAATATGGCCCAAATTTAAAGGGCACACTGCATTTAGAGGAGTTTTTTAACCTTTATACCCACTAATTTACTATATTAAGAGTTTTCAAGGTGAAAACACCAATCATCAAATTGTACTAATTGCTATATGTTTAGACAATGGTAATCAACAGGCACAGAAATATACGTCATCTTAATAGGAACTGTAGATGTATACTAATTAATTGGACCAACAAAAAAGAATTAGAAAACAGGACCCTCTACAAACGCACAAATGTGGCAATTTTACTTCTTATACGTTAATTTAGTCTTTAAAAACTTACAAGCTGAAATGGTGCTTTATTCATGCATTTATTTTTGTATAAATGTGTACCACACATCACACCAATGATCACCACCACTTCAACAAGTTCTAAAGGCCACAAAACCACTGACACTACAAAGAGTCACCACTGTCACTACTGATAATTCCACTTCTACTAAGGATTCGAATTTGAAAACCTCGGTCCTCGAATCTCTACAGACTACTTCCATCAGTATTTCAACTTATGTTGGTGGAAGCTCTCAAAAGCATGCACTAGTTTTTTTTATTTATCTGTTATTACGGTTACTACAACGACGCTTATATAAGCCCAAACACCAAAATACCGAAACACGAGATTAACAAAACACCTAAATAGAAAAGTTGCAATTCCACCCTGAAAAGCTCAAAAAGCGGCGATGTTGGACCGTCTCCCGACTGAATTGCTATTGGAATTGGCTGAGAGTTGCTGTGAACTGCGGTTTGTGAGCAGGCGTTTCTACCTGTTGGGGAACCAGGTGAGTAGGGCCAAAACGCTTTTTTTGTGCATGTTGAATGAGTGTGAGTTCGACATTGAGCTGTTCAGGGCGTACCAGGAGACACTGGAGTTCTTCAACGGGCCATTGAACAGGTTGGTTGAACCAGAGTTGAACTGGTACATGGCGTACTCGTTTGTTGTCAACAGGAAGTTGCTCTTCACACAGGAAAACATGACGATTCAGCCATTCAGACAGGACACTCATACAGTTTCTCACGAGTTTACTGATTCTTTCTCCGTCAAGTTGAATGATGTGCAGGCTTTCTTCTTCTTGAACAATGTTGTTCTTCCAAGGGGCAAATACAGTCTCCAGCTGGGTCTTGTTAACAGACGTGAATCTAAAGGTTTGGGCACTGTTGATTTCAGAATTACTCACAGATCGGTTCCAATGGACACTGAAAATGCTGAAGTTGACGATAGAGTGTTTATTGGGGATAGTATAGATCTCAACATTGATTCTAATATCATCCACAAAGATTACTATTACCCTTCAACTTTCATTAGTGACGTTTTACCAGATTTGCAGCATTCAGTGTTGAAATTAGGCTCATTAGAAATTAGAAAAGAGTTTGAAAAGTTAGATATTGTTGTTAGTGAATCAGGAATGTATCCAAAGACCCGTTTGGAGTTTGAATTTTTAGAGTTTACTACAATACGTCAATTCACCGATGAAGATTTCAGTTTTTACTCTACTGATGAACCAGTTCCATTGCTAAACCCTGAAAACGAGTTAGAACTACTCAATTATCTTTCATTACAAGATGATCTAACCTTTAAACCACAATTAAACAAGAATGATATAACTAATTGGTACACTACAGGTTCCAGATGTGTCAAAATGAACACGCCAATTGCACAACGAGAAGTGAAGGAATTGAAAAATTTTCAAAACAACCCACATTTACCACTCCCATGGAAGGTTCGGTTCTAACCACACCTCACCAACTCTTCCAAATTTCTTCAATATCAGACCCTCATTTCACTCATACTTAAGCTCATCGCTTAGTCAGCCTCAACATTTTTTTTTTATTCGCCACTAAAAAAAAAAATAAAAAAAAAACAACAAATGTTGGAAATTTAAACAATTAAACAATTATCACTCAATACTAATTGGAATTCAAAGTAATCTGAACCGTTTGTTAATCGTTGCCTATTTTACCAACTTCCAACTGCATTGCCTGCCTTTTTCCCACACACATCCTCAGCCATGTCACAAGAACCATCAGAATCCCTGTTCGACACAACTTTCACCTCTGAGCAACAAGCTCAAGAACAATCACAAGAACCACTAGAACATCAAGATTCTGAAGACGTCTTACCATCTCTAGACACACAGAATGAAGCCATCATTGGTTACAGAATCCTCGTGTCAATCAAAGAAGCTGGTATCATCATTGGTAAAGAAGGTTCCGTCATTGCCAATATTCGTGACTCTACAGGTGTTAAAGCTGCAATCTCTCCTGTTATCCCAACATGTCCAGACAGAATCCTTAACATCACTGGTGCTCTCAACTCAGTCTCTACTGCCATTGGCCTTGTTGCTGAAGCACTAAGGAGCTCACCATTAGATGATTCTTCATTTGTCACATTCCCATTAAAGAGACTATCAATTAATGATGACCCTGAAGTTCAAAGTTTAAGATTATTAATTCCAAATGCTCAAATGGGTACAATCATTGGTAAACAAGGGTCTCGTATTAAAGCTTTACAAAGTGAATATGGTGTTAAAATTATTGCCTCAAAAGATTTCTTATATGCCTCAACTGAAAGATTAGTGGAAGTTCAAGGTACTCCAGAAAATATTGAATCTGCTTTAGGTGTTTTATCAAGATGTTTATTAGAAGATTGGCACAGTGGTACAGGAACTTCATATTACGTTCCAACTCCAAGAACAAATACTCGTGGTCCAGGTCATAATCATAATAACAGCAATAATAATACAAGATTTAATGGTGAATCAATTTCAAAGAAAGTTAAATTCCCAAGCGATATGGTTGGTTGTTTAATTGGGAAATCAGGTTCTAGAATCCAAGAAATCAGAAAAGTTACTGGTACACAAATTCTTATTGATTCTAAAGATGATGATAACAGTGAACGTTTATTTGAATTGATAGGAACTCAAAAGAGTGTTGAAAGAGCACTTGGTTACTTGAACCATAATTTGGAGAAGGAGAGAGAAAGAAGAGAAAGATTAGCCAATGAGTAATGACTTTTAAGTTTGTTAATTAATTAATATGGAAAGAAAAAAAAGTATTGTTTTTTTTTATTGATGAAATGATGATATGAAAGAAAAGAAAAGAAAGAAAAAAAGAGAACTATGAGAAATGTGAAAAGAGACATATAATAATAATTTAAGAACGTTTTAAAAACAAAAAACGTGAAATATGTGTTCTTCTTTTGAAATGTCGATTGATTTGCTTTAGACGAAGTCTATGAATTATGCTTAACTTGTTTTATATCATTTTGTTTTATAATTAATGTTGTTTTTTGGTATTGAATTTGTAGTTTTTTACAAGGTTTAAGGTACCGGGTTTTATTCTTTGTTTACAAATTTCCCAAAACGGAAATCATATTACGTCTCACACAAAAAAATAAATAAATTAAAATCTTTTTGTTAATTGAACTCGATTTAATGGATTAAAGCTGGCTTCAATTCAACTTTAAATTACACACAAAACCTCTGCAAAAACTTCCAAACAATGACATCAAACATTCCTGGTGCATTTCCTGGTTCTTTCCAACAAGAAAACAATCCTTTCCAGGATCAAGCACCAACTTCATCAACATTTAACTTCACTCCTCTAAACTCATCTCCTTCAAAATCTCTTTATCCCAGTCTTTCCCATTTGCCTGGCTCTAGTTCTTCCACAAACTCCAATTTCTTATCAAATGAATGTGAGAAGCTAGGATACAGTAACAAACTGAGTAATAATGTCCTTAGTGAACTGGATCAACGTGCAAGCAGTAAGATGGGCACTTCAAATTTAAAGAAATCTACATTGATGAGCCCAAGATCTAGAGGCGTTGCTCCACCTAAGAGATTCAACAGAATGGAATCAATTTCTTCTCATTATGCTGCTGTTCGTCAACAAGAACAGCAACAACAAAGATTTAAAGAAGGTATTGTTGAAACTCCAAAGGAAAAAATGACTTCATATGATCCAAACTCAAAGAGATTGATGGATTCAAACCTTTCAAACATTTCTAAAAGAAGAAGAACTGAATTAGGTTCTAAAAATGTTTTGGCTGATCATCAACGTCAAACTCTTTCCACATCAAGAAGAACTAATGACCTAAACAGTGTATTGAACAGAACTTCAGCTGCAAGAACCACAAGAGCTCCAATCAGAACACCAATAAGGGCCTCAACAACCTCAACTTCAAGCACAATACCAAGAAGCACCGTTCCTACATCTTCTTCATTCAGATTCATATCAAGAACTACAAGAGACTCTTCACAGGAACATTCAAACTTACAAAACATAACAAACACAATGCATAATAACGGCCTCTTGCATCCAATCAAGAAAATGTCAAGATCATCAACGATAGAAAACTTATCAAAACCAACACTTTCAAGCATGTCGAAATCAACATCAACTAGAAACTTACAAGACCCAAGAACGTCTTCAATACCGAGATCAAAAAGCACACGATTTGGAACTGAGCAAAGCAATACTAATGCTAGACCAGTTTGGAGATGAAATCGAAATGTGTAACAATATAAAATAATACCAGAATATTTAATTGTAGATTTATCATTAAATTTTGTTAAACAAAACCAATTTTAAACTATACCATTAGATAGCTAACACTTATAATAATACAAATAAGTAAACCAAAATACCGATATCCTTTATTTAAATGACACTCTTGTTGTACCAATTTCAAGCTCATCGCTTAGTCATCCAAAATCATAAACTTTCTTTTCACTAAAATTTATAAACCTTCCATTTAAAACAATCATCAACACACAATTTCACAAGAAAGAAACGATGGATTTATTAGGAGATATTGTTGAAAAGGAAGTTGAAAGTCCAACTAACGTTGAATTCAAACCACCAGCACAAATAACTGGTTTTCCAAAACCTAAAAAGACTTCATCATGGGCATCTAAAAGATCTAAATTCAAACAACAACAGGCTGCAAAAGAAGAACCACAAGAGGCCACTCCTCAGTGGCAAGGAAGTGCTGGCTCTACAACACTTACAAGTAAAGAAGGCTATGAGATTGATCCACAGACTGGGCTTAAGAGACTACCTAAAGAGAAACAAAAGCTTAATTATGAGAATTTGTCAGAATCTGAACGTATTCATTTAGAAAATATTGAGATCTTATCAAATATGACAGAAGAAGAAAGAATTAAAGAGAAAGAGGAATTGTTTGATACTTTAGATCCGAGAATTTTGAAAGCTTTATTATTAAGAAGTGAAAGAAAATTGAGTAAGAAAGCAAATGAAGGTAAATCTGAAAAGAATGAAGATGGTCCTGGTGTTGAAGCATATGGTGAATTCCAAGGTTATGGGGAATGGATTGGTGGTGATAGAGAAGGTAATGATTATGAAAGTTGGAGAACTAATACTTTAGATAAAGACGTTGTTGATGATGCATTAGGAATTAAGAAGATTGATTCAGAAGAATTTGAAAAAGAGATTAAAGAAGACGAAGAAACCACTGAAAATACTGAAAGCAAGAAAACTGTTCGTTTTAATGAAGAAGAAGAAATCCATGAAACTCCTGCTCAAGAAACACAACAGCAACCTGAATGGGAAGATGTCGATGAAATTGCACCACCTTCATATCAAATCAATAAAGAAGCTGACGAAGTTCCAATTGAAGAAGCCATTGCAAATGTTCATTTTATTAAGCCAGAATCAAAAGATCCTGAAGAACTAAAAATCGATATCAATGATCCTGATTTCAATGAAAAATTACATGAAAAATATTTCCCAGATTTACCAAGAGACACAGAAAAATTACAATGGATGCAACCATTACCTGAATTAGATACAAGTGATTTAATCTTTGACGATGTTTCACAACTTAGATTTGATTTCAAAGGTGATTTAATCTTACCTTCTCTTAATAATGAAATCCGTATCAATGAAGGTCTTCATCATCATTCAGAAAACCCAGCTTTAGCAGGTTACACTCTAAGTGAATTAGCACATCTTGCAAGATCATCAATGCCTGGTCAACGTTGTATATCAATCAGAACTCTAGGAAGAGTTTTACACAAATTAGGTAAAGGTAAATACAACATCATTCCAGAATTTGTTCCTGAAGAAGGTGATGAAGAGGAAGAACCAAAAGTTCTTGATGAAGAAGCATTAGAATTAGCTGCTACTAAATTTGACCAAATGTTTTGGGGTGTTATTGATGAATTAAGAATCATTGAAACTTTAGAAGAAAGTGCTGATGAAACTGTTACTAAAAACATGAGTGTTAGAAATTATGCCATTGAAGCATTGTGGCTATGGAAACAGGGTGGTGGTAATAAGAGACATGCTAATTAGTAAAAATTAATGATATATAGGTTAGAATTTATTTATTTAGAGTACACAACATGTATTATAGCCATATTGTAAAGATCAATAGCCACTTTTGACATATATGTGGCCGCTTCCCAACATTTTGATAAGAAAATAAGGTATGCGAGTCAGATAGATACACCGACATAGTTCCGTATTCTGTAAATTTTGATGGCTTTTCATGTTATAGGATCGGATGCCTTGAACTCCAGTTTAAACGTCATAACAATGTTCTAAATCTGAACTTTACACAGTTCTTAAATTACATCAGCATCCACCATAAGAAAACCAAGAAATTTGGTACCAAATTCTGTTAACTGAACAATATAACTGGAGATTGTTTCCAACACATAAAGTCTTGGACCATCTTGGCTTTTGACTTTTGTAGCCTACACCTAACTTTAAAACATTGAGTTCATAAATCGGAACGAATTCTGTCAATTTACACCACAAAAGACGCTCACATACGGCTGTAAGTTTAATATTCATACACAATGCACCCACTTTTACTCATTATAGTATTATCGGGATGTTTACTGAATATACTTCTGGCGTATTTTTGTCAAAAAATTGTGTCAAAATTGACGCCATTAAAACTAAGGCTTAAAATATCCCGACAGACAATTTACACTTAAAACCGCTTTGACATATTGATTTGAGTAATATTCACTGATTTTACTAATATAGTTAAAATAATAATTCCTTGAATCACATCAGTGTTTTGCGGAATGAGTTCTGTTAGGGGTCTCAGAGTGGCTTTCAAGATCTCGACGTTTTTTTGAAACGGTTATATAAATTGATAGATCTCAATTAGATTATGGTAGTATTATTCAAAGTTTGTTAAAGTTCCATCATGACTAGTTTGAGTGGTATTGGTGAAAAAGAAAATTATCAGATTGAGATTGAGTCTGTTTCTGATGATAATGAACAACAAACAAAGTTTTCCAAGTGGAGATATTGGATTCTCAATGTTGATTCTAATCCAGATAATGACACTTTATTTGATGGGGAACCTTATACAATTGATAACCTTTTAGAATATGAAGCAGAAAATAGATTAGATAAAGCTTCTGCTTCAAGTTTTAAGAAAATTATTGGTTTTATCTACGACCCAGTGTTTTTACCACCAGCTGAAAGAAAATATATGTACAAGGTTGACTTCTTTGTTTTTATTTATGCCATTCTTGCTTGTTTTATTAAATATTTAGACCAAAATAACATTGCCAATGCTTATGTTTCAGGTATGAAAGAAGATCTTAACATGTATGGTACAAATGATTATAATTTGTTAACCACTTATTTCAACATTGGTTACTTATCATTTTCAATTCTTATGGCAACTACAATTAAATATATCAGACCAAGTATTATTTTACCAACCTGTGAAATTCTTTGGACTGTGGCAGTTATGTGTCAAGCAGCTGCCAGAAACAAAAATGACATTTTTGGTTTAAGATTATTGCAAGGTATAATTGAAGCTAGTTCTTTCCCTGGTCTTACTTTATTAATTGGTGAATACTATTCTACTGAAAGTTTAGGTAAAAAAATGTTTATGATGAATGCTACTGGTAGTATTGCTTCAATGTTTGCTGGTTATATTCAAACAGGTGCATACAAAAACTTAAATGGTACTCTTGGCTTAGCTGGTTGGAGATGGGTCATGTTAGTTGATGGATTCATTTCATTACCCGTTGCTTTCTTAGGTTATTACTGTATTCCAGATTTCCCAAAGAATACTAGAGCTCACTGGATGACCAAAAAAGATAGACAATTTGCATTAGCTAGAAATAAAAGATTTAAAAAGATTTCACCAGCTCCAATGAGTGTTAAGAAATTTGTTGCAGTTTTCTACAATTGGAAATTATGGGTCTTCCTTGCTCCATATGTTTTAAATGTCATTGGTGCTCGTCAAACAAGTTATTTCATCACTTACTTAAAAGATTTAGGAACTTATAGTACTGAACAAGTTAATTTGATTCCAACAGCACAAAATGGTTGGGCTTTTGTTGCATCATTTATTGTTAGTGCCTTTAGTGATTATTATAGAAACAGAGTTGTTTGGGTCACTGTTTGTGCTTCCATGGGGTTGATTTCTTCTGCAATTTTAGTCGCTTGGGATGTTCCATTTGGTGCTAAAGTTTTTGCATTCATTTTTGCATCTGGTGCAAGTCCACCTGCTCAAACTCTTGTTATTTCATGGTTTGCAGAAACTTTTTATGATGAACCTGATTTAAAATCTTTAAATATTGGAGTTGGTAATACTCTTGTTTATTCATTCAATGCGTTTTTGCCTTTAGCTATTTTTAAAAGTAAAGATTCACCAAATTTCCCAATTGGTTATAAAGTTTGTTTAGTATTTTATATTCTGGGTATTTTGTCAACTTGGAACTTTGCTTATTGGGCTAAAATTCACAATAAAAAGAGAGCTGCTAGAGAGGAAACAAATTCAATCAGTGAAGAAAGTATTAATTCTGATACAGAGATCATTGAAACCAAGTAAATAGGTCTTTGATATTATAATAAAATTCGCTTTTAAACATCGTTAAAAATAATTGGTATTTTTCCTCAATAATTCTGTAAAGTAGATGAAAAAGTTCTAGAAACAAATACTATATAAAAAAACCATAAAATTTGCCAGTATTTTCTTTGATGTAATTTTAGCAATCAAATATGCATATGAAAACCTCATCTTGCATTATGTTTTGAAATTGACACAATTATCGTGATGATTTGCACTGAAAATGTAGAGCAGTATGAAAGGCAAATTTGTAAAAATGTCACTGATGTTCTTACTGCATATACTACCGCCATTAAGAATTTGATTCATTTTTTAAAAAAAATATGGATATATTTAAAAGGTTGATATTTGCTGAAAACAAAAATGTTCAATACTTCAACAAAAATTTTCAACAATGTCTTCTGAAGAACCATAAAATCTGAAAGAGAAAGAAGTAGTAGTCATGACATTGAAAAGGATAAAAAAATTAAACTTAAAAGAAGAAAGTTTAAAAAAAATTCAAAACGAAAGCATCAAATAACTTCAAGTTCTGAAGGTTCTGAAAAATTAAGTTCATCTTCAGCAAAATCCTTTAAGTCTGAATATTCTATTCAATATAATTCAGATATTATATCTCCAGAATTAAAAGAAACACCATTGAGTTCTAGGTTCTAGAGGATCACCAGAGTCAGGGGGACTTCAAATAAACCTATTTGTTTCAGGTATTGACGATATTGAATCTATTACACAAGAAGATATTGATATCCAAGACAAAGAATTAGAAACAAAATATTTTTTAAAAATTAAACTAATTGGTGCTTTATCCAAAATACTTCAAAAATGTATTTATCACAACCTTCTTGAAATTACTAGTGATATTGAAAAAAATCACGGTATGGATGGTGGATTAATTCCTGAAAATTCAGTTTTACATCACAGTTTAAGATCTCATTCTATTTACTATTGGTTAACAAAGTTCTCTGAATTAAATCATAAATGGACTTTTAAACCTCCTTATAAGTGGAAAACTGTCCATGATGTTTATGGTGTTGCAAGAGTAATATATTGCCAATATTGCAATGAAAAGCTTTTAAAGTTTAGAGTTGAAGTGGAAGAGCAAGTTGATCAAAAAGATCCCATTTTTTTTTGTTTTCTTTATAATGATGTAACTCAAAAGTGTGCTGTTTCAAATGAACTAGTCAGAAATGATGTTGAAACTAGACCTGTTGAATCACAAATTGTGGTGTTGAAAGTAGAAGATGACGAAGAAAAACCAAGAGCAAAGGTTGGAAGAAGAATTATTAATACCAGTTTTCAACGCATTAATTTAGAAGTTCCAACTGATAACCAGCAAATGGTGAGGGAAGCAATGGAAAAAATCAATTTCATTAATTTTAGATTCAAATCATTGATTCTTAATTGTGATGATTCAACTATTAAAAGAGCTGTTGATCAAATTTTAACATGCACCAATATTGATGCATTAGACTATACTCTAAGAATTTGGGAAACATTAGATATCAATTTCAAAAATTCCTTTTTAGGGATGTTTAAAACAGTTTATAATTTTGTTTAGTATTTGATCAAAACTTTCAATAGTTTTATTAACTTTTTGTAAGAAATTTTGCAATTTTATTTTCAATTTCTCTTAATTATTATCGGTAGTTTGTAAGAAACTCTCAAAAAACCGTACAATAGAAATGTACTGCACTATATTATAAAATCATTTTATAGAATGATTCAAATTTATGCAGTCGTTAATGAACATCTTTTATAAGTTACTGAAGTAACTGATTTTCAACAAAACCTTCAGCCAATATCACTTCTAATTTTTATTGATTTGTTTTTCTTTTTAATTTTTTTTTGCTTCAGTAAGTTAACAAAGTATGATGTGATATATTTCAGTCTTAGAAGTTTTAATACCTTTAAAAATAACTAAAGAGTTGTTTACAAAGACCCTGAATTTCCAAACTTTTAGAATTCAAATTAATTTAATGCCTTCTGCAGATTGCATCATATATGGCATGAGAAACATTGAGAAATTATATATAACAAACAGAAACCTCCAATTTTAACCTTTATTTTTTATTTCTGAAGTTAATAAATTATTTAATATGGCTTTATCTGATGTAATGGGAGAGATTGATGAAAAAAATAACAGAAAAAGAAATAATTCATCAAAAGTTCATAAGAACAACAAACACAGAGATAAATCAAGTTCTCAACAATCCACTAATATACTCAAAGAGATCAACTTTGGTTTATTCTTTACTGACGACAAAGAAGAAACAACTATTACTGATGGTTAAAGAGAACAAATTCTTGAATTTTTTGAAAGAGCTTCATTCAGAGTTACAAATGTAAAAAAAATACCACAAAAGAAAATTCCTTCACACTGTGTCACTGAAATTAATAATAAGATTAGAAAAGTTTTAGGTCAACCTAGCAGAAAAAAAAGTGTATTACCTGCAGAATTTGAAACAGTTGATGCTACTGGAATTATTCAATTTTTATTAAAACTTAAAGATGAATGTCACCATACTTTTGAATACAAAAGAGTTAGTATGTGGACAACAGTAGATGGAAAAAAAGGCTTCTAGAAAGATTGCTTGTTCGAGGTGCAGCAAGAGATTTTGTGAAGTTTCAGTTGTTACTAATGATGACTTGTTTCTAGAAGGTTCATCAATAGTGGAGTTGGTTTTATTGTCTAATTCATTAGAATTGTGTGTTGAAAAGGAAGTTCCAACTGTTAATGAAATTGCTGATGATACCCAATCTACTAAAATTGTCTCTTATGAAGGTAATATTCAAATAAGCAATAAAAGTGATGTTACTGGCGACAAAGATCGTGCTGATGTTATTGCTAATTGTTGGTGATCATGTTAGTGATAAAGCTATTGGTGGTAAGAACAAAGAAATGATTAAAAAAAACCTAAAACAGTTTTAAAAAATGTTGGAAATGTTACTGAAAATAATAGTAATGGATGGAAATGATAGTGACAAATTTAAAGAGAAAATTGAAACAAAACCAGCAGTTTTAGAAAATGTTGGTAATCTTGTTGGTGATGAAAATGTTGATATTATTGTTGAAGATGGCAGTGATAGTGATAGTGACAGTGATAATAACAGTGATAGTAGTGATGATAGTAATGATGATGACGGTGATGATGAGAATAGTGATGAGAATAAAAGTGACGAAAATAAAAGTGATGAAAATAAAGAACAAGTTGCAAAAAGACCCCTAACAATTCTAAGAAATGTTGGACATCAAAATCGTGAATTGATTCCTAATGTTCGAAATAGACATGATATTCGTGCTGAATCAGAAACACCAGAAACTGAAGCTTTCAAAAACTTGTGCCAAAATTTTGAAGCAATTCTTTCAATAAGTGGAAATAACTGTAAAATAATAGTTAACAGTATGTTAAAAACGTTAGAACCTGAACAGCTGATTAAATTTTTAGGTGAATTCATCAAATTAATGCTCTTGATAGAGATGTTTTCAATTCAATTATTAGAACTTATGAAGCTTTTGATTGAAATAACCTTTTTTTATTCTTTATTCAATGTTTTCATCAATGTTTTTTTAATCTTTCTTATTTATTTTATGTTAATTGATCTCAGTGTGTACTTCAATCGTTTAGATATTAACTCCAGTGATGTTATTGTACTAATTTTTAAACTTACACAAAAATTATCACTACTAAAAACGCATGAAAAAACCCCTCCAAAACAAACAATTTACTACATTATTACCATATCTACCCATCTAAACCACCAAACACCACTAATACCTTTAATAAAACCCCAATATCAATCACTTTATCACACCCAATAGTTAAAAAAACGCTGACATAAGCACAAATTACATAATCATTTTTTTTTGTAGGGGATGTCTGGGTGTCCCCAGAATATACCAAAATCGCCACTGAAAACAAAAACAAATTAAACAAATAATTTTAATTAAAATCAGAACCAAAAATGAATTCAATTGCTGATAAATTCACTCAAAAGAGTCAAGTACTTGATTCTATGGGATATTCCAACCCTGAAGATCTTGCCCATGATTTTCTTACAAATGAAAAATTACCAATGAATCCAATGCTTTCAATGCCACCAATTTCACAACCAACAGATTTCTTAAGAGCACATACTGATGATTCACAAAATCCTGATTGTAAAATTAAAATTGCCCATGGTACCACCACATTAGCCTTTAGATTCCAAGGTGGTATTGTTGTTGCCGTTGATTCAAGAGCTACTGCAGGTAATTGGATTGCATCACAAACAGTTAATAAAGTTATTAGAATTAATCCATTTTTATTAGGTACAATGGCTGGTGGTGCTGCTGATTGTCAATTCTGGGAAACTTGGTTAGGTACACAATGTAGATTACATGAATTAAGAGAAAAAGAGAGAATTTCCGTTGCTGCTGCATCAAAGATCTTATCAAATTTAGTTTATCAATATAAAGGTATGGGTTTATCAATGGGTACAATGGTTTGTGGTTATACTAAAAAGGAAGGTCCAACCATTTATTACGTTGATTCAGATGGTACTAGATTAAAAGGTGATGTTTTTTGTGTTGGTTCTGGTCAAACTTTTGCATATGGTGTTTTAGATTCAAATTTAAAATGGGATTTAACAGTTGAAGAAGCTTTATATTTAGGTAAAAGATCAATCTTAGCAGCTGCTCATAGAGATGCTTACTCTGGTGGTTCAATTAACTTGTATCATATTACTGAACAAGGTTGGACATATCATGGTAATCATGATGTTGGTCCAACTTTTTATGAGATTAAAGAAAAAGAAGGATCTTTTAACAATGTTGTTGGTTAGAGATTTATGATTGTATACTAGAAAATAAAAGTAATGAAAAGAGATATGACAGTTGTAGTACATGATTGGTAATAAATACATTATATATTAAAGTACGTTATCATTATCATTATTCAGTTTTAATGACTTTATTTGAATCAATTTTTAAATCATCATCATTAATTTGATCAAAATTTCTTTTATTTGATGAATTATTTAAATCAATGTTTAAATTAATTTCATTATTTGAATTTTGTGATTGTGCTGATGTTGATGTTGATTGATAATCATTTGTGAAATTTGAACCTAATAATTTATTTAATTCATCATCATCAAGAAGTTTATCATTTGAATTCGTTTCATCTTCAAGTCCAGGTGTTGGCTCTTTTGATAATGATTCTAAAACTTTATCAAATTCAGGATCGTTTAATTCATCAAAGTTGAACTCATGTTGTTGTTGTGGTTGTTGAGCAGGTTGAGCAGGTTGAGCAGGTTGAGCAGATTGAACAGGTTGAACAGGTTGAACAGGTTGAACAGGTTGAACAGGTTGAACAGGTTGAACAGACTGCTGAACAGGCTGCTGAACAGTTGGTTGTGGTTGTGGTTGTGGTTGTGGAGTTGAAACTTTTGATTCTTCAACAGATGATGCAGGAAGTGAAGACACAGATTGGATTGTTTGTGTTGATGGAATTGAAGATTGCGGAAGTTGTTGTTGTTGTTGTACAGGTTGTTGTTGTGGGATTGATAATGGGATTTGTTTAACTTCAGTTTTAACGTTGTTAATTTCAGGTTTTGTTTGAATTAACGGTATGAATGGTTTTTTAACCACTGGTGGAGTTGAAACTGGAGTTGTTGGTTTTGATGGAATTGATGATTGTTGTTGTTGTTGAACAGGCAATTGTTGTAATTGTTGAACAGGTTGTGTTGGTTGTGTAGATTGTAACGGCACGACTGGTTTTACAACACTTTGTGGTCTTTGTAATGGAATTTGTAATTTTGGTTGTTGTTGTTGTTGGACAGGTTGTAATGGCACCTGTTGTAAAGGAACCTGTTGAACAGGAGTTGTTGATCTTGAAACAGGTTGAGAATTCAAACTTAATGGAGCTTTAATTCTACCATTAGTGACTTTAAACGTTGCAGCATTTAAAGCAACTGTTAAAATTCTTGTTAATTGTTGTGGATTTGTATCAATTAAAGTTGCCAATGGATCTGAAGTTATACCTTTTGTCTTTGCAGCTTGAGTGACTTGAGCAATTGTCATTGCAATTGCTTGTGTAAGGATTTGTGAAATTGTTGGTTTATCAACTAATTTACGTAAATCTTTTGATAATATAACTAATTGTTGTTGAAGATGAGATAATGCTTTTTTAGTATTAACGTTCAAGTTTGGATTTTGTTTAACCTGTTGTTGTTGTTGTTGTTGTGGGATTGGAGTTGATGGAGATTGTTGTGGAGTTGAGATTCCACGATTTGCAGCTAATTGAGCTTGAATGCTAGGTATTTTTGATGATTGTGAAGTTGATGCATTTGATTGTTGTTGAAATATTGGTATTTGAGATTGTTGTAAAGATGGATTAAATTTTGGTATTTGAGATGGATCAGGTATAAATTGTTGTTTATTTGTTTGTAATGGAATTGAAGAAGTTTGAACAATTGGTTGTACCATAACACCTTGATTTTGTAAAGATTTTGTTAAAACAGGTATTATATTAGTTTGATTTAATTTTTGTTGTTCTAATCTTTCTTGTTGTAATTTTTGTTGTTGTTGTTGTTGTTGTTCTAATTTTGCAGCAGCAGCAGCAGCTTTTTGAGCAGCAGCTTCTTGTTGCTTTTTTTTAGCTTTTTCCTTTTCAGCACAATATTCTTCATCTAAACCCCATAACCAACCTTTACCTTCTTTTGAAACTTTTCTAAAAGCTTTATTTAAAGATAAATTATGACGAACAGAACTTTGCCAACCATCAGGACAATATTTATAATAAGGGAAAATATCTCTAATTGATTTATAAATTTCTGCTAAAGACATACCTTTTGGAGTACCATGAGTTCTTAAACAAGTTGCGATTAAATTTGAATATGAACAAGCAGGTTTTGTTCTAAATTCTTCAGGAATTTCATCAATTGTATAAACTTTTTTTGGTGGTTTTGGAGGTTTTGGTTGTTTTTTTTCTTTTGATTTTTTAATTAAATTTGAATCAATATTTGAAATATCAACAACTGTTTGCTTTTCTTCATGTTCTTCATTATTATTATTATTAGTGTTATTAATTGGTTTAAAATCTTGACTTGTTAAATTTGGAGTATTTTCACCAGATTTATGATCATTTGATAAATATAAAGTACTTCTTAAAGAGATTGCATCAGAAGGATTTATTGGTTTTGATGGACTTTCTTGATTTTCTTGTAAATTCATACCAGGTAAAACAAATCTAAAAACAATTTGACCAATTTGAATTTTTGATTTATTTGTTAAAGGTATTGTACTACCAGTTTCAATAAATATATCATCAACAAAAGCACCATTTCTTCCTTGAATTGATAATTCAAATCTTTCAGTACCAAAATTATAAAAAATTTTAGCATGTCTTCTTGAAATTGCTTTTGAATTACCTAAATGAACATCAACTGAATGAGATTGATCATGTTCAGATTTTCTACCTAATAAAACTTGTAAAGTTTGAACATAAAATATGAAATTTTCAAAATCCAATCTAGCATAAGCGGAAACTTTTGAATTATCATCATCTTTTGTTGCTTGTGGTTCATCTAAAGATTTTTTAATTGGAGTTGTTGTTGTTGATAGTATTGTATCATCATCAAATTTCGATAATGGCATAGGTTTCGGACTTGTGGGCAAAGTTGTTGATATGGAATTGAGCTCATCCTGATGAGAAGTGATGGAGAATGCGTCAAGGTTGCCCGAAGACACAGAGCTCATTTTATAATTGAGACTATAATGTAAACAAAACAAACGAAGAGAGTAGCCTGTCAAAAAAGGAGCAGTTGTGGGAGGAAATGCCTTGGTGCGATGAGCAGGTCTATAGGGGCACGGGTGGCGACACTTGTAGAGTGCAAAATAAAGGGACCTAAACTGATAAAAGTTTGGAGATAAATGTAATAATAATAAAATTAATAGTACTACACTGTGGATTTACATACATTTCAAATTTTCTTAATTAGAAGCTAGAATAATTCGCGGAAGAAAACCCGCGAAAACGGGAAATGAGAGCCAGGGGCAGATAACCATGTGCCCCTACCAAATACTTACATAAGCATTGCGCACGTTAGCACGCTTGGGTAACCAGTGGTAACGAGGGTCCAAATAGGTGGAGTTGATATAGATAGCAATAATTATAGTTAAGTAGTAGGAATTGAGGTATGTGACAATAACCAGTGTATTCAGTGCAATGAGAGCAACACCCTGACACCAATTCCACTAAAACCCACTGGCAATTGCACGAAACAGAGAGTATTGGGTGCCCACGAAAGATGATCCGAAGCAGCACGGGCAACGATAGGAACAATCAGGGTGTACAGTACACAGTAACACTAACACTAATATATAACACACTAATATAATACAATAATACTACAATAATACTACAATAACAACAATAACACTAATATAACAACAATATAACAATACTACAATAAAATCAACACCAACAACTCACCGATTAATATTTCCCAATACAGCACCCTACAACAATAATGTAAACAGTAAACACCATCAATATATATTACAATAATACAATCCCATAGTTAATACAATTACATAATATTGTACAATATATTTATACGTCAATTTTAATTGGTTCAACCCCTCTCAAATTTACACCACAAGACTGTTAAACCGATCTCGTGCTGTTAAGTCCTGTTGGTGGGAGGGTGGGTGAAGTGGTGTCCGGGTTTCAAGGGGGTTCAGTAGTACCGCTGCTCTGTAAATTGGGTTACATATACAATTGACTGCGATCTTTCCAATACCGTTGTCTATACAACTCTATCGTACCTATGTGCCCCCTTATCACCTTTCCCATACTCGCAATCCACCCAATTTTTCCACGCGCGATTAACTTTTTCTTTTTTTCCCGCAAGCTCTCTGATTCGCCAATTGCAAAATTTTTCACCGTTGAACGAAAATATATAAATATTAAACATTTTCCCAAAAATTTTTTTTCCCCTTTTAAATTCTTTAATCCAATATGTCTGAACAACAATCCTCATTCATCATCGATTTCTTGATGGGTGGTGTCTCCGCCGCCATCTCAAAAACCGCTGCTGCTCCAATTGAAAGAGTCAAACTTTTGATCCAAAACCAAGATGAAATGATCAAACAAGGTCGTTTATCTAAAAAATACGATGGTATCGTTGACTGTTTCAAGAGAACTGCTGCTGATGAAGGTGCTGTCGCTTTCTGGAGAGGTAACACTGCTAACGTTATCAGATACTTCCCAACCCAAGCCTTAAACTTTGCTTTCAAAGATAAATTCAAAAAATTATTTGGTTTCAAGAAAGAAGAAGGTTACTGGCCTTGGTTCGCCGGTAACTTAGCTTCCGGTGGTTTAGCTGGTGGTACTTCCTTGTTGTTCGTCTACTCCTTGGATTACGCCAGAACCAGATTAGCTAACGATGCTAAATCTTCAAAAGGTACTGGTGAAAGACAATTCAACGGTTTAATCGATGTTTACAAGAAAACTTTAGCTACTGATGGTATTGCCGGTTTATACAGAGGTTTCTTACCATCTGTTGTTGGTATTGTTGTTTACAGAGGTTTATACTTCGGTTTATACGATTCTTTGAAACCAGTTGTTTTAGTTGGTTCCTTAGAAGGTTCTTTCTTAGCTTCTTTCTTATTAGGTTGGGCTGTTACCACCGGTGCTTCTACCGCTTCTTACCCATTAGATACCGTTAGAAGAAGAATGATGATGACTTCCGGTCAAGCCGTCAAATATAACGGTGCTTTCGATGCTTTCAAGAAAATTGTTGCTGCTGAAGGTATCCCATCCTTATTCAAAGGTTGTGGTGCTAACATCTTAAGAGGTGTTGCTGGTGCAGGTGTTATCTCCATGTACGATCAATTACAAGTTATCTTATTCGGTAAGAAATTCAAATAGATCAACTGTTAGTATATAGATTAATATTCATGTAATATTTATTAGTTGAAAAAGTTTGTAGTGCTTATATTCTCGATATATGAATTTATTAGTTTCAACTTTCTACACACTCCAATGGAGGAAACACCCTTGAAAAAACGTAAAGTACAGAAAGCCTGTGATAACTGCAGAGACAAGAAACTCAAATGTGATGCTCAACAGCCGTGTTCAAGGTGTCAATCATCACTTATAACTTGCACTTTCAACTACATCCATAAGAAAAGACCAATAACAAAACGTAAACAAGAAACACCAATTGAACAAGATCAATCAATAACCTCGAGATTAGACAGAATTGAATCATTATTAGCAACACTATTACAACAACAACAACATCCACCACCATCACCACCACAGATCCCACTCGAATCTTCCATCAACAACGTCTCACCAGATGAACAGATCTACAACGGTCAATATTTTGGTTCACATTGTTCATTTTCAGTTTTCAGCCCAAGAGGGCTCCAATACATAAAGACAAAATGCAAAGATTTCACCACAGTGGAAAACATGAGTGAACTATTAACAAAAATCCATTTTGTTCTATATCAGCAATACAAGGAAAGAGTTGAGCCTGCAGAACAACAGAAGTTGACTACATTACCAGAGATTGATCAATGTCGTTTCCTCATTGAGAAATTTTTTCAAAGTAGGTATTATCAACTGGGGATAATCACGAGGCAAGAAGTTGAGACGATGTTGGATAAGACGAAACTAGGTGGTTTGAAACAAAGTGAACTAAGCATATTGCATTGTGTCCTGGCAATGGGATCGAAAGAGTTTGTTGATCTTGATGAATATAAAAAATTAGAAGATGATCATATAATAACTTCATTGTATTATTTCCATAGATTGACTGTGTTCAGTGATGGGTTGTTAGGTATCAGGGCCATCTTGTTATTGATTGCATATTTTGAAAGCTCGTTGATTCCTGATATGGAGTATTTGTTGATAACTGCATTGATTAGATTCAGTCAAAGTGTTGGATTGCATAGAAGAGAATCTCTTGATGGTGTTAATGAAGTTGAAAGGGAGTTGAGAAGAAGGATTTGGTTGAACTGTTATGTTTTTGATAAGGAATTGTGTTTGAAGTCAGGTAAACCATTAGTTATTAATGATCAAGATGTATCAAATTTAGAAATTGATGAAAATTTAATTAATGATGGTAATGATTTAAATGAAAGGGAAAATTTTAAAAATTTTTGGAATGAATTAAATGATGAATTTGGTGTTTCAAAATATTTTGAAATATTAAATTTAAAATGTTCAAAGATATTCAGTGTTGTTTATTTTAAATTATTTTGTGCAACTGCATTGATTAATAAATCTAATGATGATGTTATTAAAATAATTGATGAATTAAATGAAAGTTTTATTGAATTAAAAGAATCAATACCAAAATTTATTAGACCTGGTTATAAAATCAACATCCCATCAATTTCTCAAAAGGATTTAATTTATTCAAATGTTGTCAAGTTCCAATTGACTTATCATTTAAACATTATGAACATCAATAAGATTGGTTTGAATAAGAATTGGAAAGATAAAAAATCATCAAATTATTGTTTGGAATCATCAAGAGAAATTATTAGAATAAGTCAAAATATTAAATTAAGTGATTGTCAATTGTACCTGAGTTCATTGTTTATTATATTGAGTGCCAATGTAACTTTAATTACAAATATCTTGGAAAACTCCGATTTAAAAACAATTAAAAATGATTTGGTTTTAATGTCAAAGGCAACTGATTTAAAAAGATTAGAATTTTTCACTAAAATTGATTTAATGAGTAAATTAAAAGTATTATCAATTTTACTTACAATTAAAAATTTTATCAAAATTGGATTAAATTTCACAGATTTACAATTAAACAATGATCAAGATTTACAATTCCTACAAAATGAAATTTCCACATGTCTCCAGGAAATCAACAAACTGCATGGTTACACAACAACACCAATAATTGAATCATCATTAGAAGATAACATGTTTTTAAAAGATCTCGACATTGATCTACTTGATATCTCCTATTTCGCACAGCCAATGTTCAACATCCCAAACTTCCTGATCGACTGATCAACCTATATTTAGACAACCTCCACAGCCCATCACACTAAAAAACAAGCTCTAAAATGAACCAAAATTCTAATTTACTATTGTAAGTGTAAAAAATAAGCCCGAATTTAACGGTTTTAGACGGTTTTAGCGGCGCTCGGCTCCCGCACAAACATCTCCGAGACCCGACCACCGCGAATCGCCAAAGCCGCAAATCCGTTCACCGCAAACGCCTAAAACCGAAATCCGAACAGTTTTATAATAACAAAAAACAGAATTGTTGATGTTTGTTTTGTCAATAAACCAAAAGTATTGATAATACAGTAAAACAACTAATTATATCCACTGAAAGTAACGTGTGAAAATTGCCTTTAAAAGCAGCGAATATCTTCTTATTTGCAAAAAAAAATAATTTACAATTGACGTTTTCATCTCAATTTTAAAAACAATCCGAAAACCGAGCAGTTCAGGTTTATTGTTGCAGCATTGTACATCAATTGATTAATAAGTGTCATAACAATTATATAAATATTTTAGCAATTGCTCTAAAATGAACAAGTTAAATTTCATACCGTATAAAGTTGATTCTCATCAATATCAAAGTTTAATAATGTCAGATTGGTCAGTTAATAAATCAGATGGTATAAGAAGAAGAATACCAAAAGCATGTAATTATTGTCGTCAAAGAAAAATTAAATGTGATGGTGATTCACCTTGTATTAATTGTACAAGTCATAAAATTGATTGTGTTTATTCAAAAACTGTTAGAAAAAGAAAAAGAAGTTCAACAAAGAAATTATCTTTACAAGATCTTGATAAAAGAATTAATAAATTAGATTCAAAGTTTGAAATTTTAAATGATCAATTAACAAAAATTTTAAAATTATTAAAAACTAAAGATCAAATTAATAATGGTAAAAGAAATTCAATACAGAGTAATGAAACTGATGAATTTGATGATGATAATGATAATGATAATAATGAATTTGACGATGAAGAAGATGATGAAGATGAAATTGATGAAGAAGAAGAAATAGAAGAAGATGATTATGATGATGACGATTATAAATTTCATGGTAAATTAACACAAGCAAATAATTTAACTCATCGTTTACTAATAGATAACGCAAAGGCTTATCCATTATCACCAGATGAATCAGTTAGTGATCAATTTAGTATTGATCAAAAGATTTCAACTCCAGATATTTCTAATGTCGTTGCTTCAAATCAATTATATTCTGATAATCAATTCAGTTTCAACCATCAACAACAACAACCATTAATGCCTGATTTTGAAATGACTTTAAATTCATTGGAAAATACAGAACAAAAATTAAATTATATCTATGGAGAAATTCCAATGATTAATAGTCAATTGGAAAATAATTTATATTAATTGGTTTCAATATTAATGTCATATAGTTCAGTTCAGTCTTGCCTTTTCATTGCTTTTCCAGCTCTTTAACCTATTTTTTTTGTTTAATTATCTTGCTGTCGTTTAATACACCGTATACACATTTCTGAGACTTTTGTAGCTTTTGAGATTCATGTGCATTTCTACACCTCGGTACGTTTCACAATTTACCTCGTTACAATTTGCACGAGATTACATCCTATATTAACGAAATGGCCGTATTGTTATCATAAGGCTGAACCTCTTCACAATCCGATTCAATTGGTCATAATTGTTAATCAGTTCATTTTATGGATTTTGAGTGTCTATTTTTGAATCATGGCTGTATCTTTTTTTTTTTACCAAGATTTACAACAATCTTAGAATTTGACAACCAATTTTGTAATTTTCTCATAAAAATTTGATTATAAAGGAATTAAAGTTTGAGAATTTGACAATTTTGGTCTCATTATTATCTCAGTTTTGTGCTTATTGATGAGTTCTTGGTTAAAACGTCATTTTCTTGGTGATCTTCAGTACAGTTTAAACGGTTTTTTTTCTAACCTTCAGCCGTTAGTTGTTGGATTTGAGGGTTATGTACTACAGTCAGCAAGGTTAAAATGTATTACAAATCTTTTGTCTACATGAATAATAATTTCAAACCCACAACAAATTTAATTTTTTACTTTATTAAATTGCTTACTCAATTGATTGACCTTCAAGAAGTCCCTCAGTTTTAGAAACTTTATCAACCCATTCTTTTAAATTTGGCCATTCATCCAATTCAACTTTAAACAGTCTTGATCTGGAAATCCATGGATACGCAGCAATATCAGCAATGTTTAAATGATCTCCAACTAACCAACCTTTATTCTTAATCAATCTCAATTCATAAACACCATAAACTCTTTTAGCTTCATCAGTGTATCTTTTAATACCGTATTCGTTTTGAACTTTAGCAAAACTGACAAAATGATGAGCTTGTCCTTGCATTGGTGCATGAGAGGCAACTTGAAATGTCAACCATTGTAATTGTTCCCACCATAATGGATCATTATGATCATATGAATATTTTCTATCAGCATCATATTCATCTGCTAACCATTGTAAAATAACTGCAGTTTCATGAAATATTCTTTTTTCACCATTTGGTGCAACATCAATCAATACTGGGATTCTACCATTTGGATTCAATTCAATAAACCATGGTTCCTTTTGTTCATTTGTGGAGAAGTTAATCTTTCTGTATTTATAATTCAAACCTAATAGTTTTAAAAAAATTGTGATCTTTTGACCATTGGAAGTACCAACACTGTATAAAGTCAAATCACCTTGCTTGCGTTGTGTTCCATCACTGTTATTGATCTCAATTGTTGTCATTGTCCACTAATTATCCTGTTATTTGTTGTTGTACAAAGTTAAAATCTTCATTATTAATTCAGAATTTGTACCCTTATTAAAAAGCCATAACATCTGAAAATGTCGAAACTGCCGAAAACCGAATGTGTCAAATTACAAAATGAGGTTACACACATCTACTTTTAAAGGTGAGAACTACAATTATTTTTTAGTGTAGAATCATGTATATCTATAAGTATATAAAAAACTTTTCAAAAGTTTAAAATTTCATAAAGACACATCTTAGTTTTCAGTGTCAACAACGTATCTACCTAAGATTTTACCTTGTTCCATTAATTCGTAAATTTCTGGTAAAGTGGATAAACCAACAACTTTGATTGGAGATCTAACTAAACCTCTGGAGAAGAAATCAATAGCTTCTCTGGTATCAGCTCTGTTACCAACGTAAGAACCTTTAATTTGAATAGATTTAACAACGTGGGAGAAGACTTCTGATTTACAGACGGCACCAGCTGGTAAACCGACTAAAACGACAGTACCGGTTGGTCTAACGTATTCAGTAGATTGAGAGATGGCAGCTTCAGCAACGGAAACGTTGATAACACCGTGTGGACCACCGTTAGTAGCGTTTTGGATGGCTTCAATAACGTTCTTTTCTTTTCTGAAATCAATGAAAACTTCACCACCTAAAGATTTGAATAATTTTTCTTTGTCTTCACCACCATCGATACCTAAGACTCTTAAACCCATGGCTTTAGCGTATTGGGTAGCAAGGGAACCTAAACCACCAGCAGCACCGGAAATGGCAACCCATTGACCTGGTTTTAAGTCAGCGGTTTTTAAAGCTTTGTAAACGGTAACACCAGCACATAAGATTGGAGCAATTTCAGCTAAATCAGTACCTTTTGGAATTTTAGCAGCTTGAACGGCATCAGCAGTGGCGTATTGTTGGAAAGAACCATCGTGGGTGTAACCAGATAAATCAGCTTGTAAACAGTTTGATTCGTAACCTTTTTCACATAATTCACATGACATACATGAACCGTTTAACCATTTAATACCGGCAATATCACCAATTTCAAAGTTTGAGACTTCAGAACCTTTGGCAACAACGATACCAGCACCTTCGTGACCACCAACTAATGGTAATTTAACTGGTAATGGCCAATCACCTTTCCAAGCGTGTAAATCGGTGTGACAGACACCAGAGTATTTAACGTTAATTAAAATTTCATTTGGTTTTGGGGTTGGGACTGGGATGTCTTTGTATTCTAATTTACCACCGTTTTCGTAGAAGATAACACCTTTTTGAGTGGTTGGGATAACTGGAGCAGTAGCTAAAGTTCTTTTTAAGTTTAATGAAACTGGGTTTCTAATTGAGGTTCTTAAAGCAGATAACATTTTTAAAGAATATTGAATTAAAGAAATTAAAGAAAAAATACAAATAGCAATGCATTAAAAAGTGGAAATTGGTTACTTTTATATCGAAATGCAGTTTGGTTCAACGTTGAAAGATTTGTTGTTGATCTGTAGCGAAATTCGGAGTTTGCGACAGCCAATGTATATAAAATTCGAGAACGGATTAAACAGGCCGTGAATTGAACGGCTTTGAAAGCGTAGGGGTCCTGCTCTTTTGTTCTGAAAAGTGTGATTCAATTCTTGTTGGAATTTACAATGGAGTTTAACCCAGTTTTTTAATTGGTTGAATGTTGTTAATTAATCGAAACATTCAATTAGTGTCAATGCTCGATTTTTACCAATTGCCTAGAGATCAATTGGTTAATTCTTCAATCAACTAGAATCAAAACTAAAATATGTCAAACTGAACTCCATGTCGGGTCTTTGAGTCCCATTGTAATACTCCAGCTGCCTTTCTTCACTCACCAATTGCTTACTCAACAAGTTATGCACATTGCTCATGGTTACATGAAAAAAAAATTTTATCAAAAGCGTTATTCGGTTTATCTTTACACCAATAATCTTTCTTAATTTACAGGGCATGTATGAATTATTTTGCAGATAAAGCACGGTTAGAAAAAAAATAAATGGAGCTAAACTCCAAAAACCTGTTTATAGCCCTAGAAGCTCTCTGATCAAAGAGATAACTACCAGTCCTTAAATCCTTAATAAGCGAATTATGTACACCTGTTCACGTTACACACCGTATATTCCACATCTTCAAATGGCTGTCAATTAAGCTATAACTGTCAACAAGAATATAATCGCTCATCAGACTTTGCTCTGGTGTCGATTGAATTTTCCAAATTGGGACGTGATCTTAATACCGAAGCTAAAGTATGTTTTTTTTTTGACACAAAATTGAAATGTTTTCATAATTGACTTTTGACAGTATTGTCGATCAATTACTCCGTAAACATCAACTTTATACTACATACACAATACTCCCTGAAACCATTGTCAACTAATTGAATACACAGATCAAAACAATGATTTCAATACCTACAAATTTCATGTTTTAAAGGCTAAAAACAAGGTTCGGACATTAACTCCCCAAATCACGTGAATTAGCCTTTCTCTCCATACTTTATCTCAAATTTTGAATCATTGCCCTGTCTGTTATAGGTTTTCAGGGTGTAAATAAAGGTGTTTTTACTAAAATGTATGAACCGAGTTAATTTAATTCAAAGGTGTTCAATTGGTTCCTCCAGGTTTTTGACTGTTTCTTACATGCAGTATAGGAGTCAGCATTATGGATCGATAATGGTAGACAATAAACTCATTGAAACCTCTTTGTCAATTGAAACGTTCAATTTGATATGGTAGGGCGTTGCAAATAATGACACGTAGAACCTCTTTTACCAGCTTTCTGTTGAAAAATCTGTTGTATAGGAAATCAGATATACATTGAAATTTTGAGAACACGGTGTGTAAAATTCCAAATTTGGAAGTCAAAGACGACTGCAGGTATGAAATGCAAAGGAATCCTATACATTTATGATTTAGGAGATTTAAACCAAGCCTAGAGTAGATGAAAATCGTGGTTGCCTTGATTTGTGGGCAAATTTGGTCGGTGTTTCGTAGATAAGTGTAATTAATCAATGTTGAAACTAATCAGTCTGAAATGATTGAAACATGGTTGAAAAGCTCAGGAGTTGAACATCCCAAATTGATATAGATCATATGAAACTTTAACGAAGAAGAAGCCTCAATTCAAAGATATACCCATCGGAGGTTGGATCAATTTTGAGATCTGTAACCCTATACCTAAAGACAAAAAAAAATTCACACATGTGTAACAATCTGTAATTGGATAAATGATAAGATTGTGGTTCAGCTTCAAGCCGATGGAGATATATGCCCTAGTTTTACAAAATCGCGTTAAGTAACAACTTAGTCCACAAAGGCTAGTCTCTAGAATTTTAGGTATGTTCAGCACATAGCATCAGGGTTCAAAAAGAAACCAAAGTTTTTTGATATTGCTCTTCATTGATAGGTTGGAGCTAAGCGACACCGATCTGGAGTTTGAACAAAGGACTATGGTAATGAACAAGTCTTAGCATGGCATTAAGACACAAAAAACATCTCTAGTTTCTTCCTTTTTAATCACTGGTTTTCAGGTACAGATTATTTATGTATGGTGCATAGTAGTATGAATTTTAATCATCAAAATTTGACAACGTAAAGTATCTTTTCTTTCTACTTTTATTGATGTTTTAACATAGTGGGAATAAGAAGCATTATATACATTATCTTAACTCCATTTAGTCTTTTCTACCTTTCAAGTTAATGCTACCTTTCAAGTTAAGACACTTTTTCGTATCGGTTTTATGAACCCGGTTAAATAAAATCAAAATGTATTTGATTTAACCATATAGAATTTGGTACAGTGTTGGTTCTATAGTTTGCAACTCTTCTCTTTCTTTTGATTTTATTGTTATAATTACGCTTAAAACTTAAATGTCTCTCTACTGCTAAACTCAATATTCACTACCTATTTATTATTTTGAAAACAATCAACTAGAATCATATTTTAGCTCTATTAAGTGTACTCTGTGGGATTGGCAATGCACAAATAATTAGTTGAAAACCACATTAGAACAATAATAGAAATATAGAAATTACTTACATTCTTTCACAAGTGTAAATTGAAACATTTTTTAAACAAAATAGTGATTGTTTCTGTACTTTATTTGAGGAGATTACGTTTGTGTCTTATTTGATGTCATCATTTCATTATCAAAGACATACTCTCATCAACAGGTTTTATTTACAGGTGTATTACTATTGATCGGAGTCACTACGAACAACTTTTTGTCCCAAAATGAACAACCATATAATCAAAATTTAAACAAAGAAAAGCATATTCAACAACTAAATAACCAAAAACCGCACAGAACAAATTTAAGTAAGTAGTCCTGTGTGAAAACAACCACGAGGTTAAAAAAAAGATTCTGAAGATGTAGAAGACTAAATTCGATAGTGTTTTCTGTAAATTTTTCAAAATTTGGTTTTGCCTAACAAGAATTGGGAAAAGTCACCTATTTTGCTGTAATCGGTTTCACGATAAGTTTTGTGAATGTGATCGATTTCCATTTTAGATCACTAAAATAGTGAAATGTTTATTTGTGGGAAATGATAGAATGTTATCTTTGTGTCATAAAAAGCTTATATATATGCTAAAGTAAAGTACACCGAGAAAATAATATGCGATCTATTTTACTAAATTTAGCTTCAGCTTTCCTTATAGCGGTACTGTAAAGAACTTAGAAGTTATGATAAATATTTAAAAATTTGTACGTAAAGATATTTGAGATGTGTGAGTAAAAGTGGTATAACAGATAATAGAAATGTCCAATATTTTGAAGCACTAAATTTGGCCATAGTTAGCATATAAAAATTAAGATTGAGTTATTGAAGTCATTCTTGAATCTTGATCTTAAAATGAAGACTTTCTACTATTCATGCTACATATATACATAAAATGCAAAAATAAATTATAATTGATAAAAAATATTCGTTGATCATCTCAAAAATAATTTTTAAAAGTCTAATGATTGGCCATACGGTCCCATACCATCACAGATGAATCATGTACTTGTGGACCAGCTAGTATATGGTTATTTTAACTCTTAATCATGTAATTGATCTGTGAACCCAGCAATATCTAAAGAGCTTAGTGTCAAGAGCCCAGAAATTCAAGATAACGGTCCCTTTGTAGCTAAATGTTCGAGGCATGTAAAGATGCATATCACCCTATATTTTAGTGTGAAAGAGACGAAATTATAATTTATTGGCGTATTGTCCTCAAACAACATATAAATTTTATCCCTTATATATGACCTGGTTCTGAAGTGGTTAGTTTCAGTTTTTCCTTTGATTGTTAAGTTTGATGATCTGAGGGTGAGTGTTAATCATAAATGATAAAACCTTTTAAAATAAGGATCTATCATCATGCACACCTTATGCGTTAGTTTCATGAATCATATTGCACTATTTGTGGGACGAAGTTATATATAGCCATGACACTTAAACACTGAACAGCTATACAGTTATTATTGAGTGATCTGTATACAAATTAGGCATTACTGATTGAAAATAAGAATCAACTTTCATTGGCTCTACAATGCACATGTGCATGTAATTTATTATTTATTAAGCACTATAAATGCATTATATACAGCAATGGGATGTATCATCCATGAAATGTCATATATTTTGCTAAAAGAGAGGCTTTATTAGGAACCAATGGGAGGCGATTCTGAGATCTGGTGTTTGGTTTATAAATTTGTACAGATCATCACCTATTCAAAAATAAATATAATTAATTATCCTCAATTTTTATTATCATAATGTTATTTCTTATTTTCAATTGTATCATTTACACTCATTATGGGCAATATTAATACAGATGATGATAAAGTCAAAAGACAAAAAATATTTGACAGAATTTTGAAAAAGACTATTAGACTTTACGATTTAGATCAACTCTTAACACCAAATGACAGAGAGAAGCTAGAATCAACATATTTTTATATGACTGTAGCTTCCTCTATGTTATCAGGCCTTATTTCAGTCATACCAACAACTTTTATAGCTGCGGAAAGAGCAACAAGATGGTTTAAAATTAATTCACCTTCAAAAGGCCTAATTTTAGGTTCAAAATTAATAGCTTTCTGTTCAATGATGGCAATGGTTCGTCCATTTACCAATCTTATAGCAAACAAATTTTACTTATGGAGATTGAAAAAAGATGGTGAATATACAAGATGTGTTGATGTTATAGAACAAATAGGTAATCAAGATCCCTCTAAATGGTATAGATATTATCAACTCACTAAGGAGCATCCTGAAAAGGGACTTCCTAACCCAAGATTTATTTCTAAAGAAGAAGAAGAGATGATTAAAATGGAGTTTAAATGAGTATACACCTACGAATAAATAAAAGATTATGAATCGAGTTTTGTATCTTGTAACTTTCATTGCTCATTGTAATAATATTAATTGAATGACATTATATGTTTTAATTATTAAGGATACAGTTTAGATATATTTAATATGAAGGGACTTTATATAAGATCCCGATTCTTTTTACTGTCACCTTTCAGACATATTTCTTGTTGTTATCGGTTTTATGAACCCGGTTAAATAAAACTAAAATATCATTTAAGTAACATCTGAATTTGGTATAGTGGTTGTTGTTAGTGAATATTAGTTTGCAGTAGTTATAGCTATGTGTCTTTAAATTAGTTTAATTGATTTTTTGTTTTTCTACAACTTTTAAACCCAATATCCAATACCTATTTATTATTCCCAAATCATCAACAAGAATCATACTTTAATTCCAATTCTCTAATTAATTTCAACCTAAATTCTTCTTAAATCAACTCTAAATAAGTATAAATCCCAAATATTGATAATATTCCCAAAATCAAATACATTAAATTAACAATCTTGATTAAGAATTCATCAGTTTCATAATAATTTACTGATAATACCAATATTGAACAAAAAATTAATATTAAAATTATCATCCATAGTTTAAAAGTTGATCTCTCTGACATATTCCTCAATACCCATTAATTAACAGTTAAAGTTGTTACTGGTTGGTTCAAATGAGAAAAATTGATTCATTTTATTGTTGTTTTTAGTTGCTCAGTTTTTGTTTACGTCTTTGTTCTAGACATCTATTAAGTGTGGGATTAATTCATGACAATGACAGGAATAATTAGTTGAAAACCACATTATAACGATACTGGAAAATACAATGATCACTTACATTCATTAAAAAGTGTGAATTAAAACATCTTTTGAACAAAATAAGCATTGTTTCTGTACCTTATTTGAGGAGATGGCAGTGTATGTGATGTTTGTGTCCGTTACCATATTTGATGACATAAACAGACACATCTTTTCATCTTTTCACTCACAGATGACTACTTCAGAAACAAGATATTACTACAGATCAGAGTCACTACGAACAAATTTTTGTCTCAACATGAACAACCATATAATCAAAAATTTAAACAGAGTCAGCATACTAAATAACCAAAAACCGCACAGCACAAATTTAAGTAAGTAGTAAGTGGTCCTGTGTAAAAACAACCACGAGGTTATTGTTAACCAAACAGTGAATGAACTGACATGCAACCAAAAACCTTTCCAAAACAAAATTTAGGATCAGAGTTTCAGTAATGATGTGCCCATGTTGAGGGTTTTTGTGATGGTTTTCAAAGAAATTGTCATTTTGGGTAAAGACTAGGAAATGATATGGCTTAAAGTTAGGAAATTTTATCTCTTTTATATTGTTTTTAGGGTGCTTTGTTGCTTTGTTCCTTTGTTTTTTGTTGCTTTGTTCTTTGTTGTATATCAAAAAATACACTAAAAATGCAAATCATGAAGATCATACAAGAAATATTAAGTCTAGAATATTTCATTACATTCACTAATTAACTACAGAAATTTTAATAAAACTTATTCATTCAGCCTAAACAACTCCCAAAACTAACATCGAAACTTAAACCATCCAATAAATATCAACTTCATCAAATAAGACAAGCCAATAAAGCAGCACCTTGATTAAAAACAGTACAACCAAAGGAAACGATGCTAACTAATTCCATGAATCCATTAGCAAACAACATTGGGCCACCAAATAAAGAAGTCAATAAACCTGTTGATAATGTGACGATGAACTCATTGTTTTAATAGGTTGTATGGAAATGAAAAGGATATGTTTGAAAAACGAAGGAATTATAGGGTGTTATACCAGTTGGTGTTATGCCTTATGATTAAGCCATTTCCTTTGTTCATAGACTGTACCTTTGTTCCTTTGTAGCTTTGTTCTTCTGTTGTGATAAGTCTCATTTACGAACGGTTCAAAATTTCAGACGTTGAGATAAAAGACTGTAAAGAACATACACCTTCCCTAAAGAGAACCCAATATATTGAGCGAAAGACAATAATATATGAAATTAAAAGACCTTAATTTCCCCACAAGCTATATAGTAAAAAACAACTATGTAAACACTAAAAACTGCAACTTTTAAAAGATTGTCGAAATTATGATCAAATTAGAAGCCATGCATGTGCAGGTTTGATGGGTAATTTAGTAAACAAAACAATGATGGTCATCAGTTTATGATTCGATAATTGTCTTATCAAATGATCATACAGATTTCAAAAAAAAGGGAAAGTATACCCTCACATATGAATAAACACACTTTGTTGGGTGGAATCATGTCTAAAAACACATTTATATACTATTCGTTTATTATGGCCATGATACAATACGAAATTATAAAAACGTTTTATATAGAGAACCAGAGTCTGTATGAGGAAAAAGAGATCATCATTGTCTTACAGATGCGTATTGATACCTCAACAACAAACAAACAAAAAATCAAAACAATGAAATTAAATCATGTGTAGACAAGATTAAAGCGTAATTGTTTCTGTAAAATGGATAAACTATACTCCACTACTGGTATACACAGTTTCAATCATTTAAATGGAGTCTATATAGCCTTTTTTCGAGATTTTACCGTTTTAGGATTTACGAGTGTTACAGTTGCCAGGGGGACGAAATGTTTGCAATTTTGAATCAAAAGAGGTAATTTGGTCCTTTTGAGAGAAAGATAAAGGATTAAGTCAAATGTGAAGACTTGCAGTGTCTGGTTTGTTCATATACAGTGAAAATGAAAAGGTTTATGTATTTATAACAAATTTTGTTTAGTAAATTATTCATCTTTGTGTCAAATTTTGATCTTTTAAGCTTTAAAAACGTTTTAAGTTAACATGTGTAAATTATTTTTTAACTAGTGGAAAAGCATAAACGGTTAAAGTTTTATTGTTTATTTTGAAGTGAAGTGTATATTGGTCTTTGCGAAAATCTTGTGACTTATTTTAATTAAAAATATTATTAAAATTGTGTATACTGGGATAAAAAGGCTAATGTTGATATTAATGATAACCGTGGTGATGAGAAGTAAATATGAGAAAAAAAGATATATATTGTAGGTAAAAAGATGTGAACTTTTGTAATAAATTAGTTAAAAGTGTATAGAATTGAATTTTTATTACAAAAGGTTAAAATTCTCGAATTTTTATTATAATTAGTACTAATTTAAATCATTTTTATTACTTGTCATCGGAATAAATTGTGAGACAAATTTAAAATTAAAATAGAAGGAATTAATTTGTTTATAAAAGAATAAACAAATCCTTAATAAAAATCAAACTGAAAACACTAATATAGTGTAAAACCCAATCAGATACCCCCTAAAACTAATTTTCAAGCTTTGCAAAGGCTTTGAACTTTATATTCTAATCATATTCAATTCTAATTTGACCTGACCCTTGCTGCATAAAAATGAGATATCTGTTATCCATACTGGCAATAATAACAACAACAAGGGCTTCATTGACGTATTGTTCCAGTGGGAGCAATGGAGAGTACAAGTTGAGTTCCACATACATGTCCAATGGGCTCTGTACGGACAATTGTGCAGGCTATTCGTTTGCCATAGTTAGTGATACTGATTGTTATTGTGGGAATTCAAATCCTGATACAAGTGTGGACCTGGCCAGTTGTTCTGCTGAATGTCCAGGCTATCCAAGTGAACAGTGTGCAGGTGGTGGGTTTTATGGGTATATCCAATTGAAAGCAGTGACGAGTTCCACAACAAGTACTTCAAGTTTGATATCGACCAGTACAAGCACAAGTTCTACATCTTCATCCACGAGCACTACAAGCACCACTCCAACAACAACAACCACAACCACTACACCAACAACCACATCCAATACACCAACTGATGAAACAACACCAATAATCACATCACCTACAATAATAGTCACTTCACCAATAATCACATCACCAACAATCACACAGACAACTGGAGTCTCAACATCAATCATTTACAGTGTGTCTACAGTGACAGCTGACCAGGAGACCCACTACATAACGAATCAAATCTCAACGACGATAGTGCTCCAGCAAACGTCAACATCACTCGTTGCACCAATGGTGACAGAAACAGGTGAAGCTGAGAACAAGTCATCGTCATTCTTTGATAACAAAGGTAAAGTTGCCGGTGTTTTCACAGTTGTTGCAGTTATTGCAGCTATAATACTGATAATGATAGTGTGGTTCCTGTTCAAGTGCTGCAGAAAGGAGAAAGAAGAGGATGAAGAGATGACTGTGCCAGCTTCACCACCAATGAAGGGAATGTTCAGCATCCAGGAAGAGGAGATGTCGTCAAGCACAGATGAGAGCATGAAGGAGAAACATGGCAGAAAACTGTCGGTGATGAGCACAGACTACGGTACACCAATCATCGACAACAAAGGTGACAGCACTTATGTTGACCAGAGACTCGATGTTCATAAATTCGATGAAGATGCAGTCAGTTTGGGAGACCACGAAGATTACTCGAGAAGAGTGCTCAAAGTTGCAAATCCATAGCTATAATTTATAATTTCTATTTATTTGGGTATATGTGTATGTAGTGCACTGCTGGAAATGGCAGAAATCTCGAGATTATGGTGTGACGGCTGAAGATTGTGCAGGTGATGGTGCCAGAAGTGAATTTAACGTTGAATTTAACGTTGAAATAAAGAGCTGTTAACACTGTAGACGTTATATATATTGTTACTGTTGATAGTTGACCGTTATTGTTGTATTTTAGTGCCAATTTGCTTCTTTTCAACGTTTTGATTGCCCGGTGATGTGATTTCTTCAGTTTGTTCCAGAAGCCAACATTTGTTCACTTGCATTTCGGGGTTGCGTGACTGGACTGGGAATGTAGATTTTATAGTAGAAAAATGGTTAAATTGATGTGTAGAGTGTGTTATAATGTTTATAAAGGTCATTAGTATTATTTCCCTCTTTTTCCTGTTAAAAATATCATAAATTTAACCCTTTTTACTCATTTTTTTGTCCCTGTTTCATCGCATCTCCAACAAAATATTTAAACTGGCCTCTTCCCACTTTTTATCAAAATAACCACAAATTTTATTTCAAAATGGCACAGATATGGAACAAATTACACAGAAAGAGTGAGGTTGATCCTCTAGACTCTAGTTCTCAATCCACTTTAGAAGAGGAAGATATCCACTTGGATCAACTCAAAAAGAAACTAGCAAAACTCAAAGTGAACAAGCACGATCATCATGAGATTGTTGACATTCCTGAAAACTCTGTCCCTATCCCAATAGACACAAACATCACTCCAACTGACTCTGCAATCTTCTCTCCTAGTTCAATGGCCTCCTCGTCCTCATCCAACATCTTTGAGAGATCTGTCCAGGATCAAAGCTCTACAATCCCTTCAATGTCGAGACGTAACTCTTTCAACAAGATGGGTGCTCTACAAAGAACTCTGTCCTTCTCATTGTCTCCAACACAGACTTTCCAGCAACAGCCACTCAGCTCCCGTTCAAACTCTCACACCTGTTCGAACTGCTCGATCCCATATCATTTGAATGCTGAAGATTTCGTCCCAACCTGTCTTGATGCCTCTACTGAGTTCCTCACAAACAACAAGAGTGACCTATCCAACGTTGAGATCATCCAGTCCAACGCTGGTAACTTCAACGACTTCCTAGACCAGACTTACAACAATAGACGCAAATCAAGATCACTGCCATTAACAAGAAGACAAAGCACAATCAGTGCAATTTCTCCTTTGAATCCATCAAGAGATAACTCTCACGAGGATTTAGACGAAGATATCATTGACTACACTGACAAGAACAAGCTAAACTTCTGTTCCTTTGCAGATATTGTCAATGATGAGTTTGAAACTTCTCAATTATCAAGAGCTAACACCAATATAAGTGACGATAATAGCTTCACAATGAGTCCAGTTAGTAGAAAAAACTCTACAATTTTTGTGGCTCCACTCTCACTTCCTAAAGTTGCCTCCAGAGACAACTAATATATATTCCAATTTTAATGATTTTATGAAACTAATTTATTTAAAATATTTGTAGTGTTAAATTTTGTGTCAAATTTTGGTATTATGGTTCGTCTAAATCAGGGAATTTTCCTAATCGGGTATATTTTCCTTGGATTTTTTGGCAAGGTTTTCAGTTTTTTTTTCAACAAAGTAAAGTAAAGTAAAGAAACAATAAGAATCATCAAATTTTATCAATTTTTACTATAGAATGGATCCAAATATCCTTTTCAATGGAGCTGCTAGTGAGACGCCCCGTGATGATAATGAAGAACAGTATGATTTTGATTCTGATACTGATGTCCAGGAATTAGAAGAGTTTTATGATGATGAAGACGATGAGGAAGAACATGAACACCAACATGAAGAATTACCTGAACATGCCTGTGCCTATTGTGGGATCCACACCTCTACCAGTGTTGTCAAGTGTAATACTTGTAACAAATGGTTCTGTAATGGGAAGAATGGTGCCTCTAGTTCTCATATAATTACCCATTTAGTCATGTCAAAACATAATGTCATTTCTCTTCATGAAGATTCTGATTTTGGTGATACAGTGCTGGAATGTTATAATTGTGGTAATAAAAACGTTTTTGTCTTGGGTTTTGTCTCTGCTCAAAGTGATACAATTGTCGTTATATTGTGTCGTTTACCATGTGCTCAAAATAAAGATTCAAGATGGAATACAGAAGAATGGACTTCATTGATTGAAAACAGACAACTATTAGACTGGGTTGCAACAATCCCTTCTGAAGAAGAAGTTCTGAATGCAAGAGCAATTTCAAATTCTCAAATAACAAAATTAGAAGCAAAATGGAGATTGAACAAAGATGCAACTATTTATGACGTTGAACAACCTGAAGAAGAAAATGAAATCGTTCCAATTTTAATGAGATACACTGATGCTTATGAATATCAAAGATCTTTTGGTCCTTTGGTTAAACTTGAAGCTGATTATGATAAAGCTTTAAAAGAATCTCATGCATTAGAACATATTTCTGTTAGATGGTCATTGGCTTTAAATAATAAACATTTGGCTTCTTTTAACTTGTCAACTTTTGAAAGTTCAGAATTAAAAGTCGCCGTTGGTGATGAAATGATTTTAAGATATAATGGTGTTAATCATGATGCTTGGGAAGCAAATGGTTATATCATTAGAATACCAAGTTCTCATCATGAAGAATTTACTTTAGAATTAAATTCCAAAAATAATATTCCAACTAATTGTACAACTGATTTCACTGCTGAATTCGTTTGGAAAGGTACTTCTTATGATAGAATGCAAGAAGCAATGAAAACTTTTGCTGTTAATACTGAAAGTGTTAGTAGTTATATATATCATAAATTATTAGGTCATGAAGTTGAAAAAGTTGAATTTGATATTAATTTACCATCAAAATTTTCAATTCCTGGTTTTGCTGAATTGAATGTTTCTCAAGCAAATGCAGTTAAAACCGTTTTACAAAGACCTTTATCTTTAATTCAAGGTCCTCCAGGTACTGGTAAAACAGTTACTTCTGCAACAATTATTTATCATTTATCAAAATTAAACAAGGATAAAATCTTGGTTTGTGCTCCTTCAAATGTTGCAGTTGATCATCTTGCTGAAAAATTAGATCTTCTTGGTTTGAAAGTTGTTAGATTAACTGCAAAATCAAGAGAAGATGCAGATAGTTCAGTTGAATATCTTTCATTGAAAAAATTAGTTGAAGATAGTGCAAAAGGTGAATTAAAAAAATTATTAAAATTAAAAAATGAATTAGGTGAATTAAGTTCAGAAGATACAAAAAATTATATTCAATTATTAAGAAAAAAAGAAAGAACCTTATTGAAAAATGCTGATGTTGTTTGTTGTACTTGTGTTGGTGCTGGTGATAAAAGATTAGCCAACTTGGGTTTCAAAACTGTCTTGATTGATGAATCAACTCAATCTTCAGAACCTGAATGTTTAATCCCAATTGTTCATGGTGTTAAACAAGTCATCTTAGTTGGTGATCATCAACAATTAGGTCCTGTTATCTTGGATAAAAAAGCTAGTAATGCCGGTTTAAAACAATCATTATTTGAAAGATTAGTCATGTTGGGTCATATTCCAATTAGATTAGAAGTTCAATATCGTATGAATCCATGTCTTTCTGAATTTTCTTCAAATGCATTTTATGAAGGTTCATTACAAAATGGTGTTACTAAAGAAGATAGACAATTATTTAATTCAACTTTCCCATGGCCTGTTGCTGATACTCCAATGATGTTTTGGGCAACTTTTGGTAGAGAAGAAATTTCTGGTAGTGGTACTTCATACTTGAATAGAATTGAAGCAATGAATTGTGAACGTATCATTACAAAATTATTTAGAGATGGTGTTAGACCATCCCAAATTGGTGTTATTACTCCATATGAAGGTCAAAGAGCCTTTGTTGTTCAATACATGACAATGAATGGGTCAATGGATAAAGATCTTTATTTAGATGTTGAAGTTGCTTCTGTTGATGCTTTCCAAGGTCGTGAAAAGGATTTTATCATTTTAAGTTGTGTTAGAGCAAATGATCAAAGAAATATTGGGTTCTTAAGTGATCCAAGACGTCTGAATGTTGCATTGACAAGAGCTAAATGTGGTGTTGTTATCTTGGGTAATCCATCTTCATTATCTAAAAATTTATTATGGAATCAATTATTAATTCATTATAGAGAAAAAGGTTGTTTAGTTGAAGGTTCTTTAGATAACTTAACTTTATCATCAGTTCAATTAAACAGACCAAATAATAGATATAATCAAACAAATAAGAATAAAAATGGTTATTCCAAATTTGCAGCTCCATCGACTGTTGCAGGTTCAGTCATTAATGATTATGATACTGCTTCATTAGTTTCATTCACACCAGAAAGTGAAGCAGGAACAATCACAAATTTCAATTCAGCATATCCACCATTCTTCTCAAATAAACAATGGCCAACTTTTAACGAACAATATGGATACAGTCAAGATGATGAATCAACAAATAAAAACTCTTATGATCCAGCAAATGCATCAATTGGTTCAAGTTTTTCAAATAAATTAGAGAAATTAGGTGGTTCTTTATCAAGATATGAACAACAAAATATTGAAGATGATATCAGAAGTATAAGTTCACATTTCGGTAATGGTTTAAATATTTAATGATTACAGTTCATGGCTTAAAAAAAAAGGGGGCATTAATTCTATAAAACACAAAAAAATATCATATATCACAAAGCAAGTCTGTAGTAATTTCACAAAGGGGTAATCATAATAATAACAGTATCAAAAACACATAGTAATAACATTATAAAAACAGGTAATGTACAAGTTGGGAATTATCGTTTAAACCATCTTCCAATGCCTCTTGCCTTTGAAGGAGATGAGAGACTTTCTCTTTCTTGACTGAAGGATGATAATGTGTTCAAACTTGCTGATCGTATCAGTCTTCCAAATTTTTGAGTTTGTTTGTTTGGTGAGCTGTGTTGTGAGCTTTTTGGAGTTGAATGACTTGAACTGAATTTTAATTTTAAAGAAGGATAAGAGTTTTCAATAGTATGTTTCTTTAAAACTGGAGATGAAGATGAAGATGAAACTCTGAGGATTTTCTTTGATGGATCAATTATTGTTGTTGTGAATAAACTGTTGATTTGGTTTATGTCATTGATTTCAACAGATTCTGAAGTTGATAATAATTTTAATAATCTTTTTCTTTTACTTTTTAATTTATTTGCTTCTAATATCAAATCAACTAATGAAGTTTCAGAATTTATGTAATTGAAAACTTTATCACTTTCATCAGTTTTTAATAAAGTCTTTAAAAATTTTTCATCACCAAATTCAAATGATGTACTATTTTTTTTATTATCTAAATTAATTTTTTCAAATTCTAATGAACCAATTTCATCTTTATCACTTTCATTATTTTCAAATTCTTCATTAATTATTTCATCATCACCAAATCCAAAATCATCAATGATCAACTCTTCAACGTTCTCAGGATCATAAGTAACGATATCAATCAATTGATCCAATCTCAAATATTTATCAATCAGGAATGGAACAGTTAATAAATCTTTTGAAGTGACTTCATTAATTATTGAAGGCAATTCAGTTCTTTCAAAAGATGAACTTAATTTCAAATGTTTTTCGGTGAAGTCTAATTTCCTTAATGTTATTTTATCTAAATAATCAATCAATTCATCTCTATGTTTAATTAAAAATTCATCATTTAATCTAACTAAATATGGTTCTTTTGCATCAAATTCTTGACGATTTGCAAATTTCATAAGAATTTTAGAAATTAATGTCAAACAACGTTTAATGTCACCAAATTGATGATTTTTCGTTAAGAAAAATAATTTTGGATTTAATATAACAGGACAAAAAAATCTAAGGAATATGAATGCAGATATTGAATTCAAAGTCGTTGCGTCATTGTTTGAATATAAACCAATTGATTTTCTTAAGATTGATAGTTGATTCTTGATTTGAACAGGTAAATCATTTGAAGATAAATAAATTCTTTTCCATAGTTCTTTAACTAATTTCAATAAATTTTGGAAATTTTTTTCAATTATTTCATCTTTATTAGATTCATTGATACTAATTGGATCTATTTCAATTGGTTTGAAATTTATTATTAAACTATTAATGAAATTACCAATAACTTTTTCTAAATATTCTTGACCAATTCTTAAATTAAACAATTCTAAAGATTTCGTTAGGATTGAGTTACCTCTGAATAAAGTATTGAATAAATCAGGTTGTTCTTTTGATAGTGTTGATTTAACTTCTTCTTGAATCAAAGTATTAAACCAATCATCAACTTTGTTTGAAGATTGGAAAATATCTAACAATATCACACTTGTTTCTTCTAAATTTGAAGTATTTGTTTGATCTGTTATGAATTTGTATAATGTTGAAAAATCTAAATTTAAAACCATATTTTCAAAATTATTAAAATTTTCTGGTGGTAATATATAATTTCTTTCAACTTTTGAATTTATAAAAAATTGACCAATTCTTTTATTATTAATATCATAAATTGGAATTTTATTATTAAATGAATTTAATTTAAATTTTTTATATTCAAGTACACTTGCACCTAAAATTTTATCAGAATATTGATAAGAGTTTAAATCTTTTGAATTTTTTAATAAAATGACTAATGTAGTTGTACTTATTGGTAAATCCAATTCAAATTCTTCTCTAAAAAATGGATTATTTGTATTTGGAACAATTGAAGTTCTAAACCAAGGTTTACCCCAAATTTGAATTTCAACGTATAAACCATTTGCTTGATTAAAATATTCAGCTTCTAAAATCCCAAATTTAATTCTTCTTGAAACTCTTAATGAGTTTGTCTTATCTATTCCAACGTATTCTTTAATTGTGAATGAAGTTAAAGCTACTAACCAATCTTCAACATCAACTCTATATGGGAATTCCAAAACAATTCTATGAACTTTTGAAGGATATTGAGATGAAATATCAGGAATTGAAGTTTCAGATTTATAACAATTGTCAAAAACACCTTCATGTCTTAATTTTGTTATCGTTCCAATGAATAAATAATTTGAAGATTCAAATAATGAATGGTGTAATTCTCTAATTTCAGACTTTCTTAATTTTTTAACATCTATTGAATAAATCAACTGTCCATCAGATTCATTAACTAAATCAAGTATCCCATTAGATTTGAGCACAACCATCGCAGTGAACCAACCAGAGTTGTTAACATCACCATCATCACTATCGTCCCCAAAGAGAGACACATTTGGTCCATTGGGCAACAATCCCAGATTTTTAATCTTTGGAACATATCCATAGATTTTGCAACTGGCAACAAGTAAATTCTGTAGTTTGTGTTCATCTTTGAATGGTACCAGGATTCTCTTGTGTGAAATACCCTTTGGTTTCAAACTTTGCCATAACAATAGAGCAGCAAAGAGTTCGTTAAATTGGGAAGAATTGAGAGGTTTCAAGTGGACACTTTGAGTTTTGTTAAAAGAGGTGACGTGTATGGCACTGTTGTGTTCAATCTGTAACTGACACGAGTGTAATCTGTCTATCAAATTTGACCTGTTCCCATCATGGTCTAATATGTAGAGTGAGCCATAATTGTCGATATAAACCGTTTCTTTAGCGAAATTGACGCCTTCCAAAAGGGAATACTCGAGGCTCTGGCTGAGGACGCCCCTGTCGTGCCAAATTGCGTGCTGGAGGGCTTTCAAGCTGGCCATATTTGCGTGTAGAGCTTTTGGGTACTGAAATATTGGTTAAGGCTGAAATAAATAATTTTATCGCGAAGATAATAAACTACTACTAGTAACAAAAGATTTATAGTGTGTTTATTCTAATTCAAAGAAAAAGATTTTGGAGCTTCACCTTCTGGGCCAATAAACTCAGCTTCTCTCCATGGACCAACATCAGACAAGTAAAGACCACCTTCAGCTTCAGAAACTTCAGATTTACCACCGAATTTGGTTGGTAAGTTTTCTTCTGGGATTTGTTTCAATAGATCTTTTTGGTATGAGGAACCTAAAATGAAGATCTTGGAGACTGTGACAGGATCTAAGAATGGTTTAAATAATCTGAAAGCAGTTGAGAAACCAAATGGAGCATTAATAAGGTAGAATTTACCCATACGTTCTGGATATTGGTTTTGACCAATGAAAGAGGCTTCACGAACATATGAAAGGACTTGAGCAGCAGCAGAGATGGAGATACCTTTTAAATCTAAGATGGTACAAGAGGTTTCAATTAAATAACCAGCTTTTCTGGAACAGGCAGGAAGACGGTAACGAACAAAAGATTCGTATTCCCAGACCAAGTTCTTCAACATACGGTCTTGTGTGGTGATCTTGTACATTTCAGTTAAATTGACGGAACCAAGCTCTTCAATGTAAACTGGACGACCATCCTTATCGGTCTTGTGGTAGTATTGTGGATAGAATTTAGCAACAATTGGTTTTTCTTCGTAGTGGAAGTCTTCAAAAATGGTATCAGTACCGTATTCTTTTCTCCATTGTTCATGTTCTTCAAACATCTTTTGAGCTAGAGCAACATCAAATTTACGTGCTCTAAGGAAACGTAATAGGGTAGAATCATCTAATCTTATGGTGAACCCTTTAGCTTCGAGATAAAGTCTCAAAGTTTCCAATTTCTGTTCCTGTTCGGCAGTGAGGTAGCCTGGATAGCCTTGCAAGGAACCTTCTTGAACTTTTTGTGGGAAAGAGGCACTGTTTACTCGTTAGTACTGTGAACATCAACAATGGGGCTAATTTGGGCATACGTACAGCAATTCTTTTTCCTGAAAAGGGACAATAGTTAGTACAAAAAAACTAGTAAAACAGGACTAAATTCAAGGATTAAAACTCACTTTTTCCAATGCAGAAACGTCACTCATTTGCAAATTTTTCTAGATTTTTGTTGTTGTTTATTTAATTTTTAACAAAAAAATGTTTTTTTTAGCAAATCGGAAAAATCGACAAAATCAAAGATTATATAATCATGATTATGTAAGTTTTTTAGACGCGAAAAAATTAAATAACGCGAAATTTTGGCGTTTTGGCGATGAGGTTGGTCCCATATTGCTCTACAACTCCAGACTCAGAGGCTCTAATCATGGCACAACCTTCGCAGGCGTTCAGTCTCGGGACACTCAACTTCCAGAACAAATTTCTTGCAACAGCTCCCGCTAGAGAGCCGGCAATATCCGTCCCTGATCTATCACAGTTCAACATAGACTACACTGGTGATAAAGAAGTTCATTTGGCTAGTGGGAAGACGATAAAACTTAAGAAAAGAACTCAGAGAAAAATTTCAAATTTGCTGAGTAAGACTACCTCTGTTAACGAAGAATACGGGTTTAATCTTAATGAATTATTTGCCAAATTAGAAGTTCAAAGACTAAAAGAAGCTACTGAATCAAAAGAACAAGCTTCAGTTACAAAATCATATCTAACAAAATCTAAAGGTAAATCCAATAACACCCTTTGGGCTGAAAAATGGAGACCAAGAACCTTTTTGGATTTTGTTGGTAATGAATTAACAAATAGAAAAATCTTAAAATGGCTTAAACAATGGGATAAAGTCGTTTTTGATAAAGATTTAAAACCGATTACACAAGATAAAGACAATAACGATGCAAGTTTGAAGTTTATTGATGTCTTTGGTAGACCAAATCGTAAAGTTTTACTAATCCATGGGCCTCCAGGTATTGGTAAAACAACAATTGCCCATGTTATTGCTAAACAATGTGGTTATGAAATTATGGAAATTAATGCAAGTGATGAAAGAGCAGGTCAAAGAGTTAAAGATAAAATCTTAAATTCAATCTCTTCAATCACTTTTTCTGGTAAACCAGTTTGTTTGGTCGCTGATGAAGTTGATGGTGGTTCTGAATTTGGGTTTATTAAAGTTTTAAATGATTTATTATTACAAGATCAAAAAGTATTACAAAAATATTCCAAGATGGCAAGTTCAAAATTTTGGTCTGAAAATGATGGTGAAAATAGGAAAAAATTATTATTAAGACCAATAATTGCAATTTGTAATGATGTTTATGTTCCTGCTTTAGAAAAATTAAGATTAAATTCTGAAATTATTTCATTTCAACAAGTTGATGAAAATTCATTAAGAGAAAGACTTAAATTTATTTGTCAAAATGAAAATTTAAAATTTACAAATCAACAATTAAAAGAAATTATAACTTTAACAAATTATGATATTAGATCTTGTTTAAATATTTTACAATTTAGTGGTAAAGATAATAATGATATAAATAAAAATGCAAAAGATTTACAAATTTCATGGTATACAATTGTTTCAAAATTATTTAAAAAAAATCCAAAATTAAATAAAAAGGAACAATTTAAAGATATTCAAAGATTAATAAATTCTCATCATGCAAATTATGAAAAAATTATGAATGGTTGTTTTCAAGTATATCCAGATTCTCATTATCAAGATATTAAATTATCAAAACCATGTTTAATCTCTGATTGGTTATATTTCAGTGATTTAGTTCAAAGAACTCAGTATGATTCTTCTGGTGTTGATCTAAGTTATTATTCAGAATTAACTGCTTTACAATTCTTTAATCAATTTAGTGATGTTAGTAATTCAAATTTAAAAATTAAATCAGATTGGGAATATTTTGAAAAGGGAAGAATTAATAAAAATATTAATAAATTAATTTATTCAAAATTATCAACTCAATTAAAAACAATTTTTAAAATTTCTGATTTACCAATTGATTTATTACCAAGTTCAGATTTTATAATTTCTCCTGAATTAAGTAAAAAATCTTCTGCAATTTTAAAAAATCAAACAACTTTAAAAATTAAAAATGCTATTGATGCAATAACATCACTTGGTTTATTAATAAACAAATCAAAAGATGATAATTATAATGAAATTTATAAAACTTTCCCTGAATTCACAACAATAACAAAATTTGATCCAATTTCAATTAAAAAACAACAAATTAAACAAACTCATATATTCCCAATTTTACAAAAGGAAATGGAACATAATAAAACATTAAAAAGAAAATTAGAAACCGCTGAAAATAACAATGATAATAACGATGTTAATGATATAGAAATCTTAAAAAATCAATATAATCAAATTGCAGAAAATGAAAAAATTGCAAAAAGACAAAAAACTTATACTGATGTTAAACTTTGGGTTAAATACCATGAAGGTTTCTCAAATGCAGTTAGAAAGAAAGTCAGATGGGAAGATTTATGGTAATTATTTATATGCATTAAACGTTATTTAATCTATTTACTATGTATTCAGCTTCTCTTTTACCACTATTCCAAGCTCCATGAACACAACCAGCACCTTCTAAAATCGTATGTTCACCTGCAAATCTAACAGTACCAAACCCTTCTTCTAATGCAAGAATAGCACTCAATGGATCATCACCTGGATAACATGCACTGTAACTACCCTTTTGAAATGGATCAACAGTCCAATCAGTGACGAATTGATTAATTGGTGAAGGAATTTCAGTTTTAGATGCAAGATGTTTAATGATTGGTTTATAAAATTCCCATGCTTTATCAGGATTTGATTCAAAATAATCAGTTATTGGTGATTGTGTTAGAATGGTTAATGATGGTTTTTTTAAAGTTGTTGCTAAATTCAAGAATAAAATTGGAAATTCCCAATTCTTTGGTGGAATTGAATATTCTTTATTGATTGGCTCATCCTTTTTAATTGCATTAAGAAAACCTTCTGGTGGATTTGCCAACATTAAAATACGTTCTGAATCTGTTGGCCAAAACACTTGATCAAATTCAAAAACAACTTTACCTAATGCACCAAAATGAATTTTTTCTAAAGATTCAACTATTCTCTTGGGTAAACTTGGTTCAAATTTAATAAATGCCTTTTCTGACTCATCTTCAATTTGCAAAATTGATTGTGGAACAGTTACTATTGTGAAATCACCTTGTAAAACTTCATTAGAATCAGTAATTATTTCAACAATATTCTTCTTATCTATTTTCTTCTTAGTAATTGATTTAACAACAGTATTGAACTTGATTTTATTCAAATCTAATTGATCAACATGTCTTTTAACAACTTTATCATAATATAACGCAAATGCATCTCTACCTTCATTATCAATACTGGCATACTTCGAACTTGTTCTAACTGCATCAATACCATGCCATAATTCTAAAGATCTAATATATTCCAATGATGAAGTGATTTGATCATCAGTAAGCAAACGTTTCTTTTCTTTCAAATATCTAACAACGGTATCATAAAACGATTCATGACTATCAAGATCCCTTTCATTCCAAACTTCAACATATTTATGAATTTCATTAATTATTGGAGCCAATTTTAAATTTCCTGGAATAACTCCTTTAGAATTCATGATCTTGATAGGAGCATCGTCATAATAATGAATAAATGGCTTACCTTCCTTCATAGCAAGTTCATTCTCCTCGTCAAATAAGGCATTGTTCAAAGTCTCGTGAAACCAACTAGCACCTAAATCATATTTACCATTCTTACCTTCAACAGTTCTTAATCTACCACCTAATCTAGACTTTGCCTCAAGAATTAAGTAATCAATGTTCGCCTTCTGAAGCTCAATGGCTGCTTTTATACCGGAAATACCACCACCTACTATCAAAACTCGAGCTTTTGACATGTTCAATTGATGTTTGATGAAGATAGCATCATTTAAATATTTTCGGAATTTAAAGATGAGCTTTGAATAATTTAAAAAGTTGGCATTACTCTGAATTTTTATAGTAAATAGACGTCTTTAATGTTTGATAGATGGTTCAATGATCTTATTTGACAATTAACTAGCTTTAAAATACTAAAAATATTCCTTCTATTAAGAGAAATATCAAATTATTTAGTTCCGGTCACGTGATCAGAAATTAAATCATCATTAAACCTCAAGTAAGATAATACTTTGGGGGATAATAGTTACTAATAGAGGTTAAAACTGTGTATTATTTAATTTTGTTGACTACAGAAATCAAGAAAAACCAACATTTCAGCAAAAAATAAATAGAATATTTCATTTTGAATAAGAACCCATAACATGATTAACATCACCTTTGCATAGCTCTTTAATTAATAAATCATTTCGATCAGAGATGGAATCCAATTCAAGTTTTTTAACAAGAGAATTGTGTAAATTTTGATAATCTTTCAAAAAAATTTCATTAATTTTTTGATTGAAATCAGCATCAACATCATTGTATAACATTGAAATAAATTTGTTAAAGAAACTTGATTCTGAAACAATCTTCTTAATACAGAAAAAATTAGAAAAATCAGTAAAGATTGGTTGAAATTTTTGGTTTGAATCAAATAAAATTGAATGGGCATCTGTACAACCTAAAACAACACCTCTTTTATGAACTTTACTGATTGAATTCAAACAAGCAAGTAAAATGTTCTTTCTCTCTGACAAAGACAATTTAAGAATCGTTTTAATATTTGTCTTGTTTATAGATTTAAATTTAATGAATGGACCTTCTAGTGAAAATCTAAAATTTGGATCATCAGAAATCAATAAACCATGTTGAATAACTTTTGGAATGACATCTAACCCATTTAATTTCTTTAAAAATTTCAATTCATTAAAAATTTTTGAAAGACTCAAATTGATTGTGTTTAAACAGTTCATATTCATTTCATCTTTAATTGGAACTGATGTATAAAGCTTCAAGTTCTTCCTTAATATCAGTATAAAACAAAGTAGTTGAATTATTATCCCAATCATTTTTACTAATTTCCACACAAGAAGCTATCCATTTATTAATCTGGTGAACTGCATTAGGAGGACGTTCATTAACAAAATCAGCTTGACAAATGCGTGCAAATCTATCAAGATTAGCTTTAGGAAAAAGTTTCAAAAATACCAATCTTTGAAGAATGAGTCTTGTCTTTGTGATGTTATCCTTTCTGTGTAACAAATTCAAAACATTTTCATTTGTGTGTTTGAATAAAGGCCATGAATTTTTATGTTCAAAGGCTTTGATTGAATTATCAACAACAACACCACATGAAACTGGTTCAATTGAATAATGGCATTTATTATTAATATAACTGATTTTCAAATTTTCAAGCATTACTTTAATAAACCCATCATTATTAGAAACTGATTGTAATTCTGATTGAAGTTTCTGTAAATCTTTAACTTGGAATGTAACAACAGCATCACCATTTGAAAGCATCAAGAATCTTGAAATTGTAGCTAATAATTGTTTAAATGATTGTTCAATTAATTGAACACCAGATTTGACTAAATTCAAAATAAAAGGTTTAGGTAAAGAGCTTTCAAATAATATCTTTCGAATAACAGTGTTCTCTTCATCAATTGATTTGTAACCCTTTGAATTCTTTTCAAGAAAATGTAATCCACATTGAACACTAAGTTGCAAATCATTGAAATCAGATACTGTGAAACCACTTAATGGAACAGTCTCCAATCTTGATCCCTCATTAGGTTCCCATTTAACTTCAAACATTGTTTTAGGAAGTATTATTTTCTGTGTTAATTTTCTAGTGATAGGATATTCATTATTTGGGAATAACATCTTAATGAGATCATTTGTATTGACATTTGAAATGTCTTCATAATCACTACTTTTTTTATTCAAAATAATAGATTGATCAACATTCATGTTTAATTTTGAAATTTTACCAGATTTCTCATTCTGGTGAACTTTTCTATCTTAAAAAACATCTAAAATTCTTTCATCTAAAAGTTGAGATTTACCTTCTTTCCCATTTCTTGTAATTTTTCCATTGCATAATTCATGTTTAAACCAAACTTCTTTGTTGTTTTCATGAAGAGAATCAGACGATTTATTCAACGTTTTTTGGAACTTATCAGCAAGTTCAGGAACTTCATTAATTGATTTAAGTTCTTTATTACCTAAATTATGAACCATTGTTTTAATTGAAAGAATCTCATTAAAATAAAACTTTAATAGATAATATTTCATCTCATCTTTATCCATTGAATGATACTCTAATGAAAAGTCAACGTTATTAGGATCAGGAATAAACCATAAATTATATTCAATCTCATTATACTTCACACCAACAAACAAGTTCAATTTCAACCAATAATTAAGTATTTGTATTCCTTGAACCCCAGCAGCTTTACTCGACATGTTCAAACAACTTGTTCTATCCAACACATCTTCCGAATTGGCCTTTAACGCATCACCAGAACTTGTTTCAACAAATTCAACATCGAATGAATCATTAACAATGTTTCTGAAATGTTCATTGTGCGGATGAATCAATTCATTAACATAACTTGGTTTCACCAACCAATCAACACAACTCAAGAGTCTGATGAAATCTAATTTAGTATCAACTTTATTTAAACTTCTGTATGGATTGTTACAGGACATCATTGGTCCAAGATGGTCAAAAGTCTTATAATGATGACTCTCCTCCATTGCAAAATTACGAACTCTGATAGAATTATGAAGAGATGAATCATTTCTTTCTGATTCTATTGATTTAAAGTAAAAATCTTTAAAGTTTTGTCTTGTTGATGAATTCAGATCAACTGAATTCCAAATTTTACACAACCTTTCAACAGATCGTTTTGGTATGATTAGTTTAGTACTCATTCTTAACCATTACTAAAAAAAACCACAAAAACAAGAGAATATTAACTCTTTTCATATACCAATTAATTCCATATTCATTTCATCTTGCCCCAACCATGAACATTAATTCTAGATTTCCAACATTGCTACAAGGAAAAAAAATTTTCTAAACATAAAGACATGCCATAATATATACAGGATAATTAAAACTCAATCTAAACCTATTTACTAGCTTGTTGAATTCTTTGGATGTAAGTTTTTGAAATTGTATTCCAAGCTCTCATGTATTTCTCAAGACATTGACTGACACAGGCCTGAGTGAAAAGGTTAGTAAGAAATATCCAAAAGGGAAAATTAAGTCATCATACATACTTCTTCATTTGATTGATATGGAGCCTTTAAACATTGATCAAAACAGTTTTCTGTCATTTTGTTAACTAATTCAGTAGCATTGGCAACTGCTAATTCTTGTGAAATTTGGGCTTTCAATCTGTCTTTAACTTGTGTAGAAGAGTCAACTTTTGTTGCAGTAACACCAGATGAGGTTGAACCTCCAAATAAACCACCTAAAGCCATTTTAAATTGATAAAAATTGATAAAAATTACAATAATTTGTATGAAATTTGTCGAAAAATGTTTTTGATGATCAAAAAATAGAAATTTTCGCGAATTGGTACGGGCACTTACATAATAAACTCTCTCTAATAAAAAAACTTTCATTAAAATGATGAAATTCTATAATTCATCAAAACTTTTTATATAAATAGAATAAAATCCTTGTCATTAAAAACCCAAAACAACTCATAAAAACAATAGCAAACAATTAAAAAATTTAAGCGAAAAGCATACCAACAGTCATGGCAATACTGATGAATAAAGCTTTGATACCACTTTCACCTAAAGAGAATGAAAGAGCATTGTTTGATTCAGTAACAGTGCTGCTGGTGGAGCTGGCAGAAGTTGAAGATGAAGTTGTTTGAGTGGTGACAGTGGTTGGAGCAGATGATGAGGTTTCTTCTTTAGAACTGGAAGAAGAAGTAACTCTGCTAGAAGTAGCTCTGCTAGAAGAACTGTCAGATCTGGTAACTAAAGAACTTGCAGAAGAAGAGTAGACACTGCTAGTTCTGGAGTATGAGCTTTCTAATTGACCATGGGAAGAAGAAGAGGATTTTGAAGATGATGAAGACTTGGAAGTGGATGAAGACTTAGAAGAAGAAGAAGAAGAAGATGATGATGATGATGATGATGATTTGGAAGAAGATGAAAAAGAGGATGATGATGATGGAGTTGAAGATGAAGAGGAGGAAGTCTTAGAAGATGAAGAAGATCTAGAAGATGATGCAATAGAACCACCGGCAGCTAAGACAGCAAATTCTTCTTCAGCAACAGATTCTCTACCGTTAACTTCACCATCAACGGCTTCAATTGAAGTCCAAGCACCAGTTTGATCAGTGTATTTGTATTCAGTACCAGTTGAGTAATCAGAAACAATAACTTTTTGGATGTACATGGTGAATGGAGCTTGAGTATAATCAGTTTCACCACCAGCCCATTCAATAGTACCAGCAGCATTATCTGGATCACCACCAGCCCAGATACCAGTAGCGATGTACATTGGAGTTTGAGGATAACCAGAGGCATTGTCAGAAGTGATGGTTCTAACGATGGCACCATCAATGTAGAAAACAAGTTCATCTTTAGTCCAGTCAATGGTGTAGTTGTGGAATGTAGTTTGTGGAGATTCAACAGCATGGTAAGCACCTCTGTCATAAGTGGAAGTGTTACCTTTGGAGAAGAAGTTTGTTTGAACTTGAGCAGTATCACCACCCAGCCATTCTAAATCGATTTCATCTAAATCATCAGATTGTAAATAGAATGAAGAAACGACACCAGTACCTTCAGCAGCTTTGAAAATGACTTCAACTTTACCAAACATGAAGTAAAAGTTTGACTTTAAAGCAGGATTATCGAATCTCTCTTGTAAAGTTAGAGCAGCACCATCTTCACTGTATTCAATTCTGTTTGAATAAGTAACGGCAGTAAACCATTCAGACTCTTCAGTGAAGTCATCAGAGAAAGAGGTAGCCAAAGCAGCATCAGCAGCACAACCAGTAGCTGAGATTGGATTACAAGAGGCCATGATTTGGGCAGATGCCAATAGAGGCATTGAGAGGCCTTGGATGAGTCTTCTGTATGAAACCATTGTTATAGTGTGTAGTATAAAAACACAAAAAAAAATGTGGTTAAAATTAAATTAAAAAAAAATGTGATTGAACACAAAACAAAGAAATTTCTGTTTATTTATACCAAACTCGAGATTTTAATTTCCTAATTTGATTTTTTTATTTTTATTTTATGCAAGATGTTCCTGCAATTTAACCAAAAACGAGATCTTTGATGTATTTTTAGCAACAAAAACACGAAAAAACGTGTCTCTTTTTTACCTGCATTAACGCGTTCTTTTTTCGTGTTTTGCAGTATAGTTTCGTGTTTTCTGTGTAAATAAGGGTAATTAAGTGTGTTTTGGTCGTCTTTACACTGTCAAAATACACATATTCTCACTATTTTGTGTCAATTTTTCTCCAGATCAAATTTCAATTCAAAAAGGCGCAATTTGTTCCTGGTTTTTTTTTCTTTTTTTAATTACAACAGCCAGCCACGCCGAAATTATTTTTGATGTAAAAATATCAACACTTTTGGGCGAAGTTTTCAGAGGCTCATAATGACACGTTAGTACTGAAATTTGTTGTGTTGATGTTTTATTGCACTGCCTCTCGTTTGTTTGTGTGTGGTTTTCTCTTTTTCTCGAGTCTCAAACCACAAAAACCAATCTGATCCTCTTTTTCTGACACAATTAACACACAATTTCTGTAATGAACTCTCTGTACTCGTCCTCTGAAGACCTGAACACTCTTCTTCATGACCTCGCTAGATTATATGGCCTACTTGAAACCTGATGCTCCTGCTGCTGTCCACAACAACACCGGAATCTTGCAATCTGTTCAGTTCCTCTACTTGTTGGATTTTTTGAACTCGTCTAGAGCTGGTTCTGCTCAGAAAGAGTATGGTATCTCATTTGAAACGTTCATCACTTCATTAACTCTCACGTTGATCTACTGCTTGTGTCAGGCTTCGGCTTTCAGTTTGATTAGAGAACATTTCAAGAGTTTATATCAACCAAATTGTTATTATGTCCCTGATGATGAAAAAGTTCCACCATTGAAAGACAACTTGCTATCCTGGTTGAAACATGTCTTAATTGTTCCTATTGAAGAGTACAAGAAGATGGGGTTAGATGCTTATTTATTTCTTAGATTTGTTTCATTTATCTTAGTTATGTTTGTTGGTTTAGCAATTTTCAACATTCCTATTTTGATCCCTGTTAATTACTTGTCTGGTTATGACAGATACACTGAAAGTGATCGTTTAAGTTTTACTAATGGTACAACTCCACTTGTTCAAGGTTTAGATAAAATTTCAATGTCAAATATATCACCAAAATTTTCAAATAGAATGAGTGTTCATTTAACAATGACAATAATTACAATTTGTTGGTTTCATGGTTTAGTTATTTATGAATTATTAAACTTTGTTAAGATTAAAAATGAATGGTTAGTTAATAATCCAAATTATTTAAAATCAAAATCACCACAAAGAGATCATTCAAATACAATTTTAATTGATAATGTTCCATTAAAATTATTAGATAAAAAGGAATTAACAAAGTTGTTTAGTAGAGTCATTGGTGCAAGAATTAAAAACATATGGCTTGTTTATGATTATAAAGATATGAAGACATTATATGAAAAGCATTTAAATTTATCAAATAAAATTGAATATTTTGAAACTGAATTAATTTTAAAAAAATTTTATAAAAAAATTTCAGAATTAGATGATGATAATAAATCATCAAATGAAATTTCAACAAGAATTAAACAAAATAAATTTAAATGTTGGTTAAGAGATTTATTTAAGTTCAAAATTGAATTTAAATATAAAATAATTCCTTTTATTTATTATAAATCAATACCTGATCAATTAGTTTCATTAACAAATGAATTTATTAATAATTATCATCTTTTACAAAATAAAAGAACAAGATTAGTTTTAAGAGAATCAGGTCCAATGAATGATCATAAATATAATAAAGTTTTCATTCAATTTGAAAATTCTTTACAACCAGATATTTTAAATCAAATTCAAATTTCGAATGAATTAAATAATTTTGATAAAACTTTAATAAGAGTTAATCCAAAAGATATTATTTGGAATAATTTATCAATTCAAAGTAATATGTTTGTCTTTATTAGATCAATTGTTGGTAATTTTTTAGGTTGTCTTGTTATTTTACTTTGGGTTATACCTGTTTCATTTGTTACAATGTTTTCACAAGTTCCATATTTATCAAGATTAATTCCAATTTTAAGTTGGTTAAGATTATTACCTGAATATATTACTGATGTTATTTCAAATTTATTATCAGTTATATTTTTATTATGTTTAATGGAATTAGCACCAAGTGTTTTAAGATTTATTAGTTTCATTAAATGTAAAAGAACTGGAGCAGAAATTGAATTAGATGTTCAAAAATGGATGTTTGTTTTTTTATTTATTCATGTTTTTATGGTTGTTACAATAACTTCTGGATTTACAGTTATTATTGAAGGATTATTGCATAATCCAGTTTCAATACCAGATATTTTAGCAAATAATTTACCAAAATGTTCAAATTTTTTTTTTTCATATTTAATGATTAGAGGTATTTCATATTTTGGTAATAATTTATTACAAAATTCAAGATTATTTAAACAATTATTTATTTATAAATTTATTGATATTACATCAAGAGAAAAATTTAAAAGATTATCAATTTTACCAAGATATAAATGGGGTTCATTATATCCAAGCTTTACATTATTAGCAGCAATTGGATTGATTTATAGTGTTTTATCACCATTAATTTTAATATTTGTTTTAATTTCATTTACAATGTCATTAATTTCATTTAAATATTCAATTAAATTTCAATTTAATCATAAAAATTATTCAGAGACATATGGAGAATTTTATCCAAATGCAATTTTTCAATTATATACAGGAATTTATTTTCTTGAAGTTTGTTTAATTGGTATATTTGCATCAAGCAAAGATGAAAATAATGAATCAAATTGTTTATATCATGCATTAATTACATTTTTAATATTAATTTTAACAATAACTGCACAATTTAAATTAAAAAAGATGTTTAATAAATTATTAAAAAAAAATTTACCAATGACATTACATAAATTTAATGAAAATAAAATTGAAACAAATTTAGAAAAAGGTAAATATGATGAATTAATTTCTGCTCCATTAAGAGAAAATACTTTATTTGATGATACTTTTTATGAAGAATGTTTTCAACATAATCATTCAGTTATTTGGTTACCAAATGATAAATTTAATATTTCAAATAAAGAAATTGAATATTTAAAAAATTTAGGTATTGATTCATCAAATGAATTTAGTGAATTGAATGAAAATGGTGATATTTTAATAAGTAATTGTCCACCAGATTTTATTGAATGGTGAATTCTACAGTATGGAGTAAATTTTTAAATAAAGAGTTCATTAAATACATATTTTTGTTTTCGTCTTGTTCTATAGTTCATTTCTGTTCTTTTTCATCATCTTCAGGTATGTTTTCTCTAACATTTTTTCTTCTTGGCCACATGCTTGGTAATCTAATGACTTGAGATCTTGGTTCAACACATCTTTCAATAAACCAGGATTTTAATTGATTTTCAATTAAATTACCAATTTTTGGTACATTTTCTAATTTTGATCTTGAACCAATTAAAGATTTAATACTGAATTCTAATCTAAAATCTGGAGAAAATGCAAACATTAAAGCAGTACCTTTACCTCTATCTTCATTACCTTCATCTGATATTAATGAAACTGTTAAACAACCAGAAAATCTAACGATTGAAACACTTAATTGAATTGGTAAGATTGCAGTTAATGGTTTTGGAGAGTTTAATAATAAATTTGTTTCAATACCTAAAGTTAAAGTATCTGATAAATCAACATCAATTTTTGCTTGTAAATTATTTAAATCAATTGGATTTTTTCTTAATCTACAATTTGAAAAAATTGGATAATCATCACCAATGTCTAATTCTAAAATGTTGATCTTATCAAGATAATCAGGTAAATCAGCTTTTTCCAAAAAATCATTCAAGGAGTTTATAATGTTATCAGAAGTTAATGCTTCTCTTCTAAATTGATTAATTGTTTGTGCAATTAAAACGTTAAACCAATCTAAAGATTCAGGTGAATGTGTGTCAACGTTATAATAAGTTTTTTCCAAAATTGAATTAATAGTCTTGTTTTGAGAATCATCATCACTGTTCTCTTTTTTCTTAACGATGGGCACTTTTTTCAAATCTTTTAATTTATCATTAGTAGTTTTAGTTTCACTGAACACAAAGAATTTAATAAAGAATATGAGGACAATAATGACACTCAATTGACCAATCAATAATCCCTGTGTAAAAGACCAACCAGAATTCGAAGATTGGGACTGCAAACTCAGTTGTTTCTTCAAATGGAAAGGCAATGCCTTGTTGATATAATCATCCAATGTAATTAAAGTAGAATGAGCATCCTGCTGAATGACGACAGTGGCACCAGTCTCGTGACTTTCCGCAACAGCAGCACCACTCACAGTTCCAGAAGAGTCTTTTTCACCGTCAGACATGGCAAATATCAGTAAAATTTATGAATTTAATAAGTTTTTAGTTAGTTTTAATAGTTAAAAATTGGGAAAAAATGGTACCAAAATTGCGGATTTTGTGATGACTAAGCAAAATCTCGGATAGAGCTGTTCCGGTCAGTTGAATTTATTATAAAGTGGGTTAATTGGGTGTATATTCAGTGAGTTTGGTGGCTGAGTTTGGTGTTTAATTGGTGTGAGTGTGTATATGTGTTTGGTTGTGAGTTTTTGTGTTTTTATTTTGTGTTTTTTGGAGGTTTTTTGGAGGGTGTTTTATTAGTGGATTACTCAGTAGTACCAATTTACTATTACGATTATTACTCTCATGTATGTCATTGTATACTATAGTTGTGAAACGTGATAGTATATTCCTGTCATAATGGTATCCATAGAGACTATTCGGTTTTAAGCCTTTGCTAAAAAAGTATTATAAACTAGCGCAAAAGCCGTTTCAATAAATTTTTTAGAAATAATTATATACTTTAAAGATTTAATTAATGAATATCACACAAGTTGGATACACAGTAGCTTCAGATTTTATGCAGAATGGAATGGACACAAGTGGCTCATTTCTGTCGACTCTATGGACACTGTCGAATTGGGGTGTCAATATTGGTATTCTGGGAATTGGACTAGCTAATTCAGCAGGAGGATGGTGTGGTATTGCAACGTATTTGGGACCTGAATTAAGTGGATCTCTATGTACTGCTGCTGGTGTTTCAACGACTTTAGTATCAGTTTATCTGTCTGACTTCTTATTGCACCAATTCAGAGATTCAATTTCTGATTTATTCCAACATGATTCACATATTGACTTCTCTGATAGTAATCATTGGGCAAACATTTCTGCATTAATTGAGAGTTATTCCAACGATAACACATATAAAATTGAATTAGCATATGCTGATGATGCTTCTTATTTCATAGTTGATGGTTCATTGCTAGCTTCAAATTCTTCATTGTTACTTAAAGATTCAAATTCAAGAAAATACTATGCTCATCATGGAATAAATGCTTCAATAATTCGTTTCCCTCATAACGACGAGATTTCTGAATTGAGAATTTGCCATGATTCTTCTGAATTGAATGTGTCATATGATTGGAGTAACAGTGTAGCTGGTACAAAATGGACTAAAGAATGGTCAGAGTCTGCTATTTGTGATAATAAAATATAGGTATTGAGTTAATGAAAATTGTAAAAATCTTAAAACTATTCAAATTTGAACCAGAAAAAAGGGTAATAACTATCAATAAAGACAATAAACACATGCTAGCCACTCTAAACATCTAAATACCCTCAAACAACAACCATAATCACCCATTTCATCGACCTGCTGCTGACATAAGAATTTCTTATAACCAAAAAAATGCGAATTTTGTCACTTTTAACTCTAAACAAACTGCAATTCCCACTGATTTCATGTTTAAGCGCAAGTTGAAGAGTGTTTCCAACGCAGTGAAGACCGTGGGTGTCTTGGACCTGTCAGCAGGAGTCTCCTCCAAGTTTTTCGGTGTCGATGAGGTGAGTACAGCCAATTCTATTATTACAACATGAGTACTAACCTATATGAAGCTCAGCAGATACGGTGTTGCTGGTAAAGCTGTTGCTGTGGCCCATGATCCCGTCCAGAGTCTGATGGCAATCTCTACTACAAGCCACGAGATCCACATTTACGGCCAGCAGCAAGTCGAAGTCGTGTTCTCATTATCCCATGGCTCTGTCGTGGAGTATCTGGCTTTCGTTAAAGGTGTTTATCTGGTTGGTGTTGACCAGAAGGGGAACATCATGGTGTTCTCGTTGCTCCAGAAGAAACTGTTGTACTCTGTTTTGTCTCCTGGGAAGCCTACTGCCATTGAAACTGATCCTTCCTTAGATTGGTTGATACTGGGTATGACGAATGGTACAGTATTGGCTTTTGACATTGATAGAGGTGTCATGACCTCGTTTGGTGTTGAGAACTTACAGAGAGAAGTGTTACCAAAGGAGAGATTGTCTCCTGTTGTCTCAATTCAATGGAATCCAAGAGATATTGGTACTTTGTTAATTGCTTATAGTCATTGTGCACTTGTCTATTCATTAGCTACTGGTGAAATCAAAACAAGTTTCCATTATGAAATCCCACCAAATGCTCCAGGTGGTGATGGTAAACTCAGTTCAAGTGCAAGATATCCAAGAATCATCAATGCTTTATATCATCCAAATTCATTAAATGCCATAACTGTTCATGATGATGGTTCAATTGTCTTTTGGGATGCATTAACAGGTAAACTAATTCTTGCTAGAAACATTTATGACGTTGATGTCAATTTGAAATCAAGTAATAATTTGGCTTCTGAAGGTTTAAACACTAAAATCAATCAAATTAAATGGTTAACTTGTCAAAATCATGATGATACAACTTTATTAATCTTAACTGATAATGGTAGAAAATTAATAAGTATGAATTTTGGTGTTGCACCAAAATATTCAATAACATCATATGAAAAAATGAATAAATATTATGCAATTCCTAAAAAACAATCAATTTTACCATTTAAAAATGATTCTTCAATTGAAAAATTTATTCCATTAGCAACTTCATCACCATATTTCCATGGTAATGATAATCCACAATATTTATTACTATTAATGAGTTCTGGTGAAATTCAAGTTTTAAACTATCCAAGTGGTATAAACAATTATAAATCTTCATTATTCCCACAAAGTTTAAGTTGGATTAATCCAAAAACAACAATAACAAGAGCTGTTTCAGTACCAAAAAAACAATGGTTAGGTATGATTTCCAAATCAGTTAAGAAGGAAAACGTATTGAGAGGTGGATTTCCTGTTAATAAACCATTAAGAACTAATGAAATTCGTTCAGCTTTAATAACTGGTCATACTAATGGGTTTGTTAGATTATGGGATGCATCTCATGGTGAATTAGATGATTCTTCAGTTATTAATATTAATGTCATTGATGCATTAGGTTTAGATCAACAAATTCCAATTAGTGATGTTTCATTTGCTGGTGAAAATGCAGAATTATCAGTAAGTTTAATCAATGGTGATGTTGTTTTATTTAAATTTGATATTAATAAAAGATTTGATCCAAGAAGAGAAGAATCAATTGATACATTATTTGAAAAATTAACATTAAAAAGTGGTAATTTAATTAATTTATCAACAAGAATTCCAAATATTAAAGAAGGTTTTTTACCAATTTGTGGATTTGTTGGTGGTAATAGAGGTAAAGTTACTGCAATTCAAAATAGTAATATTGGATTTGTTGCTATTGCTTATGAAAATGGTGATTTAATTATAATTGATAGAAGAGGTCCAGCAATTATATTTAATGAAAATGTTATTAATTTTTCAACAACTGGTAAAAGTTCAAAACTATTAAGTTTAGAATTTTCAATAATGAGTTATGGTGATGATCAATATTCAAGTATTTTATTATTTGGTGGTTCAGATTCTGGTGAATTATACACTTATAAAATTTTACCTGAACCAAGTGGTAGATTTACTGCAAAATTAATTGATGTTTTAATTACAAATGATTATGCAATTAAAGATATCATACCATATAGATTAGATAATGGTACTCCATTAGTTGCAACTTTAGAAAATTTTAATAAATTAGTTGATGGTGTTTTAATTCAAGGTTCAATAATAACAAGTTCAAATAATGATATTAGAATTTTAAATCCAGGTAAGGGTAAATCAAGTCATAAAATTTTCAATCAAAATATTTTAAAAAGTGGTATTTCAATAATTTTAAATAAAAATGATGGTAATCTATCTTCAATAATACCAGTTTTATTATCAAATAATACAATTAAAATCTTATCAAATCCTGAATTAAAAGAAATAACTACATTATCATTACCATTTATAATAACTCAATCATGGGGTTATTTAAGTTCAATTTTATCAACTGGTGATTTAATCATTAGAATTAATGAAACTGAATCAGAATTAATTTCAATAATTGGTACAGGTAAAGAATTACACCATTTGGCAACAGATAAAGTATTCAATGAAAGAATTAAAATCCCATTCAGACCAACAATTGGTACTGCTCAATGGATTAAAGGTACAACATTAATTTCATACGATGATTTAGATTTATTAATCGGTGGTGATAAAAGACCAAATTCTAAATTCATTGAAGAATCAAGAATATCAAAAGGTAATTTAACAACTGTCCAATCAACAGATTCTGGTTCAAGTGATGAATTTGCATATAAAAAGCCAACAAGAGGTAGAGTTGCTGGTGGTTATGATCCATCCAGATCAATTATTCATTCATTTCAAAACGGATTTGATTCATTGGAAGAATCATTTAACGATTACGCAAACAATGCATCTCAATCAATGAATGAAACTATTGGTAATGCTAAAAAGGATTTAGTTAAATCAATGGTTAGATCAAAATTTGGTATATAATATGGATAAATAAAATAGGATATTTTTAATTTAACCGGTAACTTTTTCGCGATAAATTTCATGAAATTTTGATACTTTATGATTTAAATTTCTCCAAAAAGTCAGTAAATTTAAGCAATAATGTCACTTTGGAATGAATTAAATGAATCTAGACAATATCCAGAGATTCCAGAATTGCCTGATGTTACTACAAATTTAAATTTTTGTGAAAATTCAAAAGGTTTAAGACAATTTTTAATACATTCTAGGAATTTAAGTGATGATGTTTTAAAACAAAGATTGAATTCAATTTTAATACATGATGAAAAAACTGATAAAGTTAAATTTGATAAAGAATCCATATGCAAAGAATTCATTGAGAAAGTGTTGATTAAGTCTTGGAATGAAAGAATAAAAGGTTTGAATTTTTGTGGCAAAAAATTAATTGATTTAGAAAAAACTATTAATGATGAAGAAATTAATAAAGAAGGTATTGATTTAAGATTTGATCCATATGCAATAAGAGATTTAGAAAATGCCAAAGAAGAAAAATTATTGAAATTAAACACATTAAAAAATTTAATCAATAATGAAAAAAAAATTGAATTAATTATTCAAAATAGATCAAAGGAAATCATAAATGATTATTGTGGAGTTTCTCAATTGATCAATGAGTTCATCTCAAAAGAATGAATCATACTACAGCTGGAAATATTTTTGTAAATAGGATCATGATTCATTAATTTTGTGTGTATATAGTTAAAGGAGTTTTATTCAACATCACTTAAACCTTCATCTTTTAAAGCTGTAATACCATTATATTTATTTTTAAATTCAATTCCATTAACTTCAAAATCTTGAAATAATTGGCTATCAATTAATTCATCCCAATTCAGATAAATTTTTAAATCATTTGAAATTTCTCTAATAATTCTATTTTTTGATTTAATTTCTATATTATTATTTCTTTTTTCAACTTCTTTAAAAAAAATTAATAAATCATTTATAAATTCATTAATTGAATTATATTTATTTGAATCACAATTCTTTAATATTTTTTCAAAATTATTTTCAATTTTTAAATTTAATAAAAATCTTGATGAATCAATTTTTAAAATTTTTAAGATTAAATTATTAATAAATTTAATATGATTAAAATAAAACAAATCTATTTTTTCTTTGAGGTTTTCAGTTTCATTAAATTTTAGTTCTTCTCTTTTAATAATCAATTCATTAATTTCATTTAATTTTGTTAAATCATCTAATAAAATTTTTGAAAATTTTAATTTTGATAAAATTTCATTTGGATTACCACCATTAACAGTATCATTAACTCTTCTAACTAATGGAGCACCTCTTTTCATTTCTCTTTTCATTGACCAATATTTTGTTAAAATTTGTGATAATTCTTCAGATTTTTCAATTTTAAATTTAATTAAAAATGAATTTAAAATTTTAATAAAATAATTTGGTCCAATTGGTGTACCCTTTGATGTTTTCCATTTTGATTTATTTGTTTCATTAAGTTTAAAATTTGTTTTAGTTTTAGATAAATTTTCTAAATAATTAAAATAAAGTCTTGTCTTGATAATACCTTGTTTAATTTCTGGTATTAATTCTTGTGGACCATGTTTATCACAATAACAAGTTAAAGTACTTTTATCTAAAACAGCACCTTGAATACCCTTTTTCATCTTCATATATAATCCACTTCTTTTTGCACAAGTAACGTGAAATGCAGTAAAACAATTTTTATTTGCACATTGAATACAAGCACCTTGTTTTTGTTTACATATATAACAATTCAATTTCCAACGACCTTTTGGAATTAATTCAATGCCTTCAATTGGTTCCATATGATTAATACTTGCAAAATATAATTCAGGTATCCATAATCCACATAATACATGAGACCATAATCCATTTGTTGTTTGTTTAAAAGCACCTGTTGAACTTGGACAAAATTGACATTTAATCTTCTTGTTTTTATTAATCATACATTTACGACAAAGCCATTGACCTTCAGGAATGAATAAAACACCATAACAATCTTGATGAACAGCAATATCACAACCATCACAAAATATAATTGCATTTGAATTATCACATTCACTATCATTACAAATAGAACAGTTTTGATCATCTATGGAATCATTGAGACCAATACCATCATCAGATCCATAAAGATTAATAAAATTTTTTAAATTTGATAATGATGAATGATTTGATTGTCTTAATTTTGGAGGAATTTTTAATTCTAATTGAAACCACTCATTTTCTAAGATTGTTAAACAACATTCAAATAGTTCATGTGTTAAATTGAAACCCAAATCTTTTAAATATGTTAATAAATAGTTATCTTGTTCATCCATGTCATATAGAGATTTGAACATTATTTGATTTTTGGAAACATCATTGAGGATATTTATTTCTCTTGAAAGCAAGTAATCCAGTTCTCTAATGTAAGTTTCATTTGTATGGCTATTCTCAGCAACTGCAGATGTCTTGTATCCTAATTTAACAACTTTGAGAGGGATCCTCGTGTTGTCAGTTGGTAAGATTTCTTTTGGGATTTGTTTATATTTTGGTTTATTCAAATTAGATGGTTTGTACACTTTGTGGACATGGTTGTGGCCATGATCTGAGACGAACAAAGGCAATGGATCATCGTCGTGAAGATCTGGATAGAACTTGTGAGAGTCGTGTTCCTCACGGGGCTTCAACGGGTCGTTCATTGAGATTATAAAGTGTGGTGGTTATGGGTATAATAAATTAAATTTACGCGAAATAATTTTTACATTTAACATTAATTTATTATACATCAAGAGTGATCCCAAGTCTCATTGTGTTCTTTGAGGAATTCGTTCACGTCGAAGAGTTGGTCTTCCAGTTTGACGGGCAGTTCAGAAAGAGTTTCTGGAGTTTGCTCGTTGAGTTGAGGTTCCTGCCATGTATCTGGAGTGTATTGGACATTATTATCATTAGAATTTTCTAGTTCTTCAATCTTAGCTATTAGTTTCTCTCTTCTGGATTCCTGTTCAGCCATAACTTTGTGTAGATGAGCAACGTAGTCGACTGTTTTGTTGATGATGACGTTCTTGCTTGCTTTCACCTCTTTACCTTCTTCGTCAATGTAGAGTAATGATGGAGGAACAATGAGACCCAGCTCTTTGATCTTCTCTTTGATTAAATCTCTTCTTCTTCTTTCAACTTGATTGTGGAATTCTCTTCTTCTGCGTAGTTTGTCCTCTTTAGTGAGCTGCTGTTTAGGCAGACTTGAACCAAGGGAGCCACTTGGGATGGGAGAAGCACCAAATGAGTAAGGACTGAGCATGTCTGAGCCTGGACTGGCAACAGCAGCCTTCAGGGGAATTGCCTGAGGACTGAAGTAGGCAGGGGAGGCGACAGAGCCACTGATGGAGCCTCTGACTGATTGCAACGACTGTGGGACCTCAGTGTAAGGTGAGCCAACAGGAGAAAAATAAGTCTCTGTCAACAAGGATGGGTCCAGGCCATTCTGAAAGTCGAGCAGCTCGTTCTCCGGAATGGCCGAAGACACGTCGAAGTCAAGCAGTTTGTCGTCAAATTGGAGGAAATCGTCAGCCATTTTGGTTCGTTTTCTATTGTTTGTTGGTGGGTTTAATTACAAGTTTAATTACAAGTTTATTATTTTTCGGGCGTTGACTACCACATCGGGAAATATCAACACATATTAATTAATTAATTTCTATCTTCTCATTATATTCAAGTAATAATGTCAGATCTCAGGGCACAATGGATAGATTGGAGCAGTAATAGGGAAACCCCTTCCTTTTTCCAGGGCTGGGGGGACTCTATCAACTCTGCTGCCAACGACGTGTACAACAGACTTCCTCTCACGAACCAGGACACTGAACAACAAGAGCCTTCATGGTTCCAGCTTTCTAGAGTGGAAAGACTAGTGGGTTTCGGTGCTTGTCTGCTAGGTGCCATTGCCTGTTTCACAATCTCATTTGTCCTCTTCCCAGTGTTGGCTTTAAACCCTAGAAAGTTCGGTCTATTGTGGTCTCTAGGTTCTCTACTATTCGTCTTGTCATTTGGTATATTACAAGGTCCAGTTGCTTACATCAAACATTTAACTTCAAAAGAAAGATTACCATTCACAATTTTCTTCTTTGTTTCAGTCTTTAGTACAATTTACTTTTCAGCTTTTATGAAATCTACAATCTTAACATTAATTTCAAGTTTATTAGAAATAATTTCTGTTATTTATTACACTGTTAGTTATTTCCCATTTGGTGCTCAAACTTTAAGATTAGCAACTTCACTTGGTGTTAGACAAGTCAGTGGTTTGGTCATCTGATCTAGGTTCTTCAAATATTGGTAAACTGATTGAATCATTAGTCTTTAAATAAACAGATTTAATACCATTAGTACCATCCCAATTTGTAACAGCTTTATTCTCTCTATTTGTTAAAAATTTAACAATTGTTATTATATTTGCCAATATCTCTGAATATTTTAAATCTCTTTCAAAATTATACATCTTTATACCAATATTACAATCTGGTGTCATTGTAAATGAAACATTGGTAATTATTGATTTCAACTGTGCTCTAATAAATTTCAAATCAATTTCTTCTTTAACATTTTGATCATCATCAAATGTTTTCATATTAGTAAATTTAATAATATATGGAACTCTTCTATTTTTGGCAAAAAATGCTGCACCTAAAACTTTTGTTAAAACAGGTTGAACTCTATAATCAGCAATGGCAACATCATATTTTTTAGCAATATCTGTTAATTCCTTTTGATTATATCTTCTTAATTTTTTAATACTCATGATTTCAATGTTTTCATATTTTTCAACTAATGGTTTCAATATCTCTGTATAGTTATTTATAGATGTGTTGTTCTTAGTTATTAACAATATTCTTTTATCTTCAAATTTTTCATATTTATTAACAATTGGTATTATCCTTTGAATATAATCTTTTTTAACAATTAATGGTTTTTTAACATTAACAATCATAAAAACGTTGGAATCTTTCCCCTTTTTCGACTGTGCTTGCAAAGACTTCAAAGACTTCACCGTCAATTTCTTAAAACTGTCTTCTTCAACAAAACTCATGATAATTTCACTTTAAAATTAATTTTTTATTAAGTGAAGCTCATCGCAGAAAAAAAAAATTTGTATACTAAAAAAAATAGTCACGTGAATTTAGGGTCAATTTCACGTGACTTTCTACACATAATGTAACCATAATCATATATTTTATTCTCTTAAAGTTTAAATTTTTGTGCTAATTTGATACCTTCACAGACATTTTGCACTCTTGCATCAATCTTAAAGCCTTGTTTACTCAATTCCAATAATTCCTTTTCATAATCTTTTAATTTAATAGTAAAAGTTTCAATGAATTCACCATCTTCTAACTTTGGTTTTGGATTAATGTTTCTCTCATCATTTAAATCAATATTAACAGTAACTAAACTCAAATTACAATTACAGAAACCTGGATCAGCATACATGATTGTACTAGTTGAAATAATCTCACCAATATAACCAGTTTCTTCATATAATTCCCTTAAAGCACTTGTTTCAATAGATTCTTTTGGATCAACTAAACCTGCTGGCATTTCAATACTGACTCCTTCAATTGGTGGTCTGAACTGTTTCTGAAGAACAATTTCTGGCTCTTCTTTAGGCAAAATAGCCAAAATGGCAACAGCATCAACTGGAGACTCAACAGGTCTTGTGGTTCTACTGGCTGATTCCCATAGTCTTTCCCTTCCTGCTGGATCAACATATGTAATTTTATTCAATTTTATCCATTTTGATTCGTCTGAAGGCAAATGTTCAATCTTGACAATTTTCGCTAATGAAGAAGATGGCTTTGTAGACATTTTTCTAATTGGTTTTAAATATCTTAAAGTTTTAATAAAATTCATCTCTCCTTAACTTTATATTTCACGAAAAAAAAATTCAATTGTTGACATTAATATACTATTAAAACCAAAAAAATGAGCAACAATATCGACGCTTTAAAATCACAAATCCAGGAGAAACTTATTGAGTCTGGTGAATACGACAGGATCTCTGCGCTCCTGAAAGAAAGATTGGCAGAAAATGGCTGGTTCGATAACATTAAAAAACTAGCAAATGGTATGGCACATTAATCAGATCTTAAAGTCTAAATACTAACATTTACAGATGAAATAAACGGTCAAGAAGAACCAAGTTTTGACAAATTGAGTTCTTTATTGGAACCAAGAGCACTATGTATGTATAGATTCCTTTATTTTCAAAATTTCCACTAACATTATACAGCAATGGTTCCTGATAACGTTAGAGAAGAAATTCTAGCACAAATAAAACAATTTTTAGAAAAAACTGTTGAAATTTAATTCTATCAATCATTTGCATTCTTACAATCAATTTTATAAACATAATATCCATAATATTACAAAAAAACAAATTTTCTTTTACACTTAAAAATTGTACACATTAAAATAATTTTTTCCTTTTAAAAAACCAATTCATTCTTCTTCATCATATTCATCATCTTCTTCTATCTTTCTAACAACAGCCTCTGGTTGTTTCTTCTCTTCGACTTCTTCTTCTTTGTCTTCGGATTCTTCTTTAAGCTCTTTTAAAGTATCTTCAGATGGCTTAATAGTTGGTTCTTCTTCAGCAACAACTGGTGGTTCAACTGCTTCTTCTGCTGGTGCACTGACTTCTTTAGTCTCTTCAACTGGTTTTTCTTCAACTGGTGCTGGTGCTGGAGTTGGTTCAGCAGGAGCTGGAGTTGGAGTATCAACTTTAATGTCTTCAACTGGGGCAGGAGCAACTGGAGCTGGAGCTGGAACAGAAACTGGTTCAGCAACAACTGGAGCTGGTGCAACAGGAGCAGGAGTTTCAACAACAGAAGCAGGAGCAGCAACAACTGGTGTAGTTTCAACAGGAGGAGCGACTTCAATTGGTTTTAATTCAATTGGTTTCAATTCTTCTTTTCTATCTTCACCAATTAAATTTTCTAAACCTTTTGGACCAGATCCATTATTAATTTTTGTCTTTTTATTCTGTTCATTAATATCATCTTCTAATTCTCTTTTATTATTCTGTAAAGATGGTAATAATGATTCAGTTTGTGGTTGTTGTGATAATGGTGGAATAATTGGTGCAGTACCAGTTGAAACAGATTCAGTTGTTGTTGGATTTATTGGTGCTGGTGGTAATGTTGGTAATGAAGTTGTTTGTTGTCCATTTGGTGGTTGTAAAGGTTGTAATGGTTGTAATGGTTGCGGTGGGGTTGGAGTTGAACCAACAGCTGCTGGAGGTGGTGGTGGGAATGGAGCATTTAATTGTAATTGTTGAATTTGTTGACCACCTTGAGGTTGTGGTGGTTGTTGTTCAGGTATTCTTAATTGACCAGGTGGACCTTGAGGACCAGGTGGTGGTGGAGGTGGTGCACCTTGACCACCATTCTTTTGATATTGTGTTAATTGTTCTAATCTTGCTTTAATATGTGGATTATTTGGATCTAAAGTATCAGCTTGTTTATAAGCATCTAAAGCATCAGAAATTTGATTATTACAAGTTTCATATAATGTACCTAAATCATACCAAACTTCTGAAATATATGGATTTAATCTAATTGCTCTTGTGTATGCATCTAAAGCATCTCTATATTGAGAGATTTGATAATATAAAACACCAATTGAACACCAAAAAGTTGGATTTCTAGCATCTCTATTAACAGCTTGTTGGAAAGCATCATAAGCAGAGGTATAATCACCACGAGACATATGAACACGACCTAAATGATACCAAGCATGAGCATCAGAAGAATCTAATTCTAAAGATTGAGATAATAATCTTAAAGCAATATCAGGATCTTGGAATGAAGAACCTTGTTGAGAATATAGACAACCTAATTGTTGTAAAACTTTTGCATGTTTTGGATTTGTTTGTAAAACTTTTTGATAAGCATCTTTTGCATTTTCATAATCACGTTGTTGTTCCAATACTGAACCAATTTGAAACCAAACATCAGGTTGTGTTAATGGAGCTGGAGGATTTGGTAAGATATATTTAAAACATTCTAAAGCTTGAGTTAATTTTGATTCATGTTTATAAATGATACCCAATCTAAAATAAATTTCAGAAGCTTTTTCAAAATTTGGATCCAATTGTAAAACTCTTCTAAATGCTTCTTCAGCGTATTCCAAAGATCCATAACGATCATATAAAATACCAATCCCATGCCACAATTTAGGCACATTTGGATTGTCTAAATGGTATAAAGCCTGTTGGTAAGCAGCATAAGCTCTTTGCAAGTCATCAAGCATCAAATAACAATGGCCTAAAAGCCCCCAAGTTTCACCAGCATCCGGTTTAGCACTCAATGCACGTTGGTATAGTTCAGCAGCTTTAGCAAACAAGTCTCTAGAACGATAAAGATTGGCTAATGAAGTAAGAGCCTCAAAAGAGTTTGGCTCATGGCGTAAGGTGGAGTCATACGCGACAGCAGCACGGTCAACATCGCCCAAAGTTTCAGCTAGGGCACCAATGGCGAGCCAGGTGTTGGCCGTTGTCTGGCTGAGCTCCTGCTCCTGGACATTAAACTGTTGTTGGGCTATACTCATAGTCGACGAGGCAAACGATAAACAAACAACAAGGCCTTAAACGAATCGTGCAAATGAGCAGCAAAAAGGGAATTTCTATGTGTGAATAACGGTGTGTGGATGGTATAAACGGTCAACAGCTAAATTTATTCAAATAATACTGTTATTTTCACCTGTTCAAACTGTCTCCTTGTTTGTTAATTTTCGTTTTTTTTTTAGTTTAAAATCTACTTTTCTTTGTTTTTTCAATTTTCTCTCAAAAGGGATTTTTGTCCAAATTTGCGCCAAGCAAAAAATTCGTGCCGACAATCTTTAAAAAAAAAAAAAAAAAAAAAAAACACAAAATTTATAAAAAAATATAAATTTTTAAAGAAAAAAAAGAAACATAAAAAAAAAAAAAAAAAAAAAAAAAACGGGCATTTTTTGACAAAATTTTATTTTTTAGGGAAAATAAGCAATAAAAAAAAAAAAAAAAAAAAAAAAAAAAATTTGAGATTCTAGAAGCCCCACCCAATTTTTAAAAAAATTAAAAAAAAAAATATATCGACATCTGCAGGACTCGAACCTGCGCGGTAAAATACCAAAAGATATCTCGAATAATTCAAGTCTTTCGCCTTAACCACTCGGCCAAGATGCCTCGATAATACCCATATTAGGCAATTGGCGCTTTTTGACCTTAAGCCTGCGCTCAAAAAGTGTAATTTCTGGCTAAACTAGTCACTTTTCACACTTCTACTTAATTTTACTGTGCTCTACACATCCATATCTATTGATGCTCTTTTTATTACAAAATCTACATTTTTAGCATGTTTTTAACTGATTCTCTGTTGAAACCATATAACCGAAAATTCAATTAACATAAGAAAATTCACCATTCACCTAGAAATTTAAAAAGAAACTACATCGTCCACAATACAGAACTGTAATAGAAATCACCTTTCTTTTTTTTCAAAACTCGTATATAATATAAAAAAAACTTTAAACTGTACTTGTATAAACAACTATATAATTTTCTTTTTTAATCTAAATTAAAAACCGTTACCAAAACCTTGCCCAGTTGGTTGGTAACCTAATCCACCAGCTGGTGCACCATTGGTGATCATTAATCTTTCACCTAAAACTGGTTCACCTTCACTCTTGGATTTGGCTAATTCTCTAGCTTCTAAATCTTTCAACAATTTCTTTTCATTGTTATCTCTGTCTCTTGCAACAGCAATTTCATATGGTTTAATGTAATCAGTTAATTCATGTAACCAAGCTAATTCAATAACTTTATCATGATGAATTAAATCATATGCACTGTATAATAAAGCAATGAATGATTCATTGTTACCAGTTTCAACAAAATAGGTTAATAAATCTTCAGCAACTTCACTTGATTTAGAAATTGATGCAGTTTCAATAGCATCTTTCCATAATTGATCTGTTTTTAAAATTGATAAAGCTTTAGTCCATTTCTTATTCTTACGGTATAAATGAGCTGCAATTTGTCTAAAGAAGATTAAATCATGTTTTTCTAATCTACCAGCTAAATCAATTGAATCATATTTATCATGAGCATCAAGAACACTTCTTAAAGTTTCATAATCTTCTTCTTCAATCAATAAATCATGATAAGCACCATTAACAACAGAGTTGTTCTTTTCTAAAACATTGGTTAAGAATGGTTTAATTAATGGTAAGTTATCAGATTTTTGGAAAATTCTAACAACTCTTGGAATATCAATTCTTGGAGTTAAAACTGATAATAAATCAGTAATCAAAGATGGATGTTCATTAACATAAAAGTTAATAGCTTTGTAATAAATTTCCAAGTTTGAAACTTTAACAATAATTTCTTTAAATGAAGAATGATCAAATGAAGATGCAGCTTTTTCAATCATAGTTAAAGCAGCATTATCCCATTCATCATAATGAGCATATAAGAAAATTAATTCAGGCCATAAATGAGCATTTTCAGTAGCTCTAATAACTTTTGGAATGTTAATTCTTGACCAGAATAATTTCAAATGTTCTAAAGTCTTTGCTTGGTTATATTTGGTGTATAAAACTGATAATTCAGTAAACATACCCATATGAGCTCTTTCTAAACCTAAACCAGCTTCAAATAATGAAATTAATTCATTGAAATAACCTTCACTTTCATATTTTTCAACTAATTCTTCTAATTCTTCAGCATGAACAATTAAATTCAAACCACAAATTTGAGCAAGACGGAATTCTTTGTGTTCTAAACAAGCATCATTAACTTGTTTCCAAACTTTAATGTTACTAGCTTTTCTAGCACATTCAACAGCTGATTGGTAATCATCTAAGAAGACTAAAGTAGAAGCAAGTTTAGAATAGTTTGAAACTGAAGAATATAATAATTTAGCAGCTTTATAATCTTTACGATCATATAATTTGTCACCAATTTCATTCAAGTCAGCAACGTTTGAACCATTTAAGAATGATTCAATTTCATTTAATTGACCTAATTCAGCATAAGCAATAATTAATTCACCATCAATCTTTGGTTCTTTTAATTTTTGTCTAGCAGATAACAAATATTTAACTAATTCTTCAAATTTACCAGCAGAATCAGCAATGTCAATAACAGTTTCGAAATTGGATGGATCATCAGCTTTGATATAAGATTCAATAGCTTCTGGAATACGTAAACCGTTTAATTGAGCAGCACCTAATTGAGACCATAATTCTGGAGTGTTAATCTTTTCAGCATAAGATTCACCTCTGTCTAATGATAAGACATCTTCAACTAAAACACCTAAAGCTTTAGATTTCAAGTCATTCTTGTCATAGATTTCAAAAGCTTCTTCATGTAAACCAGCTTCAGTACATAAGTTACCAATTTCAACTGGATCGAATTGATCAATCTTTTCAATGTAAGAAGCAACTTTAGTTGGTTCAACTTTAATAGCAGTTAATAATAATAAACCTTGTAATGATGGGTTATCATTGAATGGAGATGGTTCTAAAATGATCTTTTCTAATAATTCAACTAATTCAGAAGTTAAACCATTATCCATGAAAGCTTTAACAGTTAAAGAAACTGGTTCAGCATCAGTAGATTCTGGAACAGCAACACCAACAACTTGATCAATCAATTGTCTTCTGTGAATGTTTTGTTCATCTAAAACTTTGTTCCATAATGATGGATCAGATCTCTTTAATAAGTATCTAGCTTGGTATTTGTACATAGAGTTTTCATTGGTGATTCTAATTAATTCATCATCATTTGAACCCTTTTCGTAAGCAATGTAAGCTAAGTATGGATCTCTCTTTTCACAGTAATGACCAACTTCAATAGTGTCATAAGTATCATTTTCTTTCAAGAATTTTTCTGGGTTATTGTTAGAATCAATGTAAATCTTAGCTAAAGTGTTGTAAACAGCATGATCTTGAGTACCAGAGTTCAAAGTAGCTTCCAAGAATGGTAATAATAATTTCAAACGGTTTCTTTTTTCAACTTCAGCAGTTAATTCAGCAATTGGAACTAAACCTAAGACTGATTGTAATAAGTTTTGAATAACTTTTTCATCACAATCAACATCTAATAAAGCAGCAACAACTTGAGGAGTTTTTGATGGGTTAACTTGTTGAACATAAACTTCAATGAATTTAAAGAATTGATGTTTGTACAAGTATAAGATCAAATCATGAACGTAGTTGAAACGATCACAAACAATGATCAATGGTAATTGATCTTGTAAATCAGCATCTTTTAAGAAGTTTTTAACTTTTTCAGCATCATAAACATTGTTATCTTTAACAATACGTTCAATTTCTTTGAATTGACCAAGTTTGGCAGCAGATTGAATGTATTTGAAAACAACATCTTTGTCATCAGTTAAGTTAACAATTGAAGCCAAGTAGTAGTATAAACCTTCAAAAGATTTAAATTCTTCAAATAATTTGATTAAAGTAGCAGAACCAATTAAATCAGAATATTTAGTAGCAACTTGAATAACAATTTGTAAGTTTTGAGCAATGTTCTTGTCTAATAATTCTCTTAAAGCAACTAAAGATTGATCAACGTTTAATTTACCAAAGTAAGCAACTAACCAATCAGCTGGGATACCATTAGTGTTAATGATAACTCTCTTAATATCTTTAATATCAGAATAGTTTTCTAAAGCTCTTTGGAATAAACCAGCTTTTTCAGATAATTGAGCAATAACTGGTCTATCATAATGATGGAACATATCATTACCTAAGATAGCATCAGCAACTTGTGGAGCATGTAATAAGTTAATTTCTAAAACTCTGGTTTGTAAATGACCTTGGTTTGGAGAATCATCTTTCAAAGCATCTAATAAGAAAGAAGTACCTTGTTGAATGAAATTTTGACTGAAGAAAATATCAGCAATTTTTTCAACTTCAATTTGTTCAGCAGTTTGTGGAGATGACAATAATGAAGTAGCAAATTCAGCAGCTTTATCTGGGTTAGATCTCAATAAGTTTGAAATTAAAACAATGAAATTTGGAGTGTAACCAACTTTTTCAGAGTATGGTAAAATCTTGTCAAATTGACCTAATTCAGCTAAAGTTGAAATAACTTTAGCATGAGTTTCAGATCTTAAGTAGATTGCTAAAGCTAAGTTTAAGTCAAATGGTTTAACAATATCACCTAATTCTTCAGAAGAAGTTAATTTGTCTTCTTTTAACCATTTTTCAAATAATTGTTTACGATCTTGCTGTAAAACAGGTTTAGCTAATTCAATAGTTTCAATTTGGTTTAATTTACCTTTATCTAATAAAGTTGAGAAATATTGTAAAATTGGAGAAATTGAACCTGGAGCAGCTTGAATGTTTTTCAATTTTTGAATAGTTTGAGGAGTTCTTAATTGAGCTGATGAAGCAGCAACTTTAGCAGCATTTGCGTAATCACCTTGTTGTAATAAAGTGTCAAATTGTTGTAAGAATAAGTTTTCAGCACCTGGTAAACCACCTCTTGAAGCTAAAGATAAAGCTAATGGGACATTAGCTAATTTGTTCAAAATGTATGGAATCAATTTATCTTTTGCAATTTCAACAGCTAAAACTTGACCTTGTTTGTTAATAGCAAGGATACCATTGTTGTTGTTGTAACTTGAAGCAATGAAAACTGGAGTAGCAGTAATTCTGTTAACAAATAAGTTTGAACCACTTTCTAAATCATATAAATGAATAAAACCATATTTAGTTAATAAGTAAATAACACCATATTGTTTAGAAATTTGAACGCTGATTGGGAAATCGTTAGCAGCATCAGGTGGGAAAAAGATTTCAACGTTTTTCTTTTGGAATGGAGGATTGTTAGCATCATGATCAATTTCAATGATATGTAATTGACCACCAGTAGCAGTTCTGTTACCACAAACAAAGACTTGAGTTGGAGCTGGAGCACCATCTAAAGTTAATTCAGAGAAACCGGCAACGTGACCGTCAATGGCTTGAGAAACATTTCTTTGTTTAGAGTACAATTGAACTTTACCAGCAATTCTACCTTCTTCTTGGGTGATACCAACAACTGCGAACCAGTCAAAGTTTTTGTTAGCAACGAAATTAATGATTTGGGCATTGTTTAAATTTGCGTGTCTTGTGGATAACTTTGTTGGACCGGCAGAAGGTTGGCCATCAAAAATGTTCCAAGTGAAGATGGAAGTGGCAGTGACCAAACCCAATTGTTGATCATTTAACCATTTCCAGAAGATGACAGGTTCTGGCATGGTAAAACCTTTTAATTTTTCCTTTGTTTCCAAGTTGAAGATTTGTATAGTAGTACCATTGGCTCTCAAGGAGATGATGAATTGGTTTGGATGTAAGATGGCATTGTCGGCAGCCATGTTCTTTCTAGTGATCTGGTTGTTGTTGGCCAAGTCGACGATTGCGACGGTGTTGGCACCGTTGACTTGTTCTCTCACCGTGACATAGTGGTCACTTTCAAGAGTCAACGATCTGAACTCCAATGACTGTTGGTTGATACCCAACGAGGTCAAGTCGGTCAACTCGGTGAATTCGATAGGGATGTCACTCATGCTGTGATCAATTGGGCAAAAAAAAGCTCACAGTGTTGGTCGAAACTTGAAGAAGGTGTTGATGTGTACTGAAATCTAATTTCGCCCCTGTGAAAATCAACGACAATTTGCGCGAAAAGTCCGTTAAGGGGAATTTTGTTGTATTAGGTAAGCGGTGGTGGGTCTGCCATTTCTACATGGGTGAGTAATACCACTAATATCTATTTGAAGAGTGATTCGAGGTCGAATTGGCCCTGTGAGTCCTTGGTGATGACACCGTCTTCAGTGACAATACCGTCAATTAATTCATGTGGTGTAACGTCAAAAGATGGGTTGAAAACGGCAATTTCCTGTGGTGCAACACCGACTGCGGCACTCACTGCGAACCCATCAGAGTCTCTGATAACTTGATTGGTTTTCAAGTCGACTAAACCACCACTGACGTTTCTCAATTCATGGGCTGGTCTTTGTTCAACGACAATTTGGTCTCCTTCTTCGGTTTTCAAATCAATAGTGGTCTTTGGTGCAACAACTAAGAACTTGATACCAAATTGTTTACAGATCAAAGCTAATTGGTAAGTACCAATCTTGTTAGCAGTGTCGCCGTTTTTGACAATTCTATCAGCACCGACAACACAGGCTTTGATTGGTGGTTTGGATGGGTCTTTGTTCAATGTGGAGACTAAATAAGTAACCATTGAATCAGTGATTAAAGTAGATGGAATCTTTTCATAAACTAACTCGTAAGCAGTCAATCTAGCACCTTGGTTATAAGGTCTGGTTTCTAATGGGTAAGCATGTGCTAGTTTAGTAGTCAATTTAACTTTTTTAGTTGGTTGTTCTTCTTCTTCGTTTAAACCAGATGAATGTTTCCATAATGATCTGATAACACCTAAAGCAGTACCATAACCACTAGTAGCTAATGAACCAGTGTTACAAATGGTCAGTATACTGAATTCACCTTCAAATCCATCTTTTTCTAATGCTTTTAAGATCCAATCTTTACCATTTTCACCTAATTTAACATTGTTTTTATAATCATCATCAATTAAATCAACACCAAATTTCAAAATTTCTGGAAATAGTTCCTCTAATGATTTAGCTTGTGATTTGTTAATGATCTCAGTAATTTCACCAGTGGCATTTGATAAATTAACTGCAGTTGGTCTACTTAAAACCAAATATTCTAATCTTTTAATCAATTGTTGTTTGAAAGTTTCAATGTTTGTTAAATCATAGTAGTATTGAGAGGCAAATTTACCATTCAAAAACTGAGCAAGTTCAACAATGACAGATAAAGCACCAACAATGGCAATGGCTGGAGCACCTCTAACTTGCATCTTCTTGATAACACTGAAAGCATCAGCAACGGTGTTGATCTTGATGTATTTTGTCGCATGTGGCAAAACAAGTTGGTCCAAAATGGAGAGCTGATAGTTTTCTCTGTTAAATCTGATGGCTTCTAATGACATTTTAAAGAGAAATTAGTGTTGTTGTTGATAAAAACGTTGACATCTAAAAAAATTTTGAATTTTTTTTTTCCACATGCTTATAAGTCATCGCTTAAATAAACAAGATTGTGGAATTGAATGATTTTGTATAGACACTTGATGAATAAATGAATGATCCTTGGGTATTTTAGTCTGTATTTTTATATTATATTAAAAAGTAGAGAATTTTCCCATTATTTGATGTTCTTTAATATGATTATTATAATTTCATCACGTTTCGAGGTCCGTTATCAAGAATATTTCCAATTTTGATATTTCTCAATTCTACAAATATTGCTTATTTCTACAAATATTGCTTATTTCTACTAATTAATTGCTAATTTGAGGCATTATTAGTTTTATTATTACTAAATCACTCTATTAAACGTATTCATATACTCCGATCTAATTACTGTGGTACAATCCAGTTTATGCCACAGCTTTTGTCACAAAAAAAAACAATTATAAAAAAGGTTAGTTATCCATTAAATTTCAAATCTTTTTAGAATACATACGTTAAAGATGAGGGGATTAGGAGAGGAGAGTCAATCAGGTAAATTTAGAAAAGTGTTTCATCTCACATTGAGTGCCCTATTAGTTGGTTCTTGTTTATACTATTTTCAAATTTATGATAAGGACATTAAAATACCAAAATATGAATTTGATAACGTTAAAAAAATTGTTCCAAGTTCAAATAAAGCTGATTTCATTTATAATGATTATGAATTTAGAAATTCTTCATTAAAGAAATATCAAGGTGCAATTAAAATTCCAACTGAAGTTTATGATTCAACTGAAAGACCAGAAATTGATATTAATGGTTGGGAATCATTTTTAGAATTACATGATTATTTTAAAGAAACTTTCCCATTAGTTCATAATAAATTAAAAATTGAAAAAATTAATAAACTTGGTTTAATAATAACTTATCAAGGTTCAAATCCTGAATTAAGTCCAATTGTTTTAACAGCCCATCAAGATGTTGTTCCTGTTGATCAAGAAACTTTAAAAGAATGGAAATATCCTCCATATTCTGCTCATTTTGATGGTACTTACGTTTGGGGTAGAGGTACTTCAGATACAAAGAGTTTATTAGTTGCAATTTTTGAAACTTTTGAAGAATTATTAAAAGATGATTATATTCCAAAAAGATCAATTATTTTATCAGCTGGTTATGATGAAGAAGCAATTGGTAGATATGATGGTGCAAAGACATTATCAAAACATCTTGAAGATAGATATGGTTCAAAAAACATTTATGCTTTAATTGATGAAGGTAATTCAATTATTGATTTTGGTAAAACTTTAATTGCATCACCAGCAATTGCAGAAAAGGGTTATATTGATGTTTATGTTGAATTAAGAGTTCCTGGTGGACATTCATCAATACCACCTGATCATACTTCAATTGGTATAATTGGTGATTTAACAACTTCACTTGAAAAAGATCCATATATTTCAGAAATTGTTGATGAAAATCCAATTTTAACTTATTTAAGAGCAATTGGTGAATATTCTGAATTTTTAGATGAAAAAACAAGAAAAGATTTTATTAATGCAAAATATGATGAAAGTGCAAGAAAGAGAGTTATTAAAAAATTATCAAAGGAAAAATCATTTAAATATTTATTTAGAACTTCACAAGCAATTGATATAATTGAAGCTGGTGTTAAAATTAATGCATTACCAGAAGTTTTAAAATTAGGTATTAATCATAGATTAGCTCATGGTACAAATGTTGATGATGTTATTAATAAAATTATTAAACACGTTTCAAAAGTTGCTAACAAACATAAATTAGGAGTTTCATTACAAAATTCAACAACTTTAATTGATCAAACATCACAAGGTTCATTTAAAATTTCATGGGTTGAACCATTAAATCCATCACCAATTTCAAAAACTGAAGGTAATGTTTGGGATTTATTTGCTGGTTCAATTAAACATACTTTTGAAGATATCGTTGCACCAGATAAAAAAGTTCAATTTGGTCCAACAGTAACAGGTGGTTATACTGATGCTTCAAGATATTGGTCATTAACTGATAATGTTTATAGATTTATTGGTGCAATTTCAGAAATTAATAAAAAAACTAATGCTCATGCAACAAATGAACATTTAGAATTTGATCAACATATTCAAGCAATTGCTTTCTTATATGATTTCATCCTAAATGTTAATGAACATGATTCATAAAATATATGACTTTTAAGAATTAAATTTATTGTAGTTTGGTATTCAAATCAGCTTCTCATATTTTGACACATAAGTTATGAATAATTTGATATTGAAATCTTGTAAAATGTGTAAATAATTGGTTTTCTAGTGAGCTAAGATTAAACTTATAAATAGCGTCTCTTTAATTTTACCTTTGATGCCTATTTAATAGAGATATTTAAATTTTTTAATTTCCAAAAACGTTCAAAACGGTTCAACGTCGGTCAATTTTGGTATAATACTTAAGTTTAACTTTTTATTTTAAAAAAATCAAAATAAAGATAAAAGTTGAAATATAAATAAAAATCCACAAAATTGTGTTGATTACCTACACACTATAAACAGATAATATTTAATAACCTTCTTAAATACCTTTTAAAATACTCAATATTGTAAAAATTGATGATTTTACAAACATTTTAATATTGTTCTTAAGTATGCAACAACACCATGAAAAAAGAAGTTTTTCTCAAATTTCCGATCAATTCTGTAAGATATTGAAAAATTTGAAAAACATAGGCTTACATAACTTCAGATTGGAATTTTCCTGAAGACATAATTTTCCTAAAGTTTTAATAAAGTTTTAAAAGTTATTTCAACCTTTGTGGTGAGTTTAACCATTATTGTAGCATAATTAAACACTGTGAAATTACGCAGTCTTTTGCATTGGGGAATTAATACCCCAGTTTTACCAAATATACGAGTTTTATTGCATGATCTACAGTTAATTAAAGCGAATGAAATGAATATTGAGTAAATCTATGTAATCTTCAAAGAATTAAAAGAATAAAGATAATAAATGCGGACCAGCAATGAAAGCAAAGATAACTAAAACCAATAAAGTTTGAATCGCAATCAATTTGGTCTTGTATTTGACAATAGTTGGTTGAGTTTGTGGAGTTTCTAATTTTTCTGAATTAATTTCTTCAATTTCTTCTTCTTCTTCATCAGATAACTCTTGTAATTGTTGATAGACTTCGTTTGATTCACGTTTGAACTGTTGGGCAGCGTAGTTTAGAATGTTATTAAACAAACGATCAATATCATTGCTGTAGTTGATGACTTGTTTGAATTGGTTTAGTTTTGTAATATAGGAGAATTCAGATCTGAGTGAGAACAAGTACTGTAATCTTTCGTTGATTCTTTCCTTGAGACTGACAATGTCTGTGAAGTCGTAGTACCATTGAGTGTTTGATTTTCTTAGATGGTTTAATTCGACAACTAAGGATAGGATTGATAACAAAGCTGGATCATTGGTGGAATTGATAAATTCACTGACATCAGTGACAGTGTTGATGTTATATGAAAAGCCATCTTTAAGGACGTTTAATTTCATTGTATTGTCGTTGAATTGTAGACTCATCTTTGATCTTTTGAATAGGAACTGACACATTATAGAAAAAGGTGAAAACTGGGTTTTTTCAAGGTATTTATTGCTCATGTAGCTAAATGCTCATATTTTTACAAAGCCATAGTAATTACGTACGAAAGATGAAATGGTTACAAATTGTGTCAAAAAACGGTCTTTTAAATTCACAACCTTTTAGGTCAATTAGATAGTTCTAGGCTATTACAATTGATTCCTCGAAGGATTAACTACAATTCTGAACATAAAGCATTTCGTGTCTATTTGAAGATCAGATATCTAAAATCTAGTTGTCTAAAACTTTGACGTCGTTTTCAATGAAAGTCTTTTCGTAAGATGGAGCAATTGGAGTACCAAAGACTAATTGAGCTTGGACGGACCATGATTCTGGAACTTTACCTTTTAAAGCACCTTCAACGTAACCGTTGTAATGTTGTAAGTGACCACCTAAACCAAGTTCACCAATGGCAGCCCAGGTACCGATTTGAGCAGAACCGTTAGAAGTGGAAGCAAAGATTGGGAAGTAATCTTTGAAAGCTGGGAATTGACCTTGGATGTTAGCAATAGCATCTTTGTCATCGAAGAAGACAACGGTACCGTAAGCTTCATCTCTGGCAGAAGCTGGTCTTTTCTTACCATCTTCACTTTCAATGGCATCGACAACAGAGGTCCAGACTTTGTTGTGTAATTCACCAGTTAAGATAACAGCTCTGATGGTTTGAGAGTTGAAAGAGGTTGGAGTGTTCTTAACGAATTGTTGGACAATATCTTGAACTTGTTCAACGCTGACACCTTCTGGTAAAGTGTTTTTTAAAGCGTATTGGGTTCTTCTGGCAGCGAAGGTTTTCAAGAAGTTGGAAGCAGCGTGGGAGGCCATTGTATTGAATTGATTGATTGATACTAGTAATTAAAGTGAAAAATATTTGAGAATTTGTGCCAGTTTTATACTAAAAGTGTGGATTGCATTTCTAATATGCTGAATAAGGATTATATAAAAATTATTTGTCATAGGGGAGAACACGTAATTATTAACAACAATGATTTGTGTGGATTATACATATGGGCCATTACAGATCCGTGAATTCCTCGATAAATGTCACAATTTCTCAATTAATATACAATTTTAAGTGATTTTAATACATTTTTATCTCTTTATTACTATTAAACGGGTACGCCAATTGGCGAAAATTGGCAGAAATCTCCAGTCCAAATCGGGAATAGCATCAACACTGGTTACCGCATTCGGCAACTAAAAGTGCCGATTCCCATTGAGAGCTGATTGATTGTGGATTTTTAGTGTGTTGGAATCATCTGTGTTCAGTGAGTTCAAATATTAAATCAGATTTACACTAATCCATCAATTACATACTCAAATTACCCATTTTATCACCAATTGCGCTCATCGATGCCCAAGAAAATTTTTTTACATAGATAACAAAAGTGAAAAAAAAAAAATTTAAATTTCAATTAATGTCAACGAGATTCTTTCTCAAAAGATTCACTAATTCGTTATTTTCTTCAATGTCTGAAATCACTCACCCAACTATCAAAGACGGCTGGTTCAGAGAAATCTCTGATACCATGTGGCCAGGTCAAGCCATGACTTTAAGAGTCGAAAAGGTTTTACACCATGAAAAATCAAAATATCAAGATGTTTTAGTCTTCAAATCCACTGATTACGGTAACGTTTTAGTTTTAGACAACGTCATCCAAGCAACTGAAAGAGATGAATTCTCTTATCAAGAAATGATCACTCATTTAGCTTTAAACTCTCATCCAAACCCAAAGAAAGTTTTAGTCATTGGTGGTGGTGATGGTGGTGTTTTAAGAGAAATTGTTAAACACGATTCCGTCGAAGAAGCTTGGTTATGTGACATCGACGAAGCTGTCATTAGAGTCTCTAAATTATACTTACCAGAAATGTCAAAAGTTTACGAACATCCAAAAGTTAGAACTTACATTGGTGATGGTTTCAAATTTTTAGCTGATTACAAGAACTCTTTTGATGCTATCATTACCGATTCTTCTGATCCAGAAGGTCCAGCTGAATCTTTATTCCAAAAACCATACTTTGAATTATTAAACGAAGCTTTAACTGAAAAAGGTGTCATTACTACTCAAGCTGAAAGTATCTGGTTACACTTAAAAATTATTCAAGATTTGAAAAAAGCTTGTAAAGAAGTCTTCCCAGTTGCTGAATACGCTTTCACCACCATTCCAACTTACCCATCTGGTCAAATTGGTTTCATGGTTTGTTCAAAAGATGCTGATGCCAAAGTTGCTACTCCATTACGTTCAATCTCTGAAGAAGATGAAGCTAAATTGTACAGATACTACAACAAACAAATTCACTCTGCTTCTTTCGTTTTACCAACCTGGGCTGCTAAAGCTTTAGAATAAGCAATTAATAAACATTCAATTCTTAACTATTATCATAGTACTGTAGAAATTAATTTCCTATATATTTCGTTCACCGAGACAAATAATTCATTAATTTAATTCAAATGCGAGATGTTGGACTTGCTGGTGGGAAATACGAGGCTGCGATATGTGATTTGCTTCCTGCTAACAAAGGAAGATCATCTTTAGTTTACAACATGATCCATGCTTACGAATTGGATCAGAAATGTATTCCAATTACTGTCATTGATGCAAAGAAGGATGATTTATTAAAATTTCATGATGAATCTTTCATCAACGTTTTGCTAAAGAAAAGAAAGTATCTAGACGATACACAAAGAGATATAACCAGAGATGATGAATCTGATGATGACAAAGTTTCACAAAGTCAAGAATCAAATTCATTTTTAGAACAATTTGGTTTACTTTATGATTGTCCATTGTTCCCATATATGAATAAATATGTTAAAACAGTTTCAGGTTCAAGTTTATCAGCTGCAAGATTTTTATGTCAAACTTCCAAAAAGATTTCAATTAATTGGAATGGTGGTAGACATCATTGTAAAAAATCAAAAGCTTCTGGATTTTGTTATATTAATGATATTGTTTTATCAATTTTAGAATTAAAAAAAAAATTTGATAAAATTTTATACATTGATTTAGATTTACATCATGGTGATGGAGTTGAAACTGCTTTTAAATTTTCAAATAAAATAACAACTTTAAGTATTCATAGAAAAGATATTGGATTTTTCCCAGGTACAGGAAATTTAAATGATTTTGGTAAAGGTAAAGGTTTAAATAATTGTTTTAATATACCTACAAAAAAGGGTTTAAATGATAAATCTATGAAGAAAATTATACATGAAATTGTTATACCATTAATAAATAAAATTGAACCAGATGCAATTGTTATTCAATGTGGTTGTGATGGTTTAAATAGTGATGAACATCAAGAATGGAATTTAAGTATTAAAAAATTTGGTGAATTAATTGGCGATTTATTAAATTTAAATAAACCAACTTTACTTCTAGGTGGTGGTGGTTATAACCATCAACAAGCTGCTAGATTTTGGACTTATTTAACTTCAATTGCTCTTGATATTGATACTAATTTTGATATTTTACCTGATGAATTAATTAATGAAAATAATAATGATGATGATGATCATTATGAATTTTGGAATATAAATTTAAAAAATATGATTGATGAAAATGATGATAAATATATTGATTCTTTAAAAGAATCTATATTTAAAAGATTAAACTAATTTATCACCAAATGATTTTTTCCAATTTGATTCCCAACGTTCTTTACTTTTGATAATAGCATTTTCTTTAAATTCATCGTAGATTGATTTATTTGTTAACAATTCAATTAAACTTTCATTAATTTCAATTGAATTTTTAACTTTTTTACCATTTGATTCATTAATTAGTTCAGGTAATGCAGGAAAATCTAATGCAATTACTGGTAAACCACAACCAAACATATCAACAACTTTCATTGGTAAATCAATACCACTACTTGAAGTATGTAATGAAACACCTAGATCTGCTGTTGCTAAAATCTTTGGATAATCTTCTGCTGATAACCAATAACAATTAATTTTAATTTTTTTAAAATTTGCATCTTTAACATTTTTTAAAAATTCTTCTTTTAATGGACCTTTACCTGTGATTATAACTTTTAAATTTGGAGTTGTAGAGTTTGTATCATATAATTTCAATGCTTCAATTAATACATTGAAATCTTCATCAGGTGTAAATGAAGTTGATGAAATTAACAATTTATCAGTTTTTAAATTAAAATCAGAATAAATTTCAGGATGTTGATTAATAACTTCAATTTTTTCATCTAATGATAATGGTTTGAATTGAGTAGCAGCTTTATCGTATAAAACAATGATTTTATTTGATTTTAAACCAAATTCATCAATTAAATAAGTTTTCATTGCTTTTGTAACAGTTAAATTAATATCAGCAAATTTTGATAAAATTTGTTCATATTTTTTACATAATTTAACAAATAGGTGTTCATCACCTAATTTAATTGATAAAATTGTAAAATTTAGGTTATGCCAATCAATAATTAATTTTGCTCTTGTTAAGAATCTAAATACTGTTAAAAGTAATAAAATTGGAATTGAAGGTGGATTTTGGACAATGACATAATTAGCACCACGTAACTTCCATAGCAAATGAATCAAACTGAGTGATTGATACAAGACTTTAAAGATAGCAAACACGACAAATGGTAATTTCTTATCGTTCTTAATGACATTAATTGGATGAATATCAACATTGTCATTTTCGTACAGATCAGCTGGAGGTTTTTCTTCAAGATACCCACATAAATCAACTCTCCAACCTTTATCAGCAAAACTTCTAGCATGGTAGCACATTCTAGGGGAATGGCCCAAATCACCCAGAGTGAAGACTATAACTCTCTTCTTTGTAGAGACATCACCGTACAGATATGGCACCAAAACGTACGCCAAAAGTGGCAGGGACAAGTACAGAGCAACAAGATACCACACCCACGGCAAATCACTCACAGAACCAAACACAAAATCCTGAACAGAACCCATAATTTCGCAATATCAAGTAATATTAATAGGTATTAAATGTTTATACAACCGCGAATATTTCCGTTTCCGGTCAATACAAAAACAAATCAGGTTTTTGCACTGGACAAATTTGAGGAAATTTAAACAATTGATTCAAACAACCAAACAACAACGTTTTTAAGATTTAAACAGAAATGGTGAGTAATTGCCGTGAAAATGAGTTGGTGGTGGTTGTTTAAGCACTTGAGAACACAGGCAATATGTCTGGCCCAAAAAGACGCGTCTTTCTAGCGTTGTTTGACGTGGCAATCTTCATGTCTTCGCCTCATAGCAATGACCCATCAACCATTAAAAAAAATTTTAAATAACAATACTAACCCTGTAACAGTCTGCTGAACAACTCACTGAGGAACAAATTGCTGAATTCAAAGAAGCCTTTGCCTTATTCGATAAGGATCAAGATGGTCACATTTCTGGTACCGAACTTTCCACCGTTATGAGATCTTTAGGTTTCACTCCTTCTGAATCTGAAGTTGCTGATATGATGAACGAAATTGATGTCAACGGTGACCACCAAATTGAATTCTCTGAATTCTTAGCATTGATGAGCAGACAATTGAAAACAAATGACTCTGAACAAGAATTATTAGAAGCTTTCAAAGTTTTCGATAAGAATGGTGATGGTGTTATTTCCGCTGCTGAATTAAAACATGTTTTAACTTCAATTGGTGAAAAATTAGATGATAAAGAAGTCGATCAAATGTTGAACGAAATAAGTGATGGTTCTGGTCAAATTGATATCAAACAATTTGCTGCTTTATTATCTCAATAGATCAATTATTTTTTCACATACTATGCATGATTTGAATGCCCTTTATATCTTTGTTCTGTTTCTTTCTTTTTAGTGCTTTTGTCTTTTTTAATACGTACTTCTTAAGAAGTTTTTGCTCTATATATAAAACTTACATTCGAAAGGTAATAATAGGTTTTATTTATTAAAAAAAATGTAGTACATTAATGTCTATGAAAACGATCATCTTCTTTTGGTACTGCTGCTTTCAAATATCTTTTAAATGGATTATCTTCATCATTCTCTTCATAAACAACTCCACTTTCAGGTTCAGATTTTAATGATTCTGGTTTTGGTTTAACAGGTGGTGCAGTTGCATGTAAATTTGCAGGTTTTGGTTTAATTGGAGGTGGTTGTAAACTTGCAGCTTTTGGCTTCACTGGTGGTGGTGTTAAATTTGCTGGTTTCGGTTTAACTGGTGGTGGTAAATGTGATAATGAAGCTGGTTTTGGTTTGACAGGTGGTGGGGTTGATAAAGATTCAGGTTTTGGTTTGACAGGTGGTGGAATTTTTTTCAATTGTGATTCAGTAACGATTGGTTTTGGTTTTAATGGTGGTGATGGTTTTGAAAAATCAGTTATTATTGGTTTTGGTTTAATTGGTGGTGGGATTTTAGATTCAGGTTTTGTTGATGATGTTTCAATCTTTAAGTTTGAAATATCTGCTTCTTCTTCAACTTTTCTAAATGGTTTTGGTGGTGGTAAGAATTGATTTGGTGGAGGTGATTGCACAACAGGTGGTGATTGAACCACTGGTGTTGATGGAGCTGAAGTATATGCTGGTGGTGGAGCTTCATCACTTGGAATGTGATGCGTTGGTTTTGGTGGTGGTGGGAAATTACTGACAGGTTCAGGTGATGCTAATCTAGAGTTTGTTCTAACTGGTGGAGGTGGTGGTGATAAACCTGCTTGTGTTCTTTGTGGTGGTGATAGCGTGTTTCTTGGAGCTAAAGCTGGTGGTTTTGTTGATGAATTTGTCTTTGATAATGGAATTCTGTTTAATGAAGGTGAATCTCTATGCATTGGTGGTGGAGGTGGAGCAAATTTAACATCAACTTTATAATCATAAGCACCAGAAATACCCTTTTTATGTTCTTCTTCATTTTCTTCAGATGTTGGAACTGGAGATGCTGGAGCTGGTGATGGTGAATTTCTTGAAGGTGGTGCAGGAACTGAAGAACCAATATCAGATCTTCTTGGAATCAATGGAGGTGGTGGTCTATTTGATGCAGGAACTGCAGGTGGAGTTGAAACAACAGGTTTTGGCTTTGATGATGGTTTTGATTCCCAAACTTTTGGTGGTTTGACAGGTTTTGTATCCATATGTATTGGTGGTGGAGCAAATTTAACATCAATGTGATAATCATACGCACCTGAGATACCCTTTTTAACTTCTTCTTCTTCTTCAGGTTCTTCAGCTGCAGGTGCAGCAGTTGGAATTGAAGTTGTTGATCTTGATGGAATTGATGGTGGAGGTGGTCTATTAGAAGTTGAAATTGTTGGTGGAGCTGAAGCAGCTGGAACAGGTTGTGCAACTTGTTGTGGAGCTGGTTGAATAACTTGAGGTTGGATCACTTGTGGTTGGATCACTTGAGGTTGAGCAACTGGAGCTTGTGCAATTGGTTGAACAGCTGGTTGATTTATAGCAGGTAATTGGAATTGAGGTGGTTGCTGAGCAATTGGTTGAACTGGTTGCTGGACAATTGGCTGTTGGACTTGCTGTTGTTCTGGAGCAATGACAGCTGGTCTGGTGTATGTTCTTGGAGCAAGGATTGGAGGTGCTTGAACTTGTGGTTGAACCTCTTGAATCTGTTGAACCTGTTGGACTTCTTGTGGTTGAACAACTTGAGGTTGGACTTCTTGTGGTTGAACAACTTGAGGTTGAACGACTTGAGGTTGAACGACTTGAGGTTGTTGGATGCCTTGATAGTATGGATTTGAGTAATCTAAAGTAGCTTGAGCTTGGGCAGGTTGAACCTGTTGTACTGGAGCTGGTTGTTGGAATTGAGCTGGTTGAGCTTGAACTGGAGCTTGTTGAACTGGTTGCTGTTGTTGTTGTTGCTGACCAGGAATATAGTTTTGGATATTCTGTTGAATAGTCTGTTGGACAGTCTGCTGGACAGCATTTTGGACAGCTGATTGAACAGCATTTTGCATTTGTTGTTGGAACGGTTGAATAGGCTGCTGAGCTTGTTGTTGAACTTGTTGTTGTGGGACCTGTTGCTGCTGTTCAACTGGCTCAGAGTAGACAGGTGGCTGCTGTGGAGGATGGTAGTACTGCTGCTGTGGAATTTGCTGTGCTGAAGGACCTCTTGATGGCACTGGTGGTTGTGAATTGACAGTGTTAATGCTGGAACTGGAGGCCCTGGCTTCTAAAGAGGCTCTCTGCTTCTCACTGGTGTACTGCTGCTGGCCTGGCTTCAAAGGAGGAGGAGCAAACGTAGAGGCATCTTGTAGAGCAGACAATCTGGTGGCTTGAAGTGGACCAGTGTCTTCTTCTTTCTTTGATGATGAAGAGGAAGATGATGAGTTGTTTTTAGCAGCATGATAACCAGCTTTCCCAACTGTTTTGGCACCACTCCAGGCGTATTTCCCAGTGGTTTTGGCACCTTTTAGGATCCCTTCTTTGTTATTATCCCAGAAAGTACTCATTTTACAGTGATGTTGTTAATTGTTATAATTGGAATTAAAGAAAAAAAACACATATAAACAAACAATTTAATGAGGCAAAACTATGAATTCGCTTCCAAACGAGATACAAGAACAAGTTCTTCTCAATTCTGACGCTTCTGCTGTGTTTTCTGCATTGGAGATCATACAGTTGCATCAATTTCTGTTAGTTGTCACTGAATCATCTCCTAGGGTGCCTGAAAGCTTTGCTAATGCCTACAAACCACTTTTTAACAAATTGAATTTGGATGTCAATCAAGTTACTAAGGCAAGTGCTCCAATTCAAACTAGTTCCAACCTTGTTATTGTGCCATACAATATCTTTATCACATTAGGACCTTCTGCTTATAAAAATAGATTAAAGGTCTTTCTCTTTGCTGAAAACAATAACCTTCATAATCTTATTACAAAATTATTTAAACTTAAACAAGCTCAAATGTATTTGTTTAATGCAGGTAAGTCACAAATTTTGGATGATCTTGCTGAAAGTTTCAATTTTAGAATCATTGGGAAAGGAATTAAGAATTATTATTTTGTTCCATGGGAAGCAATTGCAAATGCTGGTTTTTACCTTCATCTACCTGATATCGAATCTGCTGGTGTTGATAACTACAAAATGATTGATGGGAAATTTGTTCATCAAGAAGAAGAAGATGATGAATTTGATATGTTTGGTGGTAGTAATCCTTTGGACAATTTTGCTAGAGGTACATTTTCAGGTTATGCCTTTGATAGTGATGATGAACAATTTGGACTTCGTGAATTTCCAATCAGTCAATTACCACTTGATGATATACTTGGACAATCATCACAAAGAAATCCTCCAGTTTTTCATCCAGATCCTCCACATAATGAAATAAAATTAAAATTTCCAAAAGTTAAAGTTTTTAGTATGGAAAATTCAGATGTTTTTCCATTAAAAGATCATTTTGATACAAATTCATTTGAAAATGTTACTTTAATAACAAGAAGTCCAATTACTTTACGGTTTTTACCATTTGAAAACTTGATCTTTTTAAGAGTTCAAAAAACTGCATCTTTATTAAATTTGGAATTCTCAGTTTTAAAAACTTTTATGTATGAAGGTGAAGAATCTTCTACTCTTTTAATAGATTCAGTTAATGCTCCAAACTTGAATGAATTTCATCTTTGTCATTATGGAAATTCTAAAGGTAATGTTACTGTTAAAAATTTTAAAACAAGTTCTAAACTTGAATGTGCTGAATTCAGAAACGTTTTTAAAAATGATGGTATTAATAACATTGATTTAACTTTTTTAAAAAATGTTAAGAAATTAAAATTGGAAATGTTTGATGTTATTGAATTAGCTAAAGTTGGAACACTTCCAAATATTCAAGAACTTACAATCACTTTTGATAGTCATGGTTTGATTCCTCCTGAAAACCAATACAATTTTGATTATGATTATGATGAAGAAGAAGAAGAAATTCCACAACATATTGCACCAAAATATAGAGGTGAACCACAAATTTCTAAAGATGATATTTCATTTGAACTTGAACGCTCTCTTTCAAAATTAAAACTTACTGGTTTGAAATTTTTGAAATTTGTTTTACAAGAAACAAATACAAAAAGAATTCCACAATTTTTTTGTAAAAGTCTTGAAAGTTTTGAAATTTTACTCAATCAATGTTCATTAGATTTTCAAATTAAAGATCTTGAAAAATCATATCCAAATTTAAAAAAACTTAAATTAAGACATTGGCTTGAAAAACAATCATTACCTAAAACAAGAGTTCCATTATTTGGTTTAGAAAATTTGAAAAAATTAGAAGATTTAACAATTAATGGTTTAATTTACATCAATAGAGATCCAAAAATTTATTTCATTCCATCAACAATTAAAAAACTTAGAATTGATAATCCACATTTTATTGATTTTAAACTATCACAAACAAATTCAATTGAATTTTTATTTTTATCACAAGATTATAGATCACATTACCTTAAAAACGAAATCATAATGTCACAAGAATATCCAAATTTAACACAATTAGCAATAACTAATTTTGAAAATATTATTATTAAAAAAGATCTTCCTGAATTGAAAAATTTTGGTGCATCAAATGTAACTCTTGAAACTGTTAGAACTGCAAAATTACCAAAATTAGAACAATTGTTTTATATTAAAGAAAATAGTCCATTAAAACAATATATTCAATTTAAAAATCCAAATGCACAAAGAACAGTTTTAAAACCTTTTGGTGAAGAAAGAAATAAAGAAATGTCAAAAAAATTTAAAGACTTTTCAGATTTCTTTGAACCATTTACGGAAGAATTAGAAGAAGTTTTTTAATTAACATATCTATTCTGAAGTTGCTTCCATGTTGTAGTTGTTTAAAGTACGTTGCAGCTGTCAAGTATACATCTGATCTGCACACTAAGAATCCTGTCAATGACTTGCATGTCTCATTTATGGTACAATTTATATTTGATGATGATTCTATTTAGATTTGCGATATTTGGACAACAAAAAGAAGGATTTTAAAGATATTGCTTATAACTAAAATTTTACAAAGTTTCAAACCTTCAGACTTAATAGAACATGTGTTATTACTATGTTTTAGTGCACCTGTCTAGCTGTAGGCGGAATTGTCACTAAATTCCAGGCTGAGCTCCCACTGAGAGTGAAATTCGCGGCTGCTACTAGAAATTTTAGAGAACGCGATTTTTTTTTTGTATAGTAAACAAACAAACAAATAGAGTGATGGAGGAGATTTATGATACTAATCTGAAGCTGTTCCGGACGAGTTCGCTGGACGATGTTGTGTGGGAGAACGAAACAGAGGATTTGAAGTTGCTAGTACTGGCGTTTCTTGCTGATTCGCAGCAGGATCTAGTGGTATCGAATCTATTATCAGCCATGACAACAGATGAGTTAAGACAGGAAACTAGAGTTGAAGTTGTGAGAGAGGAACATGAGCATTATGGAAGAGTGTATGATGTTGACACGGTGATGATACGGTTTCCTGAAGATTTTTACAAAACACAGTCAATTACATTTATAAATTCGCATAATGATAATGAGCCTAACTCAATGGTCTTAGTTAAAAGCTTTCCCAAATTCCAGAATCTTGTGTTCCAATGGATGAAGAGCAAGCATGGATTGATGATTCGCTCTATTAAGTTTTCTAGTGAGTTTATTGGAGAGCTTCTGGAGTTCACTGTGAACGGATTAGAGTCTAAACAGAAATTAGGAGATGTTGAGTTGCAATTCCAAACACAGACGAGCAATAATGCTTTGAATTCCATAACTGTTGAATTGAAGAATAAGGACATTGTCACTTTCCTCACTTTAGAAGAACAGCCATTGTTGCAAACTATACAAGAATATCTACTGGAACAGACGTCTGTGCAGTTCAAACAGCTCTTAATTGCCAGACTGCGATGCCGCTTTGTGTCTATAATCTCTGACGGCAGACTTCGCTTCCATAGGGGTCTTCCCACCATTGAGAGTACCGAGGAGATCAAATTCACATTATGGGATTATCTGGACAAAATATATAGGTACAAGTAAAAATAGAATATTGGCGGCTAATACAAGTATAAGAATTATAGTGTAAAAGATAGCTAAAATCACCGTACTAAAGGGCACTAAGTATAATACACACGTTGTACTAGCTTTAAAACACTTTTAAACACTTGTCTCAGTTGTAACAATGTTGTTTCCCCAGCGGCCACTGCAGCGCGCTGCCTAAATTTAGGGCGCCCTGCTTTTTTTGTTTGGGGCCAAATAAACTTTTCGAAAAATCACCAACAACAAGATATTAACTATCAACACCAAACTACACCCACACACTCCTTCCCACTCACCCACACACAGGCCTGAAAAAACTCTCCTGTCCAGCAAGTTACACAGCCAACCCACACACTGCCCTTCTAAGCCCTTTCAAGCACCGCCTAAGCACCGCCCCAACGCGTCCACACGTACAAGATGCTCAATTTACTCTCGCTGCTCTGTCTCCTGGCCTTTGCCATTGCTGACGTCTCCATCTCAAAGCCACTGGTGAACCAGGAGTTTGACGCCTCTGGAGGCTCCGTCGACATCACTGTTTCCTGGATCGAGTCCAACGCTGTTCCTGCCTTGACTGCCATTGAATCCTACGTCTTCACGCTATGTTCTGGTCCAAACACTGATGTTGACGCTGTTTCTACGCTAGCAACTATGGACGCCGCTGACATTTCAGATTACTCTGTCGATCTAACAATCGATAATGCCCTAGGTGCTGATGGTCTCTATTATATCCAAGTTTACGCCGTCAGTGCAACTGGTTACACTATTCATTATACTTACCGTTTCACCCTTAGTGGTATGACTGGTACTTATGAACCAACTGTTGGTGTTGTCACTTCTCCTCCAGATGCTCAAACTGCCCTTTCTGGTTCAACATTGAAAATTGATTCAAAATCTTTTACAGTTCCATACACTCAACAAACTGGTGTTGCTCGTTTTGCTCCAATGCAAACTCAACCAGGTTCTTTAGTCACTAAAGCTAAAACTGCTTGGTCCAGACAATACGTTACCAGTTCAGTTTCATACTTCTCTTCAGTTAGAAGTGATCTACTAAAACAACAAACAACAATCACTCAAGGTTGGTCTTATATCATTTCATCACAACCAAACTGGGCTAGTCCAGCTCTTTTCCCAAGTGAAAATGGTGGTTGGTACGATCCTTCTGATAAAATTGCAACGCCCACCATCATGACTGCTGCTAGTACTTTAACAAGTGCAACAACAACATCATCTTGAACAAACAATCTTTTTTTTTATACTTCTCGTTGTAATACATATTTATATTATGCAAAAAAAAAATACTTACACTGTACACTTAATTATATTATACACTCTCTCATTTCTTTGAGAATTTTTTGTTTTTGAAACCATTGAATTTTCTAGCTCTTCTCTTTTTGTTATCACCACCAAAGTTTTCATTTTGTGCTTTCATTTCAACATAAGCTGGTTTACTCATAATTAATAATTCATTTTCATTATATTTTGGTTTTGGATCTAATTCAACAAATTTCTTAGCATCTTCAATATCTTTAAATTCAACAAAGACTGAACCTTTAAATTTTTTAGCATCATCTCTTCTTAATCTAACTTCATTAAATTCACCAAATTGTTTAAACCAATTTTCTAATTCTTCTTGAGTTTTTTCACTTTCTTCACCAAAACCTTTAGCATAAACTGATCTTTGGAATCTAAGTTGCTTTTCAGATTCTTTTGGTGGTAATAAAGCTTCTTTTCTTTTAACTAATTCATCATTTTCACTAACAACTAAAAATTCTGAAGTTTTTAAAGCTGAAACAATAGCTTCATATGGTCTGAATTTTTTCATTCTGTTGAATGAGGCAATGGTTTTAATTGGAACCCAACCTTCAGCATTAGATTGAACTGTTCTCCATAAAAATTTATCTTTTGGTAAATTGGCATCACTAAAGTAAAATTCAACTTGTTTAACAATATCTTCTGGTTTAAATTCTTTAACTTCAACTTCTTCAACTGCTTGAATAACTGGTTCTTGAACAGAAACTTCTTCAACTTTAGCTTCTTCACTCATGATTTTATTGTGATTAATACTTTAAATTTCAACTTTAAGCTCATCTCGATTTCATCAAAAAAAAAAAAATATCTAAAAATCTTTCAAAGAGTGGGCCTACCAGATTTAGATCACGTGTACCGGCATTTAAATTTTTAACTATACAGGGCAATTTTAAACCAAATAATAATACATTTTAATGAATATTTTGCAAAGTTTGAAGCCAATAAAGCTTAGAGATGTTTGTGCTCCACTTTCAACAAGTGTTGAAATCCCATTTGTTAAAGAATCTTCTCAGAGGTTTCATATAATTGATGATGATAATGTTAGATTTCCTGCTCTTTGTGATATTATAGAGAAAGTTTTAAATCAAGGTGAAGTTGTCATTTTGTTTGATTTAGGGTATTCATGGAATGAAAACAATAGAGATTTTATTAAGATTAAAGATATTAATGAGAATTTGGTTATTATTAGAGATATTGAAAACATTAATGAATTAATTAAATTTTTAAAAAATTTACAAAATGCTACATTTTATAAAGAAAATATTGGTTCTTTAAACAATAAATTAGGTTTAATTTTAATTGATAATATATCTATTTTTAATTGGAGTTTGATATTAAACAATAGTTTTAAAATGGAATATAATTCATTATTTCAAAACATTCAAAAAATTCAAAATTTTTATAATTGTTCATTAATTTCAACTTCATTTAATAATTTTTATGAAACTGGTTTAATTAATAATTCAAAATTAACAAAATTACAATTAGATACTTCATTAATTCTTAAATTATCTTATTTACAAAAAAAAATCATTGGGAAATTATTTATCAATGAAATTTAGGAGCCAAAAAAAAAAAAAATAAAGCTAATCTATAAAACAGATTCCAATAAGATTAAAATGTAACCTGGAATCAAAATATTATCATTCATATCACTGCAACCTTCTAATAACCCACCTAAAGTACAAACCAACAACAAACTATTGAAACTTTTATCAACAAAAAATAATTCAAGGTATTTTAAACCACAAGAAAGGAAAAAAGTACTTAAAATAAAGGCAAATGTACCTTCAAATGTCTTTGGACTGTTTGCCCATTTAATCAAACCATATTCTTTACCAATGATAGAAGCTAATGAATCACCAACACCTAAAACAATTAAACCAATTGGACTACCATTAATAAAAATTGGAATTGAAATACCTAATAATAAATATAGGTAAGAAATAATAACTGGACCATTGTTATCTCTTGAATCAGTAAAAGCTTTCAAGTTTTCATTTAAGAATGAACCAAATGGATATAAATTTAAATATCTAACTGTTTCAATTATTAAGAATAAAATAATTGTAAATGATAAACTTAATTGAACAAATTTTAAATCAGAGTATAATGGATGAGCTAATAATGCAATAACAAAAAAATGCCAAATTTTTCTTCTAAGATTTGGTGATAATGAATTTTTAAATGTGAAAACAATTGGAATTGTAACTAATAACATTGTTGACCACATTGTAAAAATTTTAAAATTAAGTTCATCATTTTTAATGTAATCAATTAACCAGTTAATTGCATTGCCATCTAAGATTGGATTTAATAAATATAAACTTGAAACAATTAAACTTGTTGGCCATGTTAATAAAATTAAAATATTTGCAATTTTTTCATCTTTAACTAATGATTTAAATGTATAAATAACTAATAAACCACCAGCAAATGAAACTAATAATCTTTGTAAAATTAAAATATGAATACTTTCTGTTTCAATTAAATATAAATCAATGATTAAAATACTAAAAATATTGTTTTCAATAAGATCCCAAGATTTTAACTCTGAAATTTTTGATAAAACATAATTAATTATTAAATGAGCAATAATGATCTTAGTGTTATAAACAGGATTTCCACCATAATCAGAATTTGAACCAATAATAGTAAATTGAATGAAAAATCTTGCAAGAAGTGGTAAATCTAATGAAGCCATTGTAAATGCAACATTATATAATAATAAATCTTTATAAAAGATAAAAGTTGTCAAAACAGTTAAAAATAACAAATAAACTGTATTCCAACTTGGTAAAGTTCCTCTTGATTTAAAAATAACAAAAATTGCAAATAAATAACCAATTAAACCACATGAAGTTGAAACCAACAAGTTTATTAATTTGTTGTCTTCTAAATAAGCATCAAAATGTGCAAGATATGCTTGTTGAATGGCAAGAGCAATAACACCAACTTCAACAAAGATATTAGCAGTTAAATAATTAGTATAGAAATGGTAAGCCCAAACCATAATTCTTTCATGTGGTAAACGAGGCATCTCAGCTTCAATTTTACTAATTTCTTCATTTTTTCTAGCCTGTTCAGCTACTTCTTCCTCAAGAGCCAACTGGGCAGCAGCTTTTTCTCTATTCAATGCCCTTTTCTCACGCTGGGACAGCACAGGTCCAGAACCTTGTTTTTTAGCCATTGTTTCTCAAATAAATTTTGTCGAGAAAGAAATTTGTTATCTTTTACAATTTTTCTAAAACGCGATTTTTATTAGATTATGTACGGGTTAAAATATTAGTTTAAGGCAGAAAAAAACGTCAAAAAAAAAAATAAATAATTAACATGTATGGGATTTTTTTGCTTAATCAGATTTGCTTAATAAAGAGACTCTTTCTTCAGCAGATTTGTTTGGTTTAACAGTAAGGTCGTCAGTGTCTTCAGTTTCATTAGGAACGGTTTCATATTCTTCATCTTCATCTTGTTCGTTTTCTGGTTCAGTAGCAGTTGCAGCAGCTTGAGAGGCAGTTGAGCTTGGAACAGAATATCCAATTTCTTCTAATTCTTTGACCATGGCATTTCTAACCTTTTCAGTGAATTCAGTGACACCTTCTGGTTTCAAACCTTCAGTTGACATTGGTGGAAGAACGTGAATGATAATTTCACCTCTTTCAAAAGTTTTAGTCTTTGCATCAATTAAAGTGCTAGTGTTGGAGACGACAATTGGAATGATTGGGACTTGTGCTTGTTGTGCTAAATGGAAGGCACCTTTCTTGAATGGAAGTAGTGTTGGAGTTGTAGTGTATGATCTAGTACCTTCTGGGAAAATGTATAAACCTCTCTTCTTTTCTTTCAAGTCTTGAAGAGCTTTCTTTAATGTGTTAACTGATTTTTCTCTATTGGAACGGTCTAAGAAGAAAGTACCACTGAGCAACATGAACCAACCTAAGAATGGAATCCATTGTAATGATTTTTTAGAAGTGACAGTACATCCAGGAGGGAAGATTCTACCTAAAACAAGAATGTCAAGACCGGATTGATGGTTACCAACGATGATAGCAGGCAAACCATTTAGTCTTTCACCGTGAACTAGCTTGATTTTGATGCCCATGATGACACTAAAGCTGTAGTAGAAGGCCCTTGCGGTGGACCATTGAGCCAGGTGGCGTTTTCCAATGAGGAAAAAGAAGATGGAGCACAAGACACCGTACACAGCGCAGAGGCCAAAAACAGACAGCCCTAGTGCCGCCTTGGAGTAGAATTTGAGGGCGCGAAGAGACATTGCTGGCGTTTCTTTAATGCTAATACAGGAACTAAAAATGTTGGTTTTTTTTTTTTTTTTTTTATTGATGAGAATTGAGAAGAGAACCGCGGTTTGTTTTAAAAAAATAATTTCGCGAAATTCGAGCAATGCGCTTAGTCAGCACTGAACCACTCTCTCTTTGAACAATATACCTAATTTACTTGATAAGATCACACTCATCTACACTCAATTCACAAGAGCAACAGAGCTAGAGCCCTCAATGTCCTCAGACAAACCGCTCTACGCTCCTACTCCGCTCAAGCGAAAACTCCTTGCTTCCCTAGCCTCTCCAGAAGGCATCAAACTCTCCAGGTCTGCTTCAACAGCTGCTTTAGGCTCTGTGGCAATTGACTTACCTTCCATCACCTCTAGAACTCCTGATCCAAGAGTCCCACCAGCTGTTGACAAAACTCAAGACCTTGTCCATGAACGTCTTGTCCACTACAATCTCGACTATCCTCATGATTATGAAACCTATCTTAAGGATGCCCTAGACAAAAACTCCAAATGGTTCTCCAGAAAGGCAAAAAGAAAATTAGACCTTATCAGATTGTTACCTTACAACACTGAAACCCACATTGATCATGCTAAATACCTCAGTCATATTCTTGTCCATCTGTACATTGCCATCAAGTCAATGGATTTAGAAGGTTCAATTGCCATCTCCACTAAGGATTTGGCTTCGATTAGAAATGATGTTGAATTGGCACTTGATACTGATTTCTTTAATGCTGATTTATCCCATGATATCGAGTCTTTCCATGCCGTTGAAGATTCTGATGATGAAGGTGATGATGAAGATAATGAAGTCAGATCTTCTGGTATCATTGGTAAGATCATGCCTAGATCTGCAACCGTTATTAGTGTAAATCACTGGACTAATGAATTAAAAAGTTTTATGAAAATGAAAGTTGATTTACCATTCACTTTAAGAGCATCTTTAGCAAAAGTTTATTATTACTTAGCTTTATCAACTGGTCAAAGTATTCAAGATAATTTGTTTATTTCAATGTTTGTTACTTTAACTTCAAAACATATTTATTTATTGTCTGAAGATGACAAATTGGTATTGAATCACAAACCTTTATTGTTATTCTTAAGTCAATTCTTTCATGATCCAAACCCAAATAATGATATTTACCAACCAATTGGTTCTGATAGTGACAAGAAATTATTAAATTCTTATTTAAGATTAGGTTTATTTGGTAATCCATTCTTTTCTGATGAATCAATGAGAGAAATTTTTGATTGGTGTTTAGAAAAATTTTCAATTACTAGTCCAACTATTTCTACAAATGTTTTAATGCATTGTTTACCTGTTAAATTTACTGAAAATGAATCTGTTTTAGATTACTTACCTGCTTTATTTCAATTATTATCAAGCAGTTCTGTTACCAAAACAGTTGATTTGAATGTGCTTGAACTTTTAGGTAGAATTGCCTATAGCACTTATGTTAAAGTTTCATTAGGTAAATTAGATATTTCAGTTTTGAAAGATTATGGTATTTTCACTGAACCTCAATTTAATCTCATATTAAATAAACTTCAAGTTAATTTAAGAATTGAAAATAATATCAATAGTTTTGGTGGTGTTAGTGATGTTTTTATTTATTCACTTACTCCAAAAAATTATAAATTAATTTTTGAAAAATTAAATGCAGTTTTAGATTCTTTAGAAACTTTTGTTCATCCTTCAAATTTTGGTGGTTGGACTCCTTTAGTCTCAAGATTTATTCATAAAGTTGTTGCAAAATATCATAGAAGATGTATTTCTGAACAAGATCATGACAAGACTGCTAATGATGTTGAAATTATTGAAGAAATCAAATTAATAAAGCAAATAAGCTCTGAATTTTTAATTTCTTTTAAAGAAGTTGTATTATTAGGTTCACAATCTAAAAAGGATAGTTCTGCTAATTTATTTGTTTCATCAATTGGTTTACTATGTGATCTCGAGACTGACTCAACTCATGAATTACTAAATAGAATTTTATTGGATTTATATGATTCTTTAACTGATCAGTATGTCAATTCAACTCATAGATTAATTGTTTCATTAAAACAGTTTACTGAAGTTTCAAGATTTATTATTCGTGATGCAGTTTACAGAGTTCATGTTACTAATATTTTATCTTTACTGATGAATAAAATTGGTACAAATGATTTACACTTAACAAATACTGTTTTTAATTCTTTAGTTTCAATTATTTCATTTGTTCAATTTTATGATTTTTCAAAAGAAGATGATTTTATTTCATTTGAATCAAATACTTTGAATTTTATTCAAGATCATTTATACTCAATTAAACAAGATCCAACTTTGAAATATCAACCTGATTCTGATGAACTAAAAAAAGCTTTCATTGCAAGTACTAAAGTGTTCAAAGATATTGTTAAAACATTACTTGAAAAATATATTTTATTAACAGAAAGTGATTTTACTGATAAATTGTTATTTAAATTTACTCAAACCTGGATGATTTTAGTTGAATCTTTAGGAGAAGATATTTATCGTTATTTGGTTTCTTTAGTTAAAGAAAGATTAATTAATGATAGTTTAAATGATGAAGGTGACGGTGAAACAATTACTGCTAATTTAGTTGCAGGTGTTATCAAAAGAGATCCAACCTTAGCCAAAGAATTCTTTTTAATTTTGGATGGTTTAATCAGAAATGAAGTTGATAATCTCGGTGCTGGTCAAACAAGAAATACTACTAAAATTTTAGGTGGTGATAAAAAATTTAATTTATTTTTAACAACTATTAGTGAAGTTATTAGTGTTTCATTAGGTGAACTTTTAAATTTTAAAGTTGAATTTTTAAATTTAATTTCTTATTTATTTGATAAAGTTTCAAATCCATCATTAACAAGTTCAACAACTTATGTTATTCACAAAGCTTTAAAAAATTTAACAAATGTTAAATTGAAAGAAAATAGAGTTTTCCAAACAGAACCTAATCCAAATGATATTGAATCAAGATGGGGTTTAAACCATGATAATGAAGAAAGATTTAATGAAGATAATTTGAATTTTGAATGGTATATTCCAACTGATGTTGAAGTTTCATTTGCTGTTGAAATTTTTGAAACTGTTGTTGTTAGATCTTTAACTAAAATTGATTCAGTTATTGCAAATAATGAAATTACTAGTTTAGAAGGTAGAGATGAAATTACTAAAGGCTTATTGAACTTAACTCATTCTATTACTGGTTTAAGTATTTTATTTGACCCTGAATTCAATTCTGAAGGTATTGATGATCAATTTACCCATGAAACTTCATTACAAAAGAAATTAATGATTTTAAAGTCTTTAAGAGAATCAAAAAGTGATGATGATGAAATCAATATTGATATTCAAGATGATGCACCAACTAAAGATATTGAGATTACTTCAACTGATCAAACTACTGAAACCATTGAAGGTGCTCATAAATTGGTTGAAGAACCAGTAACTAAACCTGATATTGACATGGATGATGATAGAAGTATAATGTCAAGAGAAATGACACCATCCATTGCTTATGAATTAAACTCTGCTTCTGTTATGAATCCAACTATTGTATTCAGAGAATTGAAATTATACAATTGTCATTACTTTTTTGGTCAAACTCAAACAGAAAAAAGAAACCACTTTAACTATGGTCATGTTCATTCATTAAAAACTTTAATTGGTCATTCATTACACAGATTAGCTGTTTTATTAGAAGAAGGTGGTGAAAGTAATATTAGTTTAGTCCAATGCTTTTTGGTTACTTTAAGAAGTTATTTCTGTGATGTTGGTAAAGAATCTTCATTTGATGTTGAAGATCAATTATTTATTGATTATAATTTTATCAAAAAAGTTCAACAATCTCCAAATCATAAAAAATCATTTTCAAGAACTGCTCTTGGTGCAAGACTAGAAAAATTCCACCGTCAAAGAGTTATTTTGCATTCAACTAATAGATTTCAATCAAAATTAGATAAATTATTACTTAAAGATTTGATTAGTGTTTCAACTTCTCCATTCTCAAACATTAACACTAGAGCTCAAGTTACATTAGTCGAAACAATGGAAAAATTGATTGGTTCATACAGCTTAATTATGTCAGAACTTCTTAAAAACTTTGAAAAATTCATTAAAGCTGAAGATTTAAAGAGAGTTATTACAAGTTTAAAGGTTTTGAAATTAAGATCTGTCTTCAAGAAAAGTACACATGATTACACAAATCTAAAGAAGATCTTGGAAGTCTTAGGACGTTGTTTAAAATTTGAAGATCATGAATTGAATTCTTTAGCTCAAGTTTGTGTTGCAGAATTTTCATTAAGTGTTAGAGTTCCATCTAGTGTTGCTGTTTTTGAAGAAAAAGAAATTGATGAAGCTATCAGACCTTGTGATAAATTAATTGATTTGGAAATTTCAACTGTTAAAAATGCAAAGGATAAGAAAAGAAAACATTATTACAATAAGTTAACCGAATTACAAGACTTCTTAATGGCTGAAGAAGCTAGTGTTGATCACTGGAAAATCTCTTTATTATATCTGAAATTAATTGGTTCTTTACATGATTATTATGAATTTCCTCCAAGAACTGAAGTTTTAAAACTTTTAGTTGAAAGATCAGCAACAAAGCATCCTATATTAGTCAGATTTAGCATCAAAGTTTTTTCAAGAATTCTTTCATATATGTTTAGATTTGCAGGTTATGATCATGATATCATTAATAGTTTTACTCTTGATTATCAAAGAGATGAAATTTTGAAATTAGATTGCACTGTTGATAATTTTGATGAGGAATTTCAAAAAGAACTTCAAAATTTTGAAAATCCAAAATTCTTCCTTGATTCTCAATTGTCTGAAGGTTATTTATTTTGGGGTAAAACAACTAATGTTTTAAAAACTGATGCTAATCTAAAATTAAACAAATTTGATTTAGATATTTTAACTTCTGTTGGTCCATTATTAACAAAAGATTTATTAAAAGGTGTTTTTACTGTTTTAACTCAAGAAAATGAAACAAGTGGAAATTTTCAAGAAGTTGAAGTTGCATTAATTACAAATGTTGTCCAATTAATCAGTTCAAATGCTACTAGTATTGAATATCAAGATCTTTTAGATTTGATTTCGGAAGTTTATGATAAAGATGATAAAGCTTCTATTATTTTAAGTGCTGAAATTATTTCTGGTTTATTAGAAGCTTCTCCATTTACATCTACTGAAAATATTAAGAAAAGAGATGATTTCTTAGAAAATTTGTTCAAAACAGTTTTATTATCAGAACTAACTCCCGATTCTGCTGCTGTTTGGGTTGTTTTATTTTGGTTAATTCCATCTAAAATTGATTTTAGAAGAATTCCAGTGATTGTTAAACAAATTGAAAATTTACAAGAAATAGTTAATGTTGATTCAAATTTAGCATTTGCTCAAAGTTCACGTATTTCATTTGCTTGTTCATTTATCAGTTCTGTTAATATTAAGTATTCCAATTTTGAAAAATTCTTAACTGGAATTCCATTAAATCATCCATACCATGCTGTTAGAAAGAAGGTTGCTGATTTATTAACTGTTCTACCATTTACCTTTATTAGAAAAGGTTATAAGAACTCTACTGAATATTTGGAGGATCAAAAAGGTACTGACTTTGGTCAATTTGGATTTGATTTCGAGAAACCATATGCTGATGTTATTATCAATGCGTTTAAAACAATTGAAGAAGAAAATTCTAAAATTCAAAGTTTATCAGTCCAAGAAGCTTTAAAATCAGATTATTATTATTATTCTTCAACCATACTTTCTTGGATAGGTAATATTTTAGTTGGTGCTTATTCATTTAGTTTGATTCCTTATTTCAAAGATTATATTTCACCATTTTTGATTCAATTAGAAAATAATAGAGAATTATGTAAATTAGGAAACTTATTTCCAGCTCATACATATAAGAAAATTGGTGGAATTTTATACAGAGAAAATCAAATTCCTGAAATCATTGAAATAGTTACAATTCAATACCCAAAAATTCATCAAACATTAATGCAATTAGATTTTATTGAAAATTTTGTTTCAAAGAATTTGTTCATTTTAACAACTGAACAAAAAGTTTCAATCATTGATTATCTTGATAAATTAGTATTCCATAGTTCAGTTGAAGTTAGAACTAAAACTTCACATGTTTTATCTGGTATTATTCATAATTCAAAAGATTTAAAATTAATTGAAAAATACACTACTAAATACCAAAAAACTTTAAGAAAGAATAAAAAGACTAAAGATTTAACAAATGAACAAATAATTAAATTACATGGAAGTACGGTTGGTATTGGTGCATTAGTTGCAGCTTACCCATATGTTTCACCACCACCTCCATGGTTAATTGATAATATTGGTTTATTATCCAGAACTTCGTCTGTTAATGGTATTGTTGGTAAGACAGCTAAAGACATTTTAAGTCAGTTTAAAAAAATTAGAGCCGATACATGGCACATTGATCGTGAATCATTCACTGAAGAACAATTAGAAGATTTAGAAGGTGTTTTATGGAGAAGTTATTTCGCATAAAGTGTTCTACATAGTTTTTTTTGATTCATATTACTTTTATATTTAATGTACAAAAATTAACAAGAAGTTATATGTAAAATACTTGTATCATTTTATTTAAGCACGAGCACTTCTTTTTCTTTTATCCATACCATTTAAAGCACCAGAGATAGAACCTGGAGCACTTGATAAAGCACCGGTAACAGGAGCAAATTTCAAATTTGAGTTTTTATTATGTTGACGGTTCTTGTTTTGGTTGTTGTTCGATGAATGACTGTAGTTGTTTGAGTAACCACCTTGTTGTTGTTGAGAACCAGCTAAACGTTCATTACGTTCAGTTAATGAAGTGGCTTTATCAGCTAATGATAATGCTAATTCTTGTAATTTGGTTAATTCAACATCTTTGGTGAATACAACAGATTTTGTAACTTGATCTAAACCAGCAGCTAATTCTTCATTCATAATCATCTTAGAAATAACGGCAAAGATTTTAGATTCTGGTAATTCAAAGATTTGAGATAATTTAGCAATAGATAATTTAGAGTAGAATGATTTAAATTGGAATAAATATGTTCTTAAACCTTCAATCTGTATTTGTTTTTTGATTAATTCTTTAACACTTTCAGATTCTGGGAATAAATTCCAGATTTTCAAAGAAGTTAAAAGTTCAACAGATTTTTTCCAGTCACCAGCTTGTAAAGCTTTAGCAGCATGCATGATGAAATCAGTAGTGTTACCTGGTGGACCTTGGAAAGTTTGTCTTTCATGGAATTCCAAAGTTTTTCTAAAAGATTTATTTTGTAATCTCTTTCTAGCATCAATTGAAGTACCTAATTGAGCATATTGTGGAATTTCAATTAATAATGATGAAGTTAAGAAGACAGCTTCTAATAATTCTAAATTGATGTGTGTGTGGAATGGTAATAAACGTTGTCTATCAACGACTGAAGCTTGACTGTTAAATCTTTGAGAACCTAATAATTCTCTATGACGTGGTGAAGTAGCAATTTCTTGTAAAGTTTGATGAGCATCTTGAATTAACCCATTTCTGAAAGCACATAAACCTAATTGAACTAATGCTCTGTTGAATTGGATTTGTAAAGATGGATCTGAAGTATGAATTGTTGATTGTAAATGAGACATCAAGAACATATCTCTAGCTTTGTAATATTGATTGTTAAATGCATAGTAGTAGATGTGTAATAACATGGCTTTTTTACGGTAAATAGCATTTGATTGTTTGTAAAGAACAGATGCTAAAGAGTCCAATAGTGTATCAGTTGAATCATTACTGTTTGAAATGTAAGAAGTTTGAAAAAAGTTTTCCCAAGCTTTTGATTCAGTAAGTTCAATCAAACTCTTTGGTTTGAAATAAATATGATCAATTCTTCTTGAAATGATTCTAGCAAGTTGATCAGCTTTGCTTGTTGTAATTTCAGATTCTGGGATGACAGCTTCAGAGTATAATTGAGCTCTTAAGATGGTGTTATAAATCAATTGTTCATCTTTCAAACGGTCAATGTATTCAGTGGTATGAGGATCAATAACTTGTAATGATTTAGTGAATTCATCATCTAATCTTTCAACAAAAGAAACAACAGAACCTAAGATTTCAACAATACCATTAGCATTAGCCTTTGGTTCAACTTCAAAATCATCAGAGGCTTCAGCAGTTTCTAAAACACGGTAACTTGATTTGTTTTCTTCTAAAATTTTGAATAAGTTGTTGATATCTTTAGCAGCTGATTGCCATTGATCTAAAGCCAAGTATGAATTACCAGAAAGATCAAATCTTAATGGGATTAAAACTAAGTAAACGGAAATATATTCAAATGGAGTTGAAGATAAGTCGATTAAACCTTCTAAAACTTTAACTTGTTCAGAGTTATCAACGTTTTTCTTACCTCTTGATTCAATAACGGTACGTAAAGTGTTAAAGATGTTTGAAGTTTCTAAAGAAGTCTTTTTAACTGGAGCAGCAACGACTGATTCAAAGTTATCTGGATCAGCTCTGTATCTTTCAACTAAAGTTTCGTTATCACGAATAGCTTTTTTAACTCTTTGTCTAACAGTATTGAAAGCTTTTGAAACTGAAGCGTTTAACTTCTTCTTTGATTCAGCAGAGAAGTTGTTAATGGTTTCATCCAAAGTTGATAAAGCACTGATATAAATTTTTGGAGTTGAAATGTTTTGTTGAGAAGCACGAATTAATAAACGTTGAACCTTGTCGAATTCAGTCAAGGTGACGATCCAATCATCGACAACTGATGAGTTTTCAATATCACTGATGGTATTTTCAATTTCGTCTAATAATTTGTCTTTAGCTGATTTAACAATCTTCTTGTCATCTTCATCATCAGAGTCGTCATCACTGTCGTTTTTAGCAAAGGACTTCTTCAAGAAGTAGGCTGGACCCTTTGGAGCATCATCATCTGAATCATCACTGTCATCTGAGTCGTCATCATCGTTTGCAAATTCAGAGTCTTCACTTTCTTCGTCTTGTTCTTCTTCTTCAGAGAATGAGTTTAATTCCTCTTCTTCGGAAGAGCTGAGAAGTTCCTCTTCAGAGGAGGAATACTCGGAGTCTGATTCACCACCGGCAAAGAAACGACTGGACATTTTGACTTAATTGTGTGTCCTTTTGATCTTTCTTAAAGTTTTGATCAATTTTTTGTTCATTAAAAAAATTTCAACGAAGAAAAAAAAAATTCGCGAATAACAAACTTTCGCGTGTAAATTTCAGCACTAAATAAAATTAACTACGATTACGTAATCACTATAATAAAAAAAAATTCTTTTGCGATGAGCTCTAAATAATTAACAATAATTTATAAAGAAAAATTGAGTGATGGCAGTAGAGATTAAAAAGCCAAAAGTTTCACAGTTATGTGAGCTTTGTCATTGCAGAAAAGCCATGATTAAAAGACCTAAAAATCTGCAGAAAATTTGCAAACTCTGTTTCTACGATGTGTTCGAGACAGAAATCCACAATACTATTGTTAATAATAAATTGTTTTATCCAGGTGAAAAAGTCGCTGTTGGTGCCTCTGGTGGTAAAGATTCCACTGTGTTGGCTTATATTTTAAAACTTTTGAACGAACGTCACAACTATGGGATCCATATCGTTTTATTAAGTATTGATGAAGGTATCATTGGTTATAGAGATGATTCTTTAGCTACTGTTAAACGTAACCAACAACAATATCAACTTCCTTTAGAAATCGTTTCATATAGAGATCTATACAACTGGACAATGGATGAAATCGTCAGTTGTGCAGGTATTAGAAACAGTTGTACTTATTGTGGTGTCTTTAGAAGACAAGCTTTAGATAGAGGTGCTGCAAAATTAGATATTAACCATGTTGTCACTGGTCATAACGCTGATGATATGGCTGAAACCGTGTTAATGAATTTATTAAGAGGTGATGTTGCAAGATTAGAAAAATCAACAACTATTATGACTTCATCAAGTGGATCTCCAATTAAAAGATCAAAACCATTTAAATACTCATATCAAAAGGAAATTGTCCTTTATGCTCATTATAAAAAACTAGATTATTTCTCTACTGAATGTTCTTATGCCCCAGAAGCCTTTAGAGGTACAGCAAGAGAATTAATGAAAAGTTTAGAAGCTATTAGACCAAGTTGTATTATTGATATTATTCATTCTGGTGAAAATTTTGTTTTAAAACAAAAAAAATTAAGAGCTTTTAAAAGAGTTAATGAAACAGAAATTAAATCAGGTTTTGTTGATGGTAATAGATGTGAAAAATGTGGTTACTTATCAAGTAATAAGATTTGTAAAGCTTGTATGCTATTAGAAGGTTTAGAATTAAATAGAGCAAAAATACAATTAGATAATGATACTTCTACCATTGGTGCTGCTAAATTAACGAGGACATTGGAAAATCTAACGTTTTAATTCAAAAACTCTATATACAATTTTAATGATTATTATTTATTTCTTTTATGAAAATCTTTTTAGTAGGAATATCTGAATTTTTTATTTTCAATATCAGTTAAATCTAAAAATTCATGATTATCAATTTCACTTTCATTTTCAGATTTTTCCTTTTCATCACTTTCATCAATTTGTTCAGCTTTATCCCTTTTTTGATTTTCTAATCTTGTTAAATAACCAATTAATAAAGTTAATGGAATTGAAACTGCTTGAGTTACTAAAATAACAATTTTAGCAGGAATATATTTTGGATAATTTTTAGCTCTAAATAATTGTGGACCAATAATACTTGCAATTGCAAATGCAACCATTGTTAATGCATTTCTAAATGTTTTTTTAGTATAACCTGCAGTATTATAACTATTCCATAAGTATAATAATGTAATTGCACATGAACCACTATAAATTAAATAAAGACCTAATAAATTACCAACATTATTTGATAATGGTAAAGTAAGTAACATAATACAACCAACAACTGATGGAATATACATTGAAACATGAACTAATGTAATATTTCCAAATTTTGAAATTAATTGAGTTGGAATGAAAATACAAATAACAATAACTGCACCCATTGGAATTTGTAATAATGCAGTAACTTTATTTGAAAAACCAAAAGTTGAAATAATTGTTGTACTAAATGTACCAACTGCACCAGTAACAATTTGTGAACAAATAACTAATAAAATCATTAACCATGTTAATTTATCATGAAATAATAATTCTTTAATTTGATGTTTTTTAAATGTTTTATTTTCAATACCTGTTTGATTTGATCTAATATGTTCTAAAACTTGTAATTTTTCTTCATTATCTAAAAACCATGCTTTAGTAACATTATCAGGTAAATAAAAGAATAAAATTAATCCAAATAAGAAAGTTAAACAACCAAATACTAAAAACAATATTTGCCATGGTTGTAAAACTGGTGAATTAATATGTTGAAATGCAAATGACATTAAACCACCAAACATGGTTGCTGTACCTGCACTACAACACCAATAACCTATTCTTTGAGCTTGTTCTGATTTATTATAATATTGACCAGTAATTAAAATTAATGCCATTGCTGTACTGCTTTCTAAGAAACCTAATAAAACTCTAATAACCATTAAAGCAGCATAAGTATGACAAGCTGCATGACAAGCAACAACAATCCCCCAAAATATAACACAACAACTAAAAACTTTCGATAATGGATATCTTTGTAATAAATAACCAAAAATTGGTTCACCAAAGATGTAAGAAGCATTAAAAATTGTACCTAAATCAGCAAATTGATTACCAACAAGATTTTTTTTAATACCCATAACAGCACTATAGTTTAATAAAGCTTTATCAAGAAATTGAAAGAAATAAATGATACAAACCAATGGTAGTATAAATAAATCTAATTTTCTTAAAACTTTGTTATATGGTTTTTGAAATTTTTGTTCAGTTGTAACTTCAACATTATTCTTTAAAAAATCTAAAGCAACATCATAAGTAGACATTTTAACAGATTTTCACTAATGAATTAAATAATTTAAAGGTGGAATTCATTGATTTTAAATACAATTTAATATTCTTTTAACTTAATTTTAATTGCGTTTCTTTTTTATGCAGTTAGATCGTATTGTTCATTATAAAGGCATTTACCGAAATTAAATTATTTATAAAAATTACATTATAACAGAATATAATAAATACTTCTTTTTAATTTCATTACTTTATCATTATTTACTTATTGTTGATTTTTTACCATTGGGTATATAAGCATTATCTATTGGTCTTTTTAATGGTGAATTCATTGATGGTTTTGATAAATTTTGTGATTCTTCATTAGTTTGTTGATTATCAACAATTTTTTTATTCTTCATTGCATTATATTGATGTATTAGGTTTGATTTCATTTTATAATAAACTGAATCAGGTAAAGTATCAGATTCAGTTTTAATAGTATCATTATTTGTTTCATCGTTAATTTCATCTTCATCACCAATAATATATTCATAACTTTCTTTTAAATCATTATCATCAATTGAAGTTTCTTTACCTATTAAAAGAATCATTTTTTTATAATATAAATCTAAAACGTTATAACCTGAATTTTTTAATTCACTTTGTTTTAATGGAGAAGAATCAAATTCATTATTATTATTTGAATTTAAAATTAATTTTTCATCTTCTAAAGCATTAATTGAACCTTTTCTACCATTATTATTTTCAATTTTTTTTTCATTTGCACAATTTTTAATGTTTAAATCCCTTGGTAATATTCTATAGTTTACTTTTGTTAAGAATTCTCTTTCTAAAATATCTAATTCATTTGATTGAACACCACCAACTTTTGCATAATGAGAATTTGTACAAAATGAATCACATAAACCTTTACTTCCAACTGTGGTTGCAGTTAATAAGAATCTATGAACTGTTAATGAATTTAAAGTAAATGAACTATATATAGCAGATAATAAATCAATGTAATAAACGGTTGCTATTAAAACTGCATTTTCAATTGAAGAATATCTAGCTAATCTTGCAAGATAACTATAAACTGAAATGCCAGGAGGAGTTCTTGAATGAAATCTTGTTAAGTTTGAAGGAGATATCGAATCTGAGTTGTATTTATCATTGATTGAAATTAAAGAGTTTAACATTCTTGCAATTAAAACGATTAAATCATCCCTTGGACAATGTATGAAGTTTGGAGACAACACTTTGACGTTGTGTTTGCCCATTTTTTTTTGATATGTTATTAGTGAGGAATGCAGGATAATGAAGCTTTATATCATAAAGTTCATGATGTGGAAAGCAAAAACAAAGGGTAATAAATAGGGGGGAAAAGGGCCAGGTAAAAAATCAAAGGGAACGGTAAGCAACAACAGGTGAAAACACAACAATAGTTGGCCTTTAAAACAACAGAAACGAGGTAGCAACAAACAAACTGTTTGGGGACTTTGTATAGTATCCTAAAATCACAAGAAAAAAAAAAATTAGAAAGAGGAAAAAAAAATTAATAACGAATAACGAATCGAGATGACTAAGCTGTAGATACGAGATACTAGTATAATTAAAAACACGTTTATTAGGCTCTAACAGGCACAATTCTGGGTTTCGCTTTCGAGGTTGATGTTGATTGCGTCATTGAACTCGTCGTTGAAGTCGTCTGTTTCTTCTTGCTGTAATGCGTTTCTTGCAATGACGTCGAAAGCCTGGTCGATATTGACTGCTTCTTTGGCACTTGTTTGGAATAATGGGAGATTACCTAGGTTTGAAGCATATTGTTGTGCTTTCTTGTTGCTGACAACTTTCTTGCTTTCATCAACATCGACTTTGTTTCCAAGAATGACAAATGGGAAATTTTCTGGGTTCTTGATGTTTGCTTGAACTAGGAACTCATCTTTCCATGTTGACAAGTTTTCAAAGGATTTCTGGTTGGTAACGTCGTACACAAGCACACAGCAGTCAGCTCCTCTGTAAAATGCAACACCCAACGACTGGAATCTCTCCTGGCCCGCAGTGTCCCAGAGTTGCATCGTGACTGTCTTATCGTCTATCGTGAGTTCTTTGGTAAGGAAATCAGCACCAATGGTGGCCTTGTACTGGTGTGAAAACTTCCCATTAACAAATTGTTGCATTAAAGACGTCTTTCCCACACCAGAATCACCCAAAATAATCACTTTCAACAACGTCTTCTTTCTGCTCGACATTTTTAATCTCTTTATTTTGTTGTTGTTTTGCCATTAATCATTTTTTTATTATTTAATAATTTTTCCCTTTATATTCGCGAAAACTTCAATTACAGCTACAACAGTTAAATATAAATCAACGATAATCAAAGACTATACAATAATCTATTTCTTAGCAGCTTTTTGGGCAGCTTTGGTAACTTTACCAGCTTTGTCGGATTTTTCAACAGATTTGATAACACCAACAGCAACGGTTTGTCTCATATCTCTGACAGCGAATCTACCTAATGGTGGGTATTCAGTGAAAGCTTCAACACATAATGGTTTGGTTGGAACGAATTTGACAATAGCAGCATCA
>JANIJP010000022.1:0-120720 GCA_030557985.1 Millerago ficus | reverse complement strand
TGACTGATTTTCTAATACCAACTTTAGTAAATTGTTCATGTTGTGATTATTTAACAAACTGAGATATATTTCATTAATCAAATTATTAATCTCAGATTTTGAATACTCTTCAGCAACTGAACTATCAATAACCAAACCATTATCTAACTCAACCTTCTTAAAAGGCCACTGTGAACAAGTTTTACCATCAGTTTCTTTTTCTTTAGCTTTTTCAGTTTCTTTCATATTCTTTTTATTAGCACACTCATCTGAACCACTGTCACCTTTAGCACCATAAATTTCTCTAAATAAAGCTTCATTGACTGTATTGACCATATTGGTATGAAAGACATCAGATATAACGATAAGTGGTCTATTTTCTTTTATTGAATAGATCGTAACCTGTCTGTACAACCAATTAAGTTTAGTAACATTAGATATTTGTTTCTCATCAATTTTGGATTGGTTTGCAGGATTGCTGTATGATGTTTTAGTACCAGAAAACATTTCATAAACATTTTGAAATTCTTTTGATTTGTTTCCAATAAATTTATTTGGGTACAATAGATTGTTTATATCACCCATTTTGGTATAATTTTGAAAACTATCAATGGATTCTTGTTCATGAGGGAAGTTTGAAAAACCAGAAATTAGAGATTTCATTTCAGTTATCAAAGATAATGTTTTAGTTTTAGTAATTTCATCTTCTTTAGCATCGGCAATTGAATATTCTCCACATTTACCAGAACCATCTTCACTTTGAATGAAAAAAGAATAATCTGGTACTGACTTTTTATTTATTGTGTCTAACTGAGGTTCATCATTGATAACAACCACACTTGACTTTTCAATCCATACCTGAGCGATATCTTCATCAAAAAGGAGATTGAATAAGAGCATGGATGCTTCAGCTAATTTTGCAAACTTTTCAGATGTTTTTTCTTCCTTAGTTTTTTTATACTTAAATGTTTTTCTAACATCAACCAACTTTCCTAAGCTTTTAAAAATACCAATGATGTAATATTCTATGAACGTGGTTTCTATTGTGTTTATTTTACATTTAGCATAACGATATTTTCCTTTCAATTTCTTGGTGAAATTATCTTTGAACTTTTGATTTAATTTAACAATTTCTTCTGTAATTTTAAGTGGAGTATCACGATATTGTGCACTTGAAAAGGTATCCATATTGTTAAAAAGAGGAAATGCATCAAAAAATTTATTCATTGTAACTGTGTTTGGATGGGATGAAACATTTAGAGTTTCAATATCACTAACTTTGAGTTCTTTTTTAACTTTTTTCTTTAAAGGTTCTTTGTCAAGTGATTCGGAATGTTTAGTGGGGTTCTTGTTACCTTCTGGTCTTTTGTTCAAATTGAAGTTATATACTAACTTGTGTGCATTTCTAGTGAACAAACACAAACGATTAAACTTTTCTTTGTTTGTTATCAAATTCCCATTAATTGATTCATTATAAAGGGTATAAAATTTACTTTTGAACCTTTCTAAGCCAGGTTCATCTTTAATATAACTATCCGTACTAAAATCAGCAATAAACAAAGAATTGTTCTTATCAGAATCACATATTATATCAAACAATGAAGGGGTTTCTTCTGTATGGTGTTTTTTAATAGACAATTTCTTACTAGGCGCCTTCTTCCGTCTTTTGTTATTCTTTGCCATGATCACAGTGTTACTTAGTAGAATAAAGTGGCAAAAATTAAATTCAAGAATTATAATACTTTTAAATAGATGTTCAAAACTCAAATTCGATCACTTCTGTATTCCTGAGAACTCTACGCTAATTGTAATAATTTTCTCATACCCTCAATATCCGCTCTTTGAAACTTAAAGTATTATCAAATTTCAAAACTAAATATCAAATAATCACATGCAATATATTCACAGCTCAAGGGTTATATATGTCATTGTTTTGATGAGTATTGTTTCAATTACAGCTGCATGTTCTAAAAAAACTGGTTCGGCCACTTGACACATAGATAAAACTACGATAATATAAGTATCAGATGAAGAAGCCAACTGTAAAAACAAAAAAAAATAAATTACCAAACTTACAAAAAAACAACGCAGCAAAAAAAGATAAGGAGAAATGCAACGTGTACCTTAAACTCCATATCTATGGGGCCTGTTATCTGTAACTAAAACAGAGAAAGTTATAAGTTGTGTTACTGTTGGGAATTTGCATTCCAACTTTCAACAATCTTGAGAATTGTGACATGATGAAATTTGGCATTCATATAGAACTTTAATAGAGAAGGCTAAGTAAAAGTATGAATCTGAAATTTTCATACAAGTCTTTAGATTAAATAGTCGATATTTCCCTTAATTTAGAATGAGTAAAGCAGTAACATTGAAATATTCATAATTATGTTACAAGTTCAAGGATTCAATTTTTTTGGACTTTGCCATAATCATAATCTGGTAGAATCTAGGTTAGCTGCACAATATAAAAAAGTCACTTTAGGTATGGCATGTTAAAACTGGAAAGTTTTCTAATTGTTTATGATCCTTATCTTTTTTTAAAAAGTTAACTCCAGATTAAGGAAACAAGTAATACTTTTATAGATTCCTGAAAAGACACTTACAAATTATACATTTAGAGTATGTCATCATTTCAAAACATAAATATAATACTGTCCATCAATTAAGTTGGTTTTTGAAACAACTGTCACTGAAAATTATCTGTAATTACAATGAATTTATTTTTTTATTCAACGATAGATACTTATCAAGTAAATTCTTTTCTTTGTTACATACATCAAAGTTCACACATAATTTTCATGATCATCAAAATTGAATTGGAGTCTATATTCTAATTCAGATTTACAGGTCAATTTAGTTATATTTTTTTTTATTCCCGTTTCGAAGAAATAATATTTTGGAATAAATACAAATTAAATCATCTGATAAGATTCACTTCGCACTTCACAGTTAATACTAAAATTTTAATACATTTTAAACCATTTAGACTTCAGTCTTCAGTGCAATGTAAACACTTTAATTATTACAATTTATCAAGCTCATATTTTTAAAAAAAACAAAAAAAAAACTTGATTGAATCTAAATAATCTGTTTTTATTTTGAAAAATGTTTATTCTAGTTAATGTTTCAATTATAATTTATTTTAGTAATTTACTTATAAAACACATGGTTGGAAAATATAAGATACATTTTTAAAATGAACAATATACGTAATATCCTAATCAATATTATTTACTTATCTTCAGCTAGTCTTATTTAAGTTTACTGTTGATTGTTTGAACTTGATTCTTTTTTAACACACATCTGGTAACCCATTTTAAAACTTATTAAACGAATAAAATAGTTAAAACAAAAGTATTAAAACAAACATGACAATGACCGTTCAATAACTTAATTTGTTTTTAACAAATATTCTAAAAACGTAAAACATTACTTTAAATACATTTAAACACAACATAATGCAATGACATAAGGTATAAAACATAATAAATATTAAAGGAGAGTTGTTAAACAATTATTCTTTTAAAATTGGTTCGTTTCATCTTTAACATAAGTAAAAATATTAACACTTTATAATTACTACTACAATTAATCTAATAAATACTTGAATTTAACATTAGTAATTATTAACACAAAAAGTTTGAATTCATCTGATTGAACAAATAAAACTGGTTTTCCTTCATCAACAATGTAATCAATTGCACTTTCTAAGAGTTCATAACGAAGATCTGGATTTGTATTCTGCATTAAGTCAGACTGTAAAAATTCTACTTAGAAAAAATCAGCTTCATTCATTGTTAATGGATTGTCTAGCATTGAAATTTGTAATTATGATTTATAGATACCAGTATTAATGTGAACATAATTTTTTTTAAGGAAAGTAACTCTCATGTAATTATATTATATGTAAGTGAAAGAGCCAATAGCGAAAAGTGCTTTAATCTGATAAGATTTTTAGTCATAAGTTAGAGCCCCATATGAAAACATTGGACGACAGTCCATATATCCGGTATCGTTCAACCAGTGGCAAGTACTCGTGTTAAACAAGCTGAAACAAGTCGCAACAACACCATATTGTATGGAATGAATTTTGACAGGTGTCATCTTTATCATACCGAAGATCGTTTCGCGAACGACCAAAGAGCCACCTAGACATTAAAGATGTTTTGATCAAAACTGCTAAGACTTTCAGTGAGAGAAACAGAGTTTATGCAAAGAATTGGTGATGACCAATGATACAATTGAGTACAATAATATCTAGACTGACTTTCAACTGTTTACAAATAAAAAGCCAGTTAAGTGTTGGAAAAAAGGTGTCGCTCTTCCCCATAATCATTAAATGAATTACAAAAATCGCAATACTCCAGCTACAATTTCAATTAATTTCACTATTTTGCATTCACATAACTTCCAACCAATTTACCGTACAAATTTCACAATTACTGATAAAGAATCGCGATTCGCGATCTCAACTAGATTTCGCGAAAATCTATTTTTTATCAAATTATTATAACAATCCGCGAAACCGCGAATTTCCTCTGCTTACCTCAGCCCAAAACAACGCGGCAAAAATTGCCAGAAGGAAGGCTAGGCGGACGGGACACAACTCTAGGCGGACTAGGCAGAGAAGCCAGGCGGGAAATCACCACGAGAGTCCTCTATCTACAGCCTTTTCTCGACGTAAAATACCTCAAGCTCATCACAATAAATACAAAATTCAGTAAGAATAGGAGTACTATCCCCCTAACAAACCCACCAAGCATGCTCACGTTCCAGTACAACAACCTCCCACTCGCGGAGGAGCAGCAGACCAGCGATCTATGGTGCTGGTTCCTCTCAAACCTCAGCTCAGGTCTATTTGAAAACATCACAAAGGACACTCAGAGATTTGCAAAGCTAGCTGCCTTCTTCAACACGTTCATAGCTGGCCATGACGACTCAAAGTTCTTCATGATGCTGCTGCCAACAATCAGAATCAATAAGAACCCAAGCTTCCTTATTGGTTTGGTCTCAAAGTTCTTTAACAGCGAAGATGGTCTCAAACATGACGTTACAATCACGCCCATAGGGTCCATACCGTCTCTAGAGGCCACAATTATCATGGTCAACGACAAAACAGAGCAAATCGTCCAACCCGAGCAACAGGAACCATCTGTCAATACCTCCGCTCAAGATCAAGACTTAAATTCAATCATATCTGATCTAAATGGTATAACACTTCAACCAAAACGGAAGTCTGAAGATGAGGATTCAATAGTTTCATCAGAAAGATTCGAAGAATCACTATATGGAGAATCTCTTAGACAATATCCAACTAGAATTTCCAGTATAACTACAACAGATGATGAGTTTGAAACTCATGAAAGTTTAATACTAAAATCAATTTTATTTAAAGATTCAGTTACAGGTGAATTAAAAACTGCAATTAGACAAATAAATACTGAACCACAAGAACAATCAGAAACTGGAACTGTTAATGAAACTATAGATGAAGATTTAGAAGACGATTGGTTAGTTTATGATGAACAATTTTCATTAACTAATTTAGAATTATTAAATTTAAAAGATATTCTATACAATCAATTTAATGAATCAAAGATATTGTTTTATACTTTAGAAGTCACAAGCTCTTATGATGAAGATGATTATGATACTGAAGAAGAAGACGAAGGTGAAGGACATTTATCTGATGTTGATAATGAAAGTGATTTAGAAGTTATGGAATTTCAAGGTAATATTGCTGATCAAACTGAAGCAACAACTCCATTATTCCTTTCAAAGACAAATACTTTAAACACATTTAAATCAGTTAGATCAGAACTTCTTGTTCATAATCCAGATGGAACTTATTCAAATATTGTTAAATCAAAATCAGAACCATTGAGTTCTGGTAATAGAATTAGAAAACTGCACAGTAATAGAAAACATTTAAGTAAAAAGCAAGCTTGTATAATAATGTGATTTACAAGTTTGTTAGATATACACATTTTTTAGATATAATATGAAGTTAATGAATTTTTATGGGAAAATGGGAATAATAATGATAATAAATTTACATAATTTTTTTTAAATAGTTTTTTTGTACATTAATTCGTTAGCATCTATAAATCAATTTCTGATGGTGAATACATAATTTGTGTTAAAAATTTACCTGAATATCTCGTTGTGCAAGCAACTCCAAGAACATTATTCTTAATATTTGATGTTAATAAATGATTTAAATTAACATGTGGTAAAATATGTGAATTTAAACCTTTCATTGATCCAGTATCTTTATGAATATCAGATGATGAATTGCTATTATGATGAGTATTAAAATGTTTGTTTAAATAATTATTATTTAAATAAACTGGTAAATCAGGTATTGGATTTCTATGTAAAAATTTTTCATCAATTGGTAAAATTTCATCATCTGGTGATAAAGTTTTAAATTGTTCAGGTATTTCTTGATTATAAATTAATTTTTCAATTGGTTGTGGAGTCATTAAATTTTCATGTGGATTTGTTATTAATGAGGATTGTGATTCATCATTTAAAAATGATCTTGATGATTTCATTTTAATTTTATTTGTTTCTATTATACCAGCTTCAACAAATTCTTCACTTGTTTTATTATCAACTTCAAACCAATTAACAAAATTACCTGATTTATCAGTTGCAATTGGCATTTTTTCACTATATTTAACTTCACCATTAATTAAAAATTTTGATCTATAAACTCCCAAAGTCAATGAGATTATTGTTTTAAAATATTTAATTTCACCTTTTGAATCGAACTCTGGATCTAATTTAATCTTTTTACTCCAACCATTAAATGAACCAACAACGAAAACAGTATCATTTTCATTCAATTTACCATCGTTATAATATTTAATAACAACCCTTTTAAACTCGCCATCGTCATCAATATTTGTAGTCCCTGAAGGCAAATCTTCATCAATTCCATAACCTAATCCTTCATCATCAAACACAGTATCACCCATACCAGTAGTATTTGTTGAACCTTGTCTAGATCTTGAAAAATAATCATTATCAACTAAATTCTCCAGGAATATATTTGGTGTTGTTGGTTTTGAATTAATAATCCCACTTGGATCCAGATTTTGCACACTTGACTCAGTCTTCGTCTGCTTGTTGCTAAAATCTGGATTTTTGAACTGGAACGAATTCTGTGAAGAACCTAAATCAATCTTTCCTGGTTGTTGTTTGGTGTGTTCATGATGGTATGAGGCTGGTTTATCTTTAGACGTGTTAGTCCCTTGCATTACGAGGCAAAAAATACCAAAACTACTCACGAGGATCCCTCAAAGAAGGTCTTCTGGAAGGCAGAGAACTAGTGTTGTTTCCCATTGTTTTAAAAGGCCAAATTAAGGTGTTTAGTATACAAAGTTTGTAAAAATTAAATTTGACAGGGTTTTAACGTTCAACTTTTGAATCGGACAAAGGGACGGACTTATTTTGTGTCAAATTGAGTCATGTGTGGAGTCCTATTTTTTATGTGAAAAGGTTATAAACTTGTTGTTTTCAGTGGGAATTGTTTTGAATTTGTTGGATTATTGGTGGTTTGTGTTGGATTTTGATATATTAGAGTGGTTTTTGTGTAAAATTTGGTGGGAAATTGGTGGAATATTGGATTGGAATGTAATGTGTGCCATCAGGTGTCAGAAGTGATTGCTATTATTACTTTTAATTCAATGATTCACTATGACACTAATAACCTCAATTGTACTTTTACGTCAATTTGCTTTAATTATGGAGTATAGGGGTTAAAAATTCTGGGTTTGTACGGACCACACAGCAATTCAAAATTGGTACATCTTTCCAGTTTTGACCAATTGTAATTGAGACTAGAATTGAAAATAAATGCATATTGGTATGAATAATGATGAAATTAAAGAATTAATAGTTTCTTTTTGCACGGATCAATTCATTTCTAGACTTTATTAATAGCAATCAAGTTTCAATTGTTAATGTTGATTGACACATGATGAGTTATTTCAGTTTCAGTTAGAATTTATATAAATACTTTCAAAAGTTGATCAATTTGTGATCCATTCTATTGTTGAATTAAACAGTGATTTCTTGAATTACTATACTTACTATTACAACTACTATTGCTTACTGTTAAAATGTCAAACTTTATCAACAAAATGGCTAACAAATTACAAGGTCAAGATGACAATGAAGAGTCACTTGAGTCCAACATGAAGAAATCAGGTCAAACTTCAAACACCAGAACTGGACAAGGTCAAGGTAGACAACCTCAACAACACTCTACTGGTAACATGGGTTTTAATATGGAGTCTAATATGGGTATGGGTTCTGATGCTGGTATGGGATCCAATATGGGTGGTTCTAACATGGGTTCCAACACTGGTATGAAGACTCAAGTTGAACAAGAAGGTTCCAAGAGAGGTATGAAACCAGGTATGTTGGGTTCTGAGGACTTTGGTTCTCAAGACATGGCTAGTGGTGGTCGTCAAACCAGATCTGGTGGTTCTTTTGGTGAACAGGCTGAAAATATGGGAAGAAAAGGTATGAAGAAAGCTGGTGATGAAGCTGAAAAGTATGTTAATCGTAACATGTGAATAAAGAGCTTGATGCTTTTTGTTACCCTCTTTGTCTGATGCTGGCTTGAAGATGAAGATGTACTTGATTGGTTATTTTTGTGTAATGGCCAATGCTTTTTTTTTATCAATGAATCGATTCTACTGAGTTGTAGTCAAATATTGTTTATTTAATACAATTGTGTCATACGGAAGACGATTATATATGAACAACAATTGTGTTATTGTGTGTGCAATTCGCAATTTGATTGAATATGCAAATAGCAATGATAACTTTCAACAAAATAACAAAGGGCTTCAACTGTTTGCTATCATTAGGGACATTAGATGGAGCAAGAGTACCACTAGGCTTCTAAATTTGTGCTGGCAAAACAGAAAGAGAAAAGGTATCAATTTTTGATTTTTTTTTATCAACTATGGTTCATGCCTTCTGGCAGAATTAACAATATTGAAAAACTTTTGTATTTAAACGTTATATACAAGTTCTTTTTTGCATTCTAAGAGTGAAATTTATACTTTTGAACTATTTCTCTTATTGTTTGTCCACCTAACATGGCTTCAAATGGTGATATTTTAGTAATTATTTTATCATTATCTATTAAACCAATTTCATTCATCATTGACTTAAATCTATCATTACCTCTTTTATGAATCTCATCAGCTTTGTTTTGTTTAGATATCATAAATTCAGGCAGTTTAGTTAGTGAGTAATTTTTATAATGTGCAGTTCTTCTATCAATATCTTTTTGTAAATCTTTAATTAATTCAACCATACTTTGATTCCAATCTTCATCAATTCCAACTTCTTTACACCATGCAGTTTCATAATCATAATATCTCTTATTCTGTTCATAATTTCCAATAACATTGTATAAATTTTGTTCTTTTCTTTGGAAATTTAAAATCATTTTACTGATTTTTCTATTTTGTAACCATGGACCTCTAATGAAATGAACTTTTGCAGCTGTTGTGAATTTAACTTGATATGGACCTCTTTGCATGATTCCACGAGCTCTATATACATCAAATTTAGCTCTTGCATGTAATGCTTCATCTCTAATTATACTTTCTCTAATTAATGGATCAACAACTTTGGGCAGTTCACCTTTAGTTTGTTTCTTTCTAATATATCTATTAATGTAATTAGTGATTCTTTGTTCTGTTTTATCTTGCATATTATTTAAATCCATCTTCATTGGTTGTCCTAATGCATTTCTTAATACTGGTGGATTCATTTTCTGTACTTTTTCAGCATTTATGATCTTTATCACATTGTGAATATGACCTTTATCTTCATACAACTCTCTCAACTTCTCTTCGATGGTATAACCAAGTCTCAACTTCTCAGTTACTATCCATGGTGACATTTGAATTTTTTGCTTTTTGAATAGATATCTCAATTTTTTAATAATACTTGATTTCTCACCATCAGAAGCCTTTTTCGTGGGCAGATGATGTGTATGTCTCAACAGTTGTCTGTATAGTTCCAGCACACTGGATCTGTGGGCTCCAAGTTCCCTGAAATGGACCACCATTAACCAATTTAAAAAAATGTGTGGTTTCTTAACTATGTGTACAGGTACAATTGAAAAACAAAAATTTAAAAAGTCAAACATCAACACATTTAATTCAAGCGAGAAAACAATTAATAAAATGGTTAGTAAAGCCACTTAAAATTGTGTTTTCTGAGAAAAGTACTAACTCTGCAACAGCCACCAAAGTCACAGCCGATTTCGATTCAATTGAAACGCAACAAGGCCACTTACATCGTGTCCGTTAAACAGACAGATTCTACAAAAGTTTCTGATATTAAGAAGCAACTGATATCAATCATTCAAGCCACTGGTGGTATTTCTCTTGGAGGTGACGAAGAACAATTACCAGAAGACGACATTGACATTCCTATTCCTACATTTAACGATGATTCTGATTCTGATGATGAAATAAAAGTTGATTTACGTACTGATCAAATCAAAGAAGGCAAATCAGTTCCAAGTGCTAAAGAAATAACCATTGGTAAGCCAGTTGATGTTAATGTTCCATTCAACGACAGATTCACTGACCTTGTTGATGATGAAAAAATACGTATTAAGGACTTTCAGACGTTTGCATTCAAAATTGGTGATGAAGCATATAACGTTGTTCAACCAAATGCTGATGATTAGAATAAATTAATGATGATTGAAGAGAAAAAAGAAATGTAGTACAAGAATGTTAAACAATAATCCCATTAATTACAATAAAACATAAAATACATAAAAGAAATAAAAAGTCAAAAAATATATTAAAATATCTTATCAACTTCTAATTAGAAAAAGCTGTACTAAAGACAAACACTCTAGTTAACTAAAGTAGAAGCAGTAGCAGAGTCGTATTTCCAGTTTGGTGGTAAAACGGCAACGGTTCTGTAGTATCTAGCTAATCTGTGGATTCTTGATTCGATTAAAATTAATCTGAATTTGGAATCTTTGTCTTTTCTGTTTCTTTCTAAATGTTTTCTAACAGCGACGGCTTTTTTAATTAAGAAGTATAAATCTTCTGGTAATTCTGGAGCTAAACCGTTGGATTTTAAAATTCTTAAAACTTTGTTACCAGTAACGATTTTAGTTTGAGCAACACCGTGAGCATCTCTTAATAAGACACCGATTTGGGATGGAGTTAAACCTTTTCTGGCGTATTTGATAACTTGTTCAACAACAGCATCAGATGATAATTTGAACCAAGCTGGAGCGTTTCTGCTGTATGGAAGAGCAGAAGCTGACATACCTTTACCCTGTTAATTAGTTAGTATAAAGTCACTTTGGAATAAAGAGCAAAAAAATACTCTTATTTCAACAGAATGTTTTAAAGAAAGTTTACAGTGGGAGTCTATCATAAAAGACATCCTGCAACCATTGGAAACTTTCTTCAAGAATGAGCAAGTCATTAAACAAGCCCATAACTTTCTTCATAAACTGGTATCACGCAGCAAAGGGAACAATGGAAGTTATACAACAGACATCCCAGGAATCTCTCCTGAACCTGACGAAGCAACAGTAAGAACATATAAGCAGACACTGTTCTAAATACAAAGAGTTTCACCAACTTTGTTTTCTGAACTATGTCAAGTTCCAAACTATAAAACCTCAACTGGCAAAAAGAACATCAAACCCCCAAAGCCCAAAACCACAGTGACCCTAATTCATTACTTTTAGGTAGAGACGTGTGTCTCCATAGTGTTGTTCTGTGATTAATCACATACTTTACTGTGTAATCTACCCATTTTGAATTAATTAATTTAGTGTTGATGATGTTGTAGTAAGAAGATTTCTCCAAACTGAAAAATTTCACTTTTATCCAAACCGAAAAAAAAAATTATTGAATGTTCGCGAAAATTACACCCACACATTTTTTAGGGCTACAACATCAACGGTGTCTGGGTGTACAGTCACAACACACGCTCACTAACCATCGAATTAATAGCGAATCAACCAACTACAGTGTTTGTATGCCTTTTTGTGTGTATTAGTAGTACATTAGTTGTGTCTATTATGCTTATAAAACTTGTTCTTCAATTTCTTCGAAGTCCTCTTCTTCTCCGATTTCTAGAAGTCTGATAATTGTTAGTATTATGAATGAGCAATACTGTTGTTGGATATACATACTTGGAGACACCGGCCTTATCTCTGAACAATTCCAACGCAGCAGCATAAAGCATTCTTTGTGCTTGTTGACTGGTTGGTGGAAGCCAGTAGATCATGACTAATGGGGATTTCTTTCTGCCATCTGGTAGTGTTAATGGATATGAGAGGACAATGTAACGAGGAGTGTTGTCTGGGATTTCTTCGATAAGTTCTTCAATTGAGCCAATTGGTTGCTCGTCTATCTTTGTGTCGAGTTTAATCTCGTAGGTTTCCTTGTCAATTTCGTCTGGTTGTGTCAGTATGTCGGTATTAATGGGGGCCTTTGAGGTCTAGTTACTTACACACAAGGGCCTGGACGTTGTCATTTCTTGCACTTTGGAAACGAAACTTGCGTAGTGCAGATAATGTATCTTCAGTGAATGTATACAATCCAGTAGACATTTTGGGTGTTATTAGTGTGTTTGTAATGTATATGTGGTTGCTGTTATTATGTATAATTGTTGATGTTTTGATAATGCTCAAATTCGCGGCATAAATGTGTCAATTTTTGGTGTAGTTTGGTACATTTTATTACATTGTTGTGATGGTGTGTCACATCAGATGATATGTAGTGTTGTCATATAGTATTATATAGTGTGTTTCTAACTTTTTTCATTTTTGTTTAGAAGTCAACTTCGACTCCAATGTCCTTTTCAATGGCTCTGTTGAGAATCTCAGTACCAATAGAAACGTCCATGATACTCAAACCAACAATTTTAGAAAGGTATAAGCATCCATTATCACTGATATCTTTTAATTCAACTTGATTTAATTCACCTAATTCAATACAGTTTTCAGGTTGAACTTCATTTAAAATCAATTCACCAGCTTCATGCAATGTATGTTCTTTCGAATCAACAATGATCTTACCATGATTAAGTGCATTTTGAACGGTTAAACTATCACATTCAAACATGTGTGGTTTATAACTACCAATTAATGAAATGAAAACAGGTTTGGATGATGGTAATTTAACATAAGAAATTTGTGGTTCAGTTGATGGAATACAACCATAGATAACATCACTGTTTCTAAGAACTGTATCATCATGTGTAAATAAACTGAACTCAACATTTGGAAATTCACTTTGTAATGTTTTAATCAAACCAGTTGATTTATCATTAATTGAACGAACTGAAAATTGAACAGTTTTAAAAACTGATGGATATAACAACAAAGTCAATTTTGCATGCCAATAACCTTGAGGACCATTACCATAAACAGTAATTTCTTGATCTTTGGCTTTGTTGATACATTTATCCAATGCAATTGTTGAAGCCAATGCAGTTCTGAATGCAGTTAATGTAAATGCGTTCAAAACACCTAATAAAACACCATTGTCTTGATTTAAAATTGAAACTGAACCCTTGAAACCTTCCTTGGAACCAGCAAGGGTCTTAACACCAACTCTATCAGCAAATGATGGCATGAATAGATGTATGGCCTCGAGATCATCTCTTTTAACGACAATTCTTTCAGGAATACGACTTGGATCCTCGTTGTAACTAGTCAATGCATCGCTGAGTACTTTCTGGAAACCAACAAGCTCATCATGGCTCAAAGCATCAATAACACCGTTCACGTCTTTGTCAGAAACGATTCTCATTGTTTAACACCTCGATAATAAGTATGGAGAAATGTTTATGAATCACCGAGATTTTTCAACTTTCTGGGTATTAAATATACGTTAAGGTCAAACATGTCAACGCTAATTCGTCTTCAGAATGCAGTGATTCGACCAGTCGGGTCGACTGTGCCCATCTTTAAGAATCCAGTTTCTCTTTCAATCAATTCCAATGAGAAATGGGTCGTTGTTGGTCCTACAAAGACAAAACTGTTGAAAACACTAGCATCACAGTTCATAACTACACCTCCATTATCACGTACATATCCATTCCTCCAGAAGACCACATGGCCTTCATCAGTGATTCAATTCCTTGAATTCAAAGGTGTCTTGCCAACTGCACACTTGTCAGCTAGGTATGAGTTCTTTAAAGATGAATTCGATGAAACTACGAGGAAATATGTCATTGGTAATGTTAATAACGATCGTGTTATCAATTACAAATTAGTTGATGAAGTCTTCACAAAGTTGAAATTGGATGGTTTGCAAGACAGATGGGTCATGGGTTTGAGTAATGGTCAAACTCGTAGAGCTAGACTTGCAAGAGCTTTGATTAGAGAACCTGAGGTGCTTATTGTTGATGATCCATTCTTGGGTTTAGATCCAGTTGCTTCTGGTATCGTTAGTGATGTTTTGGAATCTTTAGCACCAAATCCATATGTTGTTCTTGGTTTGAGATGGCAAGATGATTTACCAGAGTGGATTACTCATGTTGCAGTTGTTGATGAAACCGGTGTTATTAAACAAGGTTCAACAGTTGAATTGAAAGATGATTTAATTGAATTAAAACGTCAACATGAAGTGTTCTATCAGGAACAATTGATCAAAAATAAGAAGAGTATTGATACTTTAAAACAATTGTTTAAACCATCAAGATCTGAAGAGGATAAACCACATATTGAATTCAAAAACATTAACATTGCATATCGTGGTCAAGATGTTCTTAAAGATCTTTCATGGAAAGTTAAACATGGTGAAAGATGGCACGTTCAAGGTCAGAATGGTACAGGTAAATCTACATTATTATCATTAATCACTGCTGAACATCCACAATCTTGGAATTCATCCATTGTTATTAATGGTGAACCACGTCGTACTGGTACTCAAAGTTTTTTTGAAATTAATGAAGCTATTGGATTTGCATCACCTGAATTACATTGTATTTATCCATTAAGTCAAACTGTTTATGAATCACTTTCAACCGGATTCCTTGTTGGTTCATGGATTCCACCAACAAATTTAAATGACGATCAAAAACATAAAATTGAAACATATTTAAAGGAATTTAATCTTTGGGATAGACGTGATTTAAAATTTGGAGATTTGAATATTTCAGATCAAAAAGTTTTATTGTTCATTAGAGCTTTGATTAAAAATCCAGATCTTGTTATTTTAGATGAAGCACTTTCAGTTATGGATGATGATATGGTTGAAAAATGTAAAGAACTTTTAAGACATTTCCCAGGTACTGTTCTAGCTATTGGACATTTAGAAGATGAAGTTCCAGAAACTCATCATTACATTAAACTTATTGCACCAGGTGAATATGAAATAGGTACGAAATGAAGTAAAGAAATATGAAATGGAATGATGTAGTACTACAAATAGAAAATAGTTCATTATGTATTTATACAATTTCATAAAAAGATTTGTTTAAACCTCTTGTAATTCTACCATCAGTGGATTTTAAAGTCACTTCTCTTGGATGGGTTTTTTGGTAAATGTAATAATATTTACAGTCACTAGGGACAGTTGCGCACCAACTAAAACTTCCAATAGGAGTTGATACTTTTTTACCTTTAACTTTAGAAACAAATTCATCAATATCATCAACTTCATCAAGAATGTCTCTAACTGTTATAATCACAGTTTCAACTTTAGATTTAAGTATTAAATTAACAATATCACGTTGAAGTTCAGTGTTGAAAACTAAGTTATTAACAAAAATTAAAACGTTAAAATATCTAATCAAATATGCTAAACGAGTACTTTTCCTAAAATCAGTATTCTTAAATTTAATGTTGAATGGAACAGGGTTTTTTTCATTAAATTTAGTCAACATTTCATTAGCTTTATCAACTCTGTCTTTAACTATTTCAATACCTGTGGCATCTTTACCAATGAGCAACGAAAGTATGATCAGCAGTTTCCCAAACCCACTTCCTATGTCAACAACATGGTCTATTTTAGTGATATTAATATTCTTCACTATATCTCTTGCAAATACTTCATTCATCTCCCCATATAGTTCATTTCCACGAAGTTGCTTAAAACTTTTGTCGTATTCAACTTTTTCGTAAACAGAACCAACATTTTCTTGTAATTTATCAGTTCTTTCTGCAAATTCACCACGATGGATGGTTTTCAAATGGTACACTAGAGCCCATTTGTTGTGAAACTTGTTGGAACAGTAGGTGCACTTGTGTTTTCGAAGTTTGGACAGCTTCATCGGTGTTTACCTTTTGAGATACAAGATAGACAGGAAATTGCAATTCGCGATATAAACATTCACTTACAGATGTCAAAATTGGAAGTTGCGAGCTGCTGATCGTGTGCACTAAGCTTTGATTTGCGAAAATTGTGTTTTGTAGTGTCATTTTGGTTCAATTTCATTATTTTAGTACGAATTGCGGATCTGGTTTGGTACTAAATCGGAGTAGAAATATGGAAATACAGGGTATGAAACCAATCGAACCGAGTGAAATATAGTCCTAATTTTAACAAACATGGTGGTTTCATCCACTAATTCATATCACCACTGGTTGTTCCAGGATCAGTAAATCTGTGTGTTCCCACCACTTATATATTAAATTAAATCCGCCTCGGAGGGTAACACTGTAAAAAGCTCCACAGTGTCAAAATCAATTCGAGACTTTCCGTTGTTCATGATATGAAATGAAACAAATCATATCGACAAAATGAAGTTCAGTTCTTTCTCAATTTTGGCCCTTTGTGCCTCTGCTTTTGTCTCCGCCATCGAAGTCAACCTCGAGAAACCAGAAGATTCCGTTGAAGGTGAATACCTCGACCCAAAGACCCAAGAACCATTTAACTACGGTGTTTCTTATACTATTGAAGGTAAAGACGATGATGCTGATGTTATCGAACTTTTCAACGGTGAAGAAGCCATCTTGAAATACGTTTTTGAAAACCAAGAAGACGTCGATGTCACTGTCGTTGGTGTCTCCGGTTCTTTCAGAAATCCTAGAAATGGTGACATCTTAGCCAACATCACTGATGCTAAAGTTGGTCCATTATCCATCCCAGCTGGTGAATCAAGAGCTTTCACTCAAAGAGTCGGTATCAACTTGCCAACCAACAGTTATTTATTAGTCCCAGCTGTCTACGTTGTCAAAGGTACTCAATTGGCCTTATTAGGTGCTAAGACCAAATTAGTTATCGTTGACGATCAACCAATTTCATTCTTTGCTCCTCAATTACTCATCTTAGAATTTTTATTATTATTTACTTTATCAGTTGGTGGTTACTTCTTCTGGACTAACTTTGGTGCTGATTATTTCAAAACTGTTAGTCAAACTGCTGAAACTAAATCAGTTTCTGCTAAAAAACCAACTGCCACCTCATCTGGTATCGATGAATCTTGGTTACCAGCTGGTTACACTAAAAAAACTACAAACAAAAGAAAAGTTAAATAAGCACATTCTACCCTTGTATAATCTATAAAAAATAAAGTGCATAGTTTTTTCTGAATAATAAAAATATCCTTGTATGTTCAAGCATCCAAATCTAATGTTGTTAACAAATTATCAATCAATAAAATATCTTCAGAATATGGTTCATAGCCAGGTGATAATTGATAATAATCATTGATCTCTCCTTCAAATAAACCATCAAAATCAACTTTCCATTTACTTGCTAAGTAAAATCTTATATCATCAATTAATTCAATTGTATCTGTTTCTTGTCTATCTTTAATTCTTTGTGAACTTTCAACAACAATTTCATGGAATTTTTCATCTTCAATAAATATTCTTAAATTCTCACAAAACTTCTTTGCAACAAAATGTTCAAGTCTTTCCATTCTTGTTTCCCAACCTGCTCTTAAAATGGAATAAAGTTCATCATTTGTGAAAACTGTTGATGAGGTTGTAATTGCAACTGCTGCCATGGTTTTAAGTCTATCATTAAGAAGTAAATTACCTGCAAATAAAACTTCTAATGCATAATCAATTGGAATTTCTGAATGATCATAATATAAAAATTTAATAATAATTTCAGCAACAATTTCTGATTCAAGTTGAACAGGAATAACAGGAATTTTATGAGTAGTATCAACAATGTTTAAAGTTTCATGAATTTTATATTCTTGTGCTTCTTGGAATGAGGAAGTAAACATTACTTTAAAAAAATCATTACGAATTAAAATAGCTCTATGAAGTGGATAATATGCTGTTGAATCAGAATCTTCAAGTTCAACACTAAGAATAATATCTGGAAATGCACCTGATGAATTCTGTAATGAATCAATATCAGAATCATCTAAATCCCCTTCTTTAACTAATTTTGATCCAATTATATGATTATTAACAAGTTCTTTAAAATCATCTCTTGCATCTGTAAATATATTCATTTGTAATTCATTCATTAATTTGGCCTTTTGTTTTCTGTCTGTTAATTGATAATATTGTGATAAGCTATCAGCATATGAAGTCAATTTAACTTTTCTTGCATAATTTAACAATGAATCTTGATCTATAGTATCTAGTTTATTCAAATCATGAGTAAGATATAAATAATCAACAATCAACTTCAGCACTTCTTCATCGTTCTCATTGAATTGAATAACTGATTTATCTTTCCATTTATCAGCAAGTTTCTTTTGGAAATACTTGTTTCTACTACTCAACATGAACTTGTGTAACTTTATCAAATCATCACCAATCTTGAAAACAATATCTTCAGTGACAACAGGCAACTTGTCATCTTTCAACAAGGCCCTAATATGTGAGGCAAATGGAAGATTTGTGTCAACGGCTTTGGAAATGTCAAATGATATTAGCAAGTTTCTAATAGAGTCAGTTAAGGCACCATAAATGCATCTAGCACCTTCATACTTGTCAGTATCACACACAGCACCACGTTGTAACAGCAGCTTGACCACTTCTTCATGTCCACATAGCGATGCTAGATACAATGGAGTGTAATCGAACTCATCAACATTATTGACCTAATACCGGGTTAGTAACTGGGTACTAAATGCACAATAAGACTGTGGATACTCACATCAACACCGTTGGAAAGCAGATTGTCTGCCTTCTCGAGGTCTCCCACACGACAGGCCATGCACAGCTCAGCAAATTGTGGATCCATTGTCAATTCTCGTGTACTGATTGGTAAATTCTCAAACTGGCATTAAATTTAAATTTGACATTTTTACAATTGTTTATTTATAAACAAACAAAGCAATGAGGCTCTTTCTCAGGACTCAACACAGATCTTTGGCTCTAGTGTCGAACGAGTACTGTCTCACGCTCAGATTTGTTGCGCAGGCTCAGCAATGTCTCATTCAGTACGCTCCAGTGGCAGAAACTGACTTATCTGGCTATCAAGAGCTAACCGAAAGAGGATTCCTAGGAGTTGTTGGTATTCACAAACTGAAAAAAACTGGTCATGTCTTTGTTTGTGTCATCACTGAAAGCACTAAAGTTGGTAGTACGAGGCCCAATGAAAACGTTTACAAAGTTAAAGATACAGAGTTTTATTGTTTGAATTCAAGTGAATTTGATGTCATTACAAGACAAAGGTATAATAGTGATAGTTGTTGGCAGAAATATGAAGATGAACATCCATGTGCAAAGATCAGAAAGTTATTAACTCATGGTGGGTTTTACTATTCCAGAGATTTTGATATTACAAACTTATTACAAGAAAGAGGACTGGGATTACATGATTATCAACAAATGTATGATGGATTTCATAAAAGATTCTTATGGAATTATTTAATGATTAAAGAACTTTTAAAATTTAGAAATAGAATTGCTATACATGAAAGAGAATCTTTTGATACAAGTGAATTTGTTACTTTTTTAATTAGAGGTTTTGTTAAAAGTGTTAGTGTTAATGAAGAATCTTTATTAACAATTATTTCAAAAGCTTCATTTGCTAAAATGGATGATTCATTTGGTTCAAGTGGTATTGATGAAAACGGTTATACTTCAAACTTTATTGAAACTGAAATTTTATATTTCAGTCCATCACATTATTTTAGTTATGCTCAAGTTAGAGGTAATGTTCCATTGTTCTATGATATTGAAAATCCATTTTTATCAACAAAGAAAATTGTTTTTTCTAATAGTAAAGAACTTAATGAAATTGCATTTGATAAACATTTTGATCTGTTAAATTTAAAATTTGGTAATGTTGTTGTTTTAAATTGTCTTAAAAATAGAGCTGTTGAAGAAGAATTAAATATAAGGTATAAATATTTTCTTAATAAGAGAAAAGTTCCATTTATTGATATTGATTTTTCAAAAGATACATTAAAACATTCACCACATAAATTGTCATTTTTATTAAAGAATTCAGTTTTAGAAATTGGTGCATTTTGTTATGATTCTAAAAAAAAAGTTTATATTGGTAAACAATCTGGTGTATTTAGAATTAATTCATTAAATTCAATGGGTAAACCAGGATTAATTGAAAAAATTGTTAGTGGTGAAGTTTTAGAATTATCAGTTATTGAAATGAATCATGCAATTAATAATCCAGCTTATATTAATCTTAAATTAAAACATGATTTATTATGGGATCAAAATAATGAAGCACTTGATTCAATTTATGAAAAATCAATTTCAAGACATGGCAAAAAAATATTTGCAAGTACTGGTGAAAGAGTTTTATTATATGATCCATTTCATGATTATACATCAAATGAATTGAAAAAAAGAGTTAAAGAATATACATCAACTTCTTCAATTTCAATTTTAACAGGTACATTTAATGTCAATGCAGAATCTCCAGATCATGATTTATATAATTGGTTACATCCAAATGGTGAAAGTAATCATGATATTGTTGTTATTGGACTTGAAGAAATGGTTGAACTTACAACTGCTCATATGATTTCACCTGATGATGCTTCTAAAAAAAGATTATGGGAACAAAAAATTAAAAAAACATTAAATGTTAATGGATTAAAATATTCATTGACTTGGTCAAATCAACTTGGTGGTATTGTTTTATTATTTTATGTTAAAGAAGATCAAATCATGTATATTAAAGATGTTAATGGTATGCTTAAAAAAACAGGATTTGGTGGTATTTCAGCAAATAAAGGTGCAGTTGCATTAAGTTTTAGATATTCATCAACAAGATTTTGTTTTATTGTATCACATTTTGCAGCAGGGTTAGAAAATCTTGAACAAAGACAAAATGATTTTAAAACAATTGCTAAAAATGTTAGATTTAATGGTGATAAAAGAATTAGAGATCATGATGCAATTATTTGGATGGGAGATTTTAATTATAGAATTTTATTATCAAATGAACAAGTTCGTGAAGCAATTTTATTAAAGAATTATAATTATTTATTTGAATTTGATCAATTAAGTAATTCAATGATTGCAGGTGGTGCATTTCCATATTTTAATGAAATGGAAATTAAATTTGCACCAACTTATAAATTTGATAAAGGTACAAATCAATATGATACAAGTGATAAATTTAGAATTCCAGCATGGACAGATAGAATTTTAAGTCGTGGATCAAATTTAGTTCAAACAAGTTATGGATCAGTACCAGAAATAATATTTAGTGATCATAGACCAATCTACGCAACTTTTAAAGCTGAAGTTAAGATTATTAATGAAGAATTAAAACATCAAATTACCAAAGAACTATACGAAACAAGAAGACAAGAATTAGATAAGAAAGGTGTTAATATTGAATTGCAAATGCTCAAGAATATCACTAGTGTACAAAACAGCAACACGTCTGCACTCCCACCTCCAAGCACAGATAAATCCAAATGGTGGATCGATGGTGGACATCAAGTCAAGGTTCAATTAGACATCAGTGGCATGACCGCCATGGTGAATCCGTTGAGACCAGCAAACCCGTTTGTGGAATCAACAGAGCCAGACTTTATATAACTTATTTTATGAAGATGATGAAGGCTTTTCAGTAGTTTCTTCCTTTTGTTCAGCATTAATGGCTTCAGCTTCCTTTAGCATCTCTTCAATCTTTCCTTCTAAATTATCGAGCATTTTCTCTAATTGAGTGGCAGTTTTTTCACCTTCCTGCAATTTGTTAAAAGCTTCTAAGAATTCAGCACTTGAAAGTTCTTTCTCTTGTGTCATTTTGAGTATAATTACAATTCTATCAGTATACTGTTATTGAGTATAAATTCATTTTGGCAGGAAATTGATGTTTTTCCCGGTTCGCGCACGCCTCTTTTCGATTTTGATTTTTCAACTGCGACGTGTTAAACAATCAAACAAACAAAAGAAATCAGGAAAAGATGCAAATTGTTGCCTGTTTAGTGCTGTTTGCGCAGTTGTTCGCGTTTGCATTTGCTGCTGCGGCCGTCAAGGGTGCCACTCTCGTTCTCCATGACCCGAAGTTCGCTCTGGTTGAGAATTACTCAAAACTCTTTGAATACTTGGAGCAGGAACAAGGTTTCACAATTGACGTCAAATTAGTCTCTGATTCCTCTGTTTCTTTGTACAGAAATGGCCAAAAAGTGTACCAAAATGTCATTGTCTTGCCTACAAAATTGAGAACTTTAGGTGACGATATCACAAGTGCCAGTTTATTGGAATTCGTTAATGACGGTGGTGACGTTTTAGCCATTACCAACCAAGATGGTGTCAGTGAATCCATTAGAGGCTTTGTTAACCAATTGGGTATCTATCCATCACCAAGATCTCATCAATTGATCGATTACTTCCAAAATTCAGGTGATTCCAAATCGGTTAGAATTGAATCTGAACAATTCACCTCAAATAAAATTGTTGAAGAATTACCAATTGATTTAACTTACACTGGTTCTTCTGCTTTACTTACCAACAATGTTCATTTAATTCCAATCTTAGAAGCTCCAACCACTTCTTTCACTAAAGATTTAAAAGCTGATGATTCTACTGAAAACAATTGGACTGTTGGTAAAAATGGTAACTTAATCGTTGCTCATCAATCTTTAAACAATGCCAGATCATTATGGTTAGGTGATGCTTTATTATTAGATGACTCTTCTTTTGAATCTCATGCTTCATTCATTAAGAGTTTAGTTGATTGGACTTTCCAAATTAAAAACGTTATTAGAATTAATGAATCTAAACATAATCATGCTGATGGTACTTCTTATGATGAAAGACCATACAAAGTCACGGATGACATTGTTTACGCTATTTCAGTTTCTACTTGGTCTGGTTCAAAATGGGTTCCATATATTACTGATGATATTCAAGTTGATATTAAATTATTAGATCCATACCATAGATTAACTTTAGAACTTAAAGATCAATTAGAAGATGCTGCCATTTATGGTGTTGAATTCAAATTACCAGATCATCATGGTGTTTTCTCATTCCATACCGATTACAAGAGATCTGGTTTGAGTTATGTTGATGATAAAGTTGTTTTATCAATTAGACATCTTGCTAATGATGAATATGAAAGAAGTTGGAACATTACAAACTCTTGGGTTTACTTGACTGCCATCATTGTCGTCATTTCTGCTTGGGTTATCTTTGTTGTTGCCTTCATTTACTCAAAGGACTCACAAACTATTACTGACAAGAAAGAAAAATAGATTTTTGTTTGTAGAAACTAGTTTATAAAAACATAACTTTGATTTGTATATTGAAAGAAAAAAAAATAATGATACTATTTTCTGATGATTTTAATCTTCTTTTCAACCTGTAGTAATTTGTTAGTATTATGATCTTTAATTTCAATTGATTATAACTTACTTTCCATTTTTCGAATTCTTCAACTAATTCTTTTAATTCTTGTGCTAATTGATTGATGGTTTTAGTGATATTTGTTAACTTTAGATCAAGAACAGGGATTGTGTCAGCGACATCTTTCTCTATTAGTGCACCACCAACCATTCTGAAACATCTTCTTTCTTTTGGAGTTTTATTTAAAGTTTCTAAAACAATTTTATGTTCATCTTCATCATTTTTAAGTTCGTTTAATTTGGATTGAATTTCAGCAATTGTTTGTTGATATGTGTTGTACTGCTGTTGCAGAAGTTCTGTGTTTGGCTGTTGTTGTTCAGACATTTCTCTATTACTTTGGTATAAAACACAGTGTAATAGTTGTTGATGGTTGAAAATAATATTGATTCGGCCAACCAAAATCGCGAACTTGAACATTTCCAAGGTAATATACTCACTCCAATTGATGCTACAGGTGTAGTTTTAGAGGTGATCTAATGAGGGGTTTTAGATTTAGTTTTTGTCACCATTATCTAGTATTCTAAACTTTGTTTTTTGAAGGAATTGGGTTAAATTTAAGTATAATGGATGAATATAAGTTTTTTTGCTTCTTGCGATGAGGTATACTACATAATTTAATTAAACAAAAAACTGACATTAAAGATATAAATAAAGGAAAGACAAAATCATGATAGTTCAATTAAGCTTGAATACTTTTCAAATATTCAACTCTGTAATGATTTTCATCAACAGGTCTGTTTAATGGAGTCCATTTTGGTTCATCTTTAAATAATCTTGTTGCTTTAACAAAATTTTTATTTGATAAAGTAAATCTATGATAAATACCTGCTGGCATAATCAACAAATCATTGGCTTCAAGTTTGGTTCTGATCCATTTATCATCACCACTTCTAACATCAAAAAATCCTTCACCTTCATTAATGTATCTAATTTCTTCATCTTCATGAATATGTTCAGTGTAAAAAATATCAAGTTTTGCCTTTAAAGCTTCTGGGGAACCAAATGAAGTTGGTGATATAACGATTTGATCTCTGTTTTTATAATCTCTTTCTTTTGCTAATTGATCAACTTCTTCAATGGTCTTAAAATTAAAGTATAAAACTCCTAAATTTTCAAGTTGTTCAACAGTAACAGGAATACCTGAATCATGATCTTCTCTGTAATCAACAGTTTCATCGTTATCGTAGTAATAAGCTTTCATTTTAAACTGATTATTGACCTTAAAATAAAGGATTTTAAAAGATTTCTTCAATTTCTTCCATGTGCTTAAATTTGAAAATAATTTGAGCCGATCACGTGACAAGCCACAATAAATTTTTGATATTGTGATATTGGCACTTATTATAAGGTTATTTGAAAAGTTTATTATATTTATATGATCCTTGAAATATTAGTAATTTGAATAATTAGTCGAATTAGCTTTCAGAGCGCTGATTCTTGAGTTTTTGCGCGCCGGACTCAGATACCCTCAAACTCCGAGTCCAAACAAAACATCCAAAGGAGGGTTGGCCGAGTGGTCTAAGGCGGTAGACTTAAGATCTACTGGACGGTTGTCCGCGCGAGTTCGAACCTCGCATCCTTCATTATTTTTTTTTTGTTTTTAGTGTATAGATGATTAGATTGAATAGATTGTTAGTGCCGTATACTGGGGATATGACTACGTTTATTTGGAGATATTGTAGGTGTCCGTTAAATTTGTGGGAAAGTGTTGTCCATTGTATGTACTCGGTTTTTACAACGTTAATGTATTTTTTAGTAATTAATATGGGTGTGTTGATCTGAGTAATTTACAATTTTGAATTAACGTAATTTAATTTTTATTTTTAATATGCAAAAGAATATCTAATTAATGCTGAGAACTCAAATATCTTGAGATGTATTCAAATGAAACCAATGTGACAGCACTTGCAGGAACTGTTCTTGCTAAATTTGTTGTAAAACCAGAATAAAATCCAATCATACCTTCTTTTTGATAAATTTTTAAAATTATACCAACTAAACCTTTTTTTTTCCAATTTAATTTATTTGAAGAATCATTAAAAGTTGGAGTCATTGACCTTATTTGCATTCTTGTTCTTAAAATTTCATGTGGATAAGTTAAAGTTGATGCACACATTTTTGATAATGAACTTGCCATTATTAATCTCATTAATTTTTGAGATTTTGTTTGTTCTAAATCATTACAATGAAATACTTTTTTCAATTTTTCATAAACAGGGAAATGAATTGCAACATGAAATAAACCAAATAATGATGGTACTAAACCTGAATAAAAAACTGATAAACCTTCAAATTTATACATTTTTCTAAATGCATCAATTGTATTTCTGTAATAAAATTTATTTAATCTTTCAGGATTTGATTGTTGAGAAACTAAAGACCAACTTCCATCACCAGTTTGTAACATTAATCTTGTTTTAACAACCCAAATTGGATTTGTCAATGTCGTTGAAACTGAACCAGCAGTAAATGCAGACATTGAATTATTTAAAAATTCACTATTTAAATTAAAAGTATCTTTATTAAATTGTGGATAAAATTGTTTAGCATTTTCATAAACACTAAAATAAATCATCCATGTTGGGAAATAACCAAGAATAATTGGTACTAAACCTTTGTATAAACCACGAACACCTTCATCACTAACAATTGTTGATAGAGTACCAACAATACCATTATATTTGCCTCTTGCAGGATTCAAACCTTGAGCTTGTAGTCTCGTTTTAGCAACATCAAGAGGACAAACAGAAACACCTGCAACAAACCCAGCTAATGCACCACTTAATGCAATTTTTTGAGTATCACTAATATTTAATTTTGCCCTTGTTGTTGGGGTCGTTATTGTGTTGTCCTGTGTTGTGGCAGCCTGTAGTAAGTCATCAGGTATATGGTTTTCAATGTCTTGAGGGTTATTCTGTGGCTGGGTGTAGCTCTTCATTTCATTAGATCTATGAGGTATCACTGTTGATTGGTTCATGAGTGTGCTTTCTGTTTGATGGTAATGGAAGCCAGGGGGATCAGAAGCGAAGAGTCCCAAGAATGATAAGCACAAAAGATTGACACGTTCACAATTATTGAATCAATGAAAGTGTAAATCAAAAGGTTGAAAAAACTCTTTTTGGTTTAAAAACAATTTTTTTTTGGTAATTGAAGGAAAATGCTTCAAAATCCGAAAGTTTTTTGGGGGAGAACGAAAAAAAAAAACAAAATTTGACACTTTTTGCGAGACGGAGTTGTTAATAGAGCCATGATAACCGAATAAAGTCAATAATTATATACTGAAATTTGTAAATTATTTGTTTTATATGTGCAGGTAGCAGCCCTGGTCTTTAGCTTCTCTTGAATTATTGTTTTCCAACAAATCCAACGAGAGTGCCTCTTTTGGTCATTAATCTATTATGGGAATCCGATGCTTTGTGGAGCAGCCAGTGCTCGAAACTACAACCGCCGTTTTCAACTTTAATTACATAATGTTTATTGTGCCAATTAGGCGAAATCTTGCCAGTTTGATGGTTTGGCCAATTGTTGGGCTTGGTGGTATTTCTCACCACAGGAGTAACCTTTGAAAGTGAAATCATCCTTTGGATTACAGGCACAGTTGTGTGATAATCTAAAGTCTTCGTTGATAGGACAGTTGTGGAATGGACCATGGTAGTAACCAACATCTGGGAAGTAATGGATTTGATCCTTCTTTAAGAACAAGGCAGCAGCAATAGAGTGGATTGGTGCATCACCCCATCTTTCGTAGAAGAAACCACCTTTCTGGTCTAAGAAATTAAAATATTTAGAATAAGCTTCACCTCTCCAGAAGTTCAAATCACCAATTTCAAAATTGGACCAGAAATGACACATGTTGTAAGAAGCACCACCATCATCAGAAATGAATTCCATCAAGTTATCCTTTTCAACATATTGTGGATTTTCAGTAATGAATTCTTTAGTTGTTTGCCATAAAGTTTCAATAGTTGCAGCATATTCATGAATAGAAATTGTGAAACCATATTTCTTATCATTATCCTTCATGAATTGGAAAACATCGTAGTTAACATCACAATGGATTTTAATATCTGGTTCAACTCTCCAGTAATAATCATAATCAGCTAATAATTGATGTCTAAAGAAGAAACCAGATTCAAAACGACACATATGTCTATAAGAGATGGAATCACCATAAATAATCTTGTTTTCTCTCATGGTTTCTCTAGTCTTGGAAGCTCTTTCTAAATCAATCCATTCTGGGAATGACCAATGTTCTTTTGGAATTAAACCATATTTAGTTTGACCAGTAATAAGAGCAGTAGTAGTTCTCTTGAATTCTTCAGTAAAGTCTTCATCGTTTAAGAAAACCCAGTCATAACCAAATTTAGAGTTAAATCTATCTTCAACGTGTCTGATTGAACCAACTAAACTCCATAAATCACGGTTTCTAGCTAATGAGACAAAAGTAGCTTTAACGGTACCTTTATTGCTTTGTTTCTTGAATTGAGTATCATCATAACCAGGCAAAGTGGAGTATTGCTTGTAGTTACCTGGACCGGAAGCACCAGTGGTGACTTGTTTAACTGTCTTTGGTTTACCAGAAGAAGATGCGACATATGCAGTTGTTGATGATCCCTTTGATAACACAAACACTGTGAGGATCAAGGCCATGGCCAACACACCAAATCTAATCAAACGAGCATCGTTACGTGACATTTCTGCTGTGGTATCACTTCAGGATTAAAAAACAGGAGAAATTGCTCAAATTTGAGATTAAATATCAGTTAAAATGATAATAAGGTCTTTAATTGAATTTCGACGAGTTTTTTTACGTGTCCCTAAATTGAAAAATAAAAAAAAAAAAAAAAAAAAACGCGAAACAAATCTCCAAATACGGCAAATTCCCGAATTGGGAACACAACACAATGAAACAGGGTATAACGAGAATGATGTTGAAAAAAAGGAATGTTGATGTTTATAATAAGAAATAATATGTGTTTGTGGTTGTTATTATAACTAGCGGAATTTGTGACCGTGTTTTGTGTCAAAATTAGGCTATTTTTGTATGAGTTCCTGACAATATGCTGTCAAAAGTGCTTCTAGAACACTTTTAATCTTCGGTCGTTAAGGCTTGCGTCTTGTGGTTGTAAAAATGGAAAAATTCAAAATTGTGTAATTGAATATACACTTTAGTGTTCACATTGTTCAAGTCTATTTGAAAACTGTATCCTTCTTTCTTTGTTCTTTAAGACACTTTATGGCTGCAATTTTCTTCAAAGTTGCAAAACTTAGGTCCAGTCACCTGTCCAAATAAACCTAATACCAACATCCTGCAACCTGGTACTTCACAGTTTGATAAATGAAACTGCAAATGTGATCACCAAGTTATGGGCATACAGATTACTGCTGCTGCTGCTGCTTTTTTTTTGTATGCATATGTTGTTCTTTCTGAGTAAAACTAGGTAATTTTTAAATATTATGGTTGTTTCATGGCATGTAATTGAAGGGTCTAATTGTGCTGCATTTACTCTATTTGAGTTTGATCTTGAAACAATGTAATGCATTTTTACAAAATTAATGGCAATATGGTACTCTAATTCCTCAAGTTTATGCAATACTTTTTTTCTTGTGTATATACAACTTACTCGCTTATGAATAAGTTAATCTTTTGTGTTTACCTCATATGAAATTAAAGTTCAAAGTTTACAATATTTTTATCAATTATATCTACGAGCTGATCCCTTGTTTCATGATATCTTAGCGTAAACTTTAATGTATAGTACTGCGTATTTACTATAACTACAGCATTTTTTTGAATGAATGACTCCGAGTATAACCTCAGAGTAATAATGTGTATTCTTCTAAGCGTTCTGTAAAATAGCAAAACAGTCTAAAATTCTAATCATAATAAAACTAAAACCAGTTAAAACTCCACAATATCATCAAATCTAATCAAAATTAATCATTAAATATTAAAAATAATCATAAAAACAAATTTCTAGCTAATCATAAAAAAAAATATCAACAAGAAATTGAACTCCATAAAACCATCAAAATAAATTGAATTAAAAGAAAAGTATAAAAATTAAACCATAAGATGAAGAAGAAATATAAACTTCCTATGCCTGAATGAAAAAAAAAACTTGAATTATATTAAAAATCATGTCACCACCACCAAAAAAAAATTTTTTTCTCTAGCTCATATTCAAACCTCTTGAACCAGCTGGTGGATAAGAACTGTGATAAACTGGTTGTTCATAGTATTTACCAGCATTTTGGCCATTGTTTGGATACCCATTAGGATAACCATTTGAGTAGTTGAAACCAGCGTTGGAATAAAGTGCCCCTGGTGGAACGGTATAGCTACCTTGTTGAGCTGGAGTTCCACTAACTGTGTTTAAATTGAATGGTGCAATGTATCCTGGTTGTGGACCTCCAATGACTGCAGCGTTTGGAGGCAAATTCAAGTTCACACCACCATTAACGTTCAACCCATTCGATGTTGGGTATGGGCCAATTGCAGTAGAATTGTTGTTGCGTGGTGTTGATGAAGTTCCAGCTTCATGATGATTTGAAGATATTATGTTGTATTGTGGATTTGGATGGACGACATTTTCAGTTCTCGTCTTTGCTGGTGATAACGGTGATTCATTGTGAACTCTTGATTGTCCATTGAATTTCAAATAATCATTTGGTAAATTGTATTCGCCTTCTGGCAAAGAATTTGGATGAACTTGAGGAAAATGAAGCTGTAATTGATATGATGTTTGTTGGTTATATTGTGGATAAGACGGTTGATAACCAGCAGGTTGGCTAAACCCTTCATTTTGCTGCTTTTGTTTTAATGGGTGTGGTAAAGTTGCTGGTTGTTTATGATTTTGTTGATATTGTGGTTGTACATGAATGTATGGATTGAAACCTAAAGCAGCAGCATTTGGTTTGAATTGGTCCATGAAATAAAATGATCCATCTTCAATTGGAATTCTACCACCTGATGAACTTTCTTTAATGGCATTCCAGAGTTCAGTGCTTAATTCCTGATCTTTTAAATCAACTGAATTTATTGGTCTCAATAATCTACCACTTAAAACATCTTCAGCTTGATAATATGAAACTAAATGAATGGTTTCTAATCCAATTTGATTTGAATACTCATCTTTTTTAGACAATGAAAGACACATTGTCTTCTTAATTAAACCAGATTCTTTGAATGCATAAGAAGCAATTAATGAACCAACTAAAGCACGATCAGAAATGGTTGCTGAACTTAATCTTTCAGTGTTGAGTGGCTCTCTTGGTTCAAGATCAGAATTTTTTCTTTTGGCTTTCTTTGATTTTTTCTCAGAACCTGGTGATGATGATTCTTTCTCCTTTGAACTATTACGATTAAGTTCTCTGTACACTAAAAATCTTCCTAAAATTCTTGATGGTGACCATGAAATACCATCAGTCCATCTCTTAATTCCTGATCTCTCTTCTATGAATACAAAGATGCACCCACTTTGAATTAATTGATTTCTTTCCTTATCATGGGGTCTTCTTGGAACAGCATGTAATTTATTATCAAGCACAGCTTGCATGATCAGTAAAGCATCTCTTGTAGAGCCTATATAACCCATAAACGTTGGTTCTATACCAGTTCTCATGATTAATTAATTATATGCTCAAACTATAGGAATCAACTGTAAAAAAAAAATAACCAATAATTATTGAATGATTGTAATGTCGCAAACTTGAAATATAATGTAATTATGTGATTTTGGTCAATGAATGAAATAGAATGATCTTAGTAATTCTGATTAATGAAAGTGATTTTAACTAGTGCAGTTATTTCTAAATTTATAATTTCCAACAATGATTATTTTGGTATATGGTATAAAGCCCTTCAGATCTAATATGTTAGGGCCGGAATAATAATTGTTATTGTGCCAAAATAGGTTGAGTTTAAAGTTTGAAGTATGAATAAAAAAATCTTTAAATTTTCAGTAAATTGAAAGAGGGAAATAAAATAAATTAAATCTGGAGAGATTGCTATTCCTATATAAATAGTTGGTAGTATTTTGATTTTGAGCTGTTTGCGAACTTTTGGTCAAGTTTTTTCTCCTTATGCATTGACGCAGTTAGATGCAATTAAATGTGCACTGAATGCATTTTTTGCATTAAACTGTTGCATATTATTTTTTATTGTTTCATAAAAAAGTAAAAATGAACAAAATCTACCACTTATAATACAATTTAAATAGCTTAACATTTTAGCGTTCTATTCAAGTTTTTTTAGCAGATATCTGGGATCTATTCATCTTTTGTCTCTGTCTTGGTTCTTTTTTAACCGTTAAAACATCCAATTTTTGGTACATAAATTACCATTATTAATGCAGATAGTGGAGCCTTTTTCATATTTCATGTTGTACCACAAGATCAAAGGAACCGTATTTACATGTGTATTATATAGGATTTTTGCGTAACTTGCCTTTTTCCATGGATTGAATGAAGATAAAATTTGATTTATCTAAACTCTTCACGGATACTCGCTATTATAATCATCTATTTGTTGACGATCAGAAGTCCAGATCATCTCTACTCTCTGGGTTTTACTCCATTACGCCCCTTATTTTATCGCTTATGGTCAATCTCTCGATAAAATTCAGTGACGTGCTTTTTTTACAAATTCATATATAAGTTGATATTTCTGTCAAACAAGGTCAAAATCAAAAATAGGTGTACTTTTTACTCAATTTGTTTTAAATAATCAATGATTTACTATCTATGGTAAAACCAAACCAAGATGTTGGTTTTTATCAAAGTTTTTCTGGCAATTTTTTGTGGTAGTTACTATTTTGTAACAATTTGCTCTTTGTTAATAGACTACAGTATCAAACTTGATGAAGCCTAAAAAGAACAAATTTATTACAATATCCGTAGATAATGATGAACCGATTTGCTCAAATTATTAACTGGTAAAACAGAAATAAAGTATGTCTCTGTGAATTGTTACAGTTTTCTTTTTTTCTAGAAATTAAACTGAGACTTCCGCTATTCGATTTGATTCTTTGATAACGGATTCTTTGCATCAAAATTACAAGCGTATAAATTATGACTAGGTTTAAACAATAGCCTGTACATGTATACAGGCTTTTTGGCTTGTAGTTTGAACAGGGGTCAGGTTCACCATACAGCCATTTTTTGAGAGTTTGACCGTAACTATGTTAGATTGTGCTTTGAATACAAATTGTTGAGTTAATTACATGAATATATGGCTTTAAACTTGCATTTTTGCTTAGTTCGAACAAGTTTTAATTGTGTTTTAAAAATTCCAATCACCATATAACCTTCTTTAGGAATACCACAATTCTGATTTATCCATGGGTTATATTCTGATCAAACATAGAACACCATTAAAAGGGGTTTACCGGTAACACCAAAGCTTATTATATAAGAATTTATTGTTTAAAGTTTCATCTATACAGCAACCAAAATTTAAAGTTTCATTGACCATGCTATCAAACAAGGTGCGATAGGTGTAACGTTGATCTTAACATTTGCGTACCAAGTAACCACATAATGCCCGTACATGCTAACCTCATCGCTTACACGCGTAAACTAGATACAGAGAACAATAGGTTGCAGAATTATTATTATATATAGCTCATGTCGTTTGTAAATAGGCTATAAAATTCATAAATTATTATAAAACAGTTCAAACTACAAAAATAACGTATCTAGAATGATGTATTTATAAAAAATTAGGTTTCTCATCGTTATAATGCCACTTCAACTAAAAATTTTAGTGTTAGTAGCGTACTAGAGTACATACTTCATTTTGTTAAAGAAATTTTTCAAATTATAAACCTAGGGTAGAAATCATTTTCAATTAGTCTTGTAGACTAAATACCTTATTAAGTAGTTTTAAAACAATGTAAAACTCTTAATTGAATTGCAATCGGTTTAAATGAAACTACATTAGCCTTCTTAAGTCGGATCTTATGTGTAAACCTTAACCTCTTAAAATATTTTGTATACGTTATCGTTTTTTGAGGGTACATCAATATCGTTTAAAAAGTTAAAACAGTACCGATGATTTAAACTTTGTTGTGAACGACAAATCAAGGTGTCAGATATGAATAGCTTCCTTATCAAAGCACATTTATGGCGTTCAAAAGTTTGGTCTATCCATGCAATATAATAATTTTTACATAGTTGCGTTTACGATGGAGGAGCATATAGAGGTTAGGCACAGAGATGATACGTAGTTTGAATTTTGAAACAAGCTATAACTGAAACGTACCAACTAAAACAACCAATTGAAATTGAAAGGCTGAAATCAATAATTAAATTCAGTTATACTGTCTATCAATTGTTATTATTCCGTTAATTCATTTAACCACTCAATCTATCCAATATGGAGGATAAGTGGATGTATGGCTGCCATTTTTTCTTGATCATAACTAGGTAATGACTTAAAACCTGGAGATACCCTTCGGCTTGCTTGTAAATTAGGTCACAAGCGGGTGTAAAGTATATCTTACTGGATTTATCAGGGTTCTAGTCCGTATGGTCATAACTATTGTAAACGATCATATTTGTGTCTGGACTCTTACGTATAGCACATTTCTAAAAAAAATTACCTTGTAAGGCTGGCAGGAATTAGACAATGTGCGCACTGCACAAAAGCGAATTGCGTACTGAAAGAATTGGTGAGGTAATAATTATCAATAAAGATTACAGAATATCACGTAGTACATGATGTTTTTGAGTTCCCAGAATAATTTATCAGATGTCGGCCTTATAATTTAGTATGGGCCTTTAGGACAATCATCAACAGTTTGCCGTTTTAGATAGCATTGTTGATATTTTTCAACAACATAGCAAAAACTTATCTTTCTGATGGCATAATGTAAATCTATATCGGATAAGCCATCATTAATGGGCTTCCGTTCAATGAAACTAGCGCACTTGTAGCCATTGGTATATACAACTTTTGTGTATTCCATCAGAAATCAATATGCACAACTGACATATTTCTTTTCGATACGCAGCGAATCATTCCCTTTTCGGCCAAAAAAGTTTACGGCCGACGAATTTTTTTGAAAATATCTGCAAGCTTTTAGGTTTACCATTTAGCCAGTATTGTTTGTATTCCCGACAAGTAGCTGTTGCAGGGCAAGATGAGGCAAGATAGTCTAGACAAATTGCTAATAAAATATCACACCAGAACCTCTTAGACACTGTCTGAAAAAATTGAGCAAGAACAGAGGTTTTATCGTTATAAAACTTCATAACTGTGCTATTTCCGCTCATATGCACCGCTCAGCAAAAGATTGGTAGCAATGACATAATCAAATTGACTAGAAATCGTGGTACAAAGGTCCGCAAGTTGCAGATCTTTCTTGTCGTAAAAATCATGCAAATTTGTAATCGTTAATATTGCGCAGGATGGCAGAAGATTTTTGTGATATATTGTAATTTGTTGTCACTTCATATTGTATGTTTTTTTACATGGACTAGAGTCTAGACTCTAGAACCACCTTAACTTTTTCATAAAATTTGCGGTTGTAAAACTTTCTCAAATCGCGTAAAATAGACTATTACCCGCTATTTCCAAACGAATTATTTAACAACATAAAAAGAACAAAGATTAGCAATATCAAAACCTTGATCTGTAATGCGAGGTCGGTTAAACAAGCTTTCTTAACAAGCTATATGAACCAGGAAAGGTTGGCTTAACAATGATTATTATATTATGGGCTAAATTATACACCTAGTTGCCCCAAGAAACAATGGCAGCTAATCTCACCGGTATCTGCAGATCCCCGAATCTTCTATTTTATGCAGACACCTGACATCAAATAATTTTTTCCTCACCTATAGCACTTCTCTTGATCCTAAGATAACAGGCCAATGAAGCACCATCAGCAGTGTGGTCTAGCCTCTGTAACCGCATTTGCAATACAATTAAATCTTACATGATATGTGCCACAAACAATTCAAATTGTGCAAAGGAATTCATAGATTCTGCAATGCACTATGCCATTAATACCTATCTTGAACCTCTTTCAACAATGTACAATCGTATAGAATCTGCAAACGAAGCAAAACATTATCTGCTTCTTGATCTCTTCTATGTGAATTTCTGGCATATAAATTTTGCATAATTGGCGTTAAAAACTGTCTTGTGAATTGCAAATCCATCTGTCATTTTTTAAAAAATCTACGGTAACACTAATCAATACATCTTTTAACCATTGTCGCACATCAAAGTATATGACCTTTTAGAACCACGGATTGCTATTAGATTTATAGGAGTATGACAGTCTAACCGTTAATGAAGTCTATATATCCACAGTTTTAGTTTTTCATGTTCAAAGATCATCAGCCATTGCATTCTGCTGTAAAAATAAGCCATTGAAATTAGGTTTGAAAGACCATCCCTTCTAAACTTAAAATCATAAATAATTCAGGAACCACTTTTTTCAACATATAAACATGTATGAGGGTGTTGTTATCACGGTAGGGTTCTCAGCTTTGCTTCTACTCCGGTCAACTTTCCATACTATTTATTTGTTTCTTCTGGTGAATGGATATAGTCATACTGTTCATCAATTCCATTCAGTGATCTGCAAAAAAGCCTTCCTCTTTAAAAAACATGAGTATAAGTATATGAACTGTTTAAAACACAGTACATGTCCTTTTGCATCTGTATTTTTAAACGTTTGTAAATTTCTTAAAGAAACTGCGAACAAATAATTTAAATTGCAATTTTATACAATACAAACTTTTAAGTGTAAGATATTACTTTAAAATTTATTTGCTATATTAAACCAATTATACAGTAGCACTTACATGGAACTTTTGTGCTCAACATTCTGTTTCGTTGTAGGTGCAGATCTGCAACGTTAGTATTTATCAAATCTGTCATATTTTGGAAACAAGAAACAGTAATAGAGCTTGTAAGCTAACCCTTAGATCCAACAATTTGTTTATGCCCCGTCTTTAAGTGTATTATTATTATATATTGCTATTGTATTTTTCATTAAATCAAGTCTAAAAATAATTGCTTCTGCGCTTTCTTTCTTTTTTTTAATCACAAAGTGCTACAGTATCAAAGTAATTCACTTTTTGTAAATTAAAACTAATTAAAAATGTATTGGGCCGTATTTAATATTATAATCGAATAGTTGTAGAGTCTCTTGAATTTTTCAACCGTTATGGATTAAAACGTTCTTGATGCTTTCTTGATAATTACTGCATATATCAGACCCATAATCATGCTTGAACTTAGAAGTTGGAAAAAAAAATATCTGAAAATTAATAACCTCGTACTGAAAAAACCAACCATGGCTCAACCTGTTCCTGTTGATTTTGTTATTCTTCTAACTGCGCAGCTTTTTCAGCTTTGTTGTATCTATAATCAAAATAAAGTTCACCAAAAAATCCAGCAATCATTATAAACTCAAGAACAACAGCAGCCCATAAAAATCCATAAAATGTACCATCAAAAGTTCCAGAAAGATTCCAAAATTTATAATACTCATTGAGTTCAACGACCAGTTCCTGGTTAATTTGAGTGATTAATGCTGCTGATATTAATGAGCATGCAAATCCAAGCATTAAAAGTGAAATAATAACTCTTTCAATCTTGACTTTTCTTTCATGTTGAAACACAGTATAAAATAAGAAAATAAATTCAACACCAATGAAAATACAACCACAGATCATTAATGCAAAACTAGCAACATATTTGTTATCTAATTCACTTTTATAGGAATTAATGATATTAATTAAACTTTCACGTAATACTGGTGCTGAACTGATACTTGAACCAGTATTTTCCAAGTAGATGTTAAATAATGAGTTCAATTGGTCATTTTCATCAGAATTGGTATCTGTATCAAGGGTTATTATGCTGTTTTTAGAAACCATGTCAAGACTAATTTCATTGTTGTCATCTGTTAATGAAACTTCAATGTTGCTGAGCGACTTAATAGCATCATTTAACTCCGTAAGGTTGCCCTCCCCGGTGTTCTCTAGAATCTTCAGCACTGTGAACAAAGACACATTGTAACTTGAGTTTGCATAATATGATGGTGATTCAACTTGGCTTGATAATGAGGTTAAGGGTATGATTAAAAAGATGACGGAAAGGATGGACAGCATGAAGGTAACGACTTTCAAAGCTACTGTGAAGATAGAGACCATTGTGGATTATGCTATGAATGTTTAAATAGATGCAATAGATTAAAAATAAAGGAGAAAGAAAACTTTTGACCTTGAAATTTAGTCTACCCATAGTGACCAAAGTTTTTTTCCATTTTTTTAGACAAGGAGACCTAATGTCTGACAGAACAGTCTAAACCTGGAAATGTATGGGAAATTGTTATGAATTATACTAGAGAAGTTTACAATATAAACATGTGTTTTTAAATAGTCTAAATGTCTATTTTATTGAGAATATTCAAGTGTTTTATTGGAATTTATTCAAAAATGATTGTCTGGACCCTTGAAACATAAATGTGTCAGCCGTTCCAGATTAGGAAAGACGCGAATTGACAGGAAACTTGAACAAAAGTCAGATTTATTAAGGATTTATGGTACTACTACGGTGGTGTTTAGAGTGTTTTTAGCTGATTAATGAACTTGATTTGGTTTTCTGTGAAGAAATTGGGAATTTGTTATCATTATGACAGTTTTTGCAAGTTTTATTGATGCCTTAAAGCGAAGATCGTTGTCAAGTAGTTACCATAACTTGGGATATATTCATCATTTCCAAATTTGCAATTCTGGTTTAATAAGACATGGATAGTCGGGTTTATATAAAGTGATTTTTGAAAATTTTAAGATTGTTGGAAATAACTACAGGTCAAATAATGTGTTTTCATGAAATAATTTGATGTATAAAAAAATGTGGGTTTTTATTACCTTTTAGTCATTATTTTTTGATTTTAGATAATTAATTATGTAAATTAAGATTGATCAAAACTACTGAAATACTTATACTTCTATGATATTCTTAGATCAATGAGATAAATTCATTTCTTGTTATAATTTTATCATAAATCTATACCTCATCGCTTAGTCATCGAACTTTCCTTTCAAAAAAATTTTAAGCCAGATTTCTTACTTTATTTACATTTTTAATCAGATTTGAATAAATTATAATGACAACTCTTATTCTAAAAGCCTCTCATTCTAATGGTGATAACTGGATCTTGCATTTGGTTTCTGTTTCAAAACATGGTTTAGTTGCTTCTTTGTCAAATGGGTTTATTAACATTTATCCATTTACTGAAAATCCAGGTAGAGAATTCACAGTTTCAAGATCATTTAAAGCCCATAATGGATCAATCAATGCTTTGAAAGTCATTGATGATAATCTAATAGCTACTGCTGCCGATGATGGTATTAAGATCTTTGATTTGAGTAAACCAGATTGTAAACCAATCCATACATTTACAAATCCAAGAAATCTACCATTTTTATCATTGGATGTTAAAAATGATTTAATTGCAGGTGGTACTGAATTAAAAGGTGCTGATGCTGAATTGTTCATTTGGAACTTAAAAACAAAAGAACTCGTGCGATCATTTATTGATTCTCATCATGATGATATTACAGATATTAAATTCCATCCAACAAATGATAAATTCTTATTAAGTGGTTCAACTGATGGGTATGCCAACATTTATGATTTAGAAATTGAAGAAGAAGAAGATGCATTACATCAAGTTATCAACTTTGCATCAATTCATTCAACTGGTTGGTTATCACCAAATAGAATCTATACTTTATCACACATGGAAACTTTTGCTATTCATGAATTGAATGATTCATCTGATGAATTACATGAACCAAAACCATTAGATTTTGGTGATGTTAGAGAAGCTTGGAATTGTGAATATGTTGTTGATATCATTCCTGGTTTTGTTGCAACTGGTAAAAATTCAAATTCAACTGCTAAATTATATCCATTTAAAAATGAAAAAGTTGATCTTGTTAACAGTTTCAACTTGAACGGTGCTCATGGTGAAGAAGTTATTAGAGCTTTATACATTCCACCTGGATCTAATCTAATATATACTGGTGGTGAAGATGGATGTTTGAAAGTTTGGAAATCAGAAGTTGCTATCAATGCACCAGCAACTTTTTTCCAAGATGATGAAGACGAAAGTATGGAAGGAACTGAAGAGAGTGAATTGAAAGAAAAGAAGAAGAAGGAAAAGAAAGAGAAGAAAGAAAAGAAGGAAGAGAAAGAGAAGAAGGAAAAGAAAGAGAAGAAAGATAAAAAAGATAAAAAAGAAAAGAAAGAAAAGAAGGATAAAAAGAAAAACAAAGATCACAGATTCAAACCATACTAGTCCACTTCTCTTAAATCTAATGAACATATGAATAATACTGCCTTTTGTAGATTTAAATTAGTGCCAAATTGACATAACACCCGGACACCCTCTACCCACACTGGAGAGAACCCTGTAGCTAAATTCAAGCGAGAAAAGCCTTATTTGAGAGTTTAAACAGTAATTATTGTACAATTCACTTCATTCACTAATAATCTTCATTTACATAACAAAATTCCTATAATTGTCACCCAACTTGTCCTATTTTTAACATTTTCAAGATTATCTTGTCACTAAATTTTACTTTTTCACAAAAATTCAACTGAGATTTCGGAGGCTTAAAAAAGACACTAATAACAAGTCAAAACAACTAGAAAGAATTGCACTACCATGGCCCCTCCTACCACGATGTACCAGCCGGGAACTGTGCTGACAGTAGGCTCGCACAGGGCAGTTGTGAAAAAATACTTCTCAGAAGGTGGGTTTGCCCATGTTTACCAAGTCGAGATCAGTCCTGAAGAAAATGGGACCAATATTGCATGTATGAAGAGAGTTGCTGTTCCTGACAAACAGAGCTTGAACAACCTTAGAGCAGAGGTCGACTCTATGAGAAGACTCTGTGGCAAACGTCACATTGTTTCCTACATTGATTCTCATGCTGCCAGAATGACAGATGGCAGTAATGGCTATGAGGTTTTCGTTTTGATGGAACTATGTGAAAACCAAGGTCTTATTGATTTCATGAATACCAGACTACAGAATAGATTGACAGAACCAGAGATTTTAAGAATTATGGGTGAGATCACAGAAGGTGTTTGTGATATGCATGCTTTGACACCTGCTTTGATTCATAGAGATATTAAAATTGAAAATGTTTTGATCTCAGGTAATGGTGATTATAAATTATGTGATTTTGGTTCTGCTTCAATGGTTTTAAGACCACCAAGAAATGCTGATGAATTTGCCATTTTACAAAATGATGTCTTAAAGAATACAACTCCTCAATATAGATCTCCTGAAATGTTAGACCTTTATAGAGGCTTACCAATTGATGAAAAATCTGATGTTTGGGCATTAGGTGTTTTTTTGTATAAATTATGTTATTATACTACTCCATTTGAAGCTAAAGGTGAATTTGCAATTTTACATGCTCAATTTGAATTCCCATCAAGACCTGTTTATTCTGATAGATTAAAAAATTTAATTAGTGTTTTATTAAGAGAAGATCCGCGTCGTCGTCCAAATGCATATCAAACTTTAGAAGAAGTTTGTAAAATGAGAAATATTCCTGTTCCAATTGAAGATTATGTTAAAATTAAACAAGCAAAACAACTTGCAGAAAGAGCTCCTCGTGCTTTACCTCCACATCCACCAAAAGTACAACAACAGCAACAACAAGCTCCACAACAGGTTCAACCTCCAGTTCAGCAACAACAACAACCTAAACTTCCACCAAAAGTTCAACCAAAACCACAAAGTTATGCTACACCGGTTCCAAAAGTTCAAATTCCAATTCAAAATGTTCCAATTTCAAAAGCAAAATATGGTTATAACATTCCAGCAACATCAACAAATGATTTAGCTGCATTGAACAATGGTACATCTTTATATAATCCAGCAATAAGGTCATCTAAAACTGAAAATTTTCATAAATTTGCAACAGAAAATCCTCCAATTCAACATAGACCAACTTCAATTGCTTCAAATATTCAAAATTTGAATAAATCAATGGGTAGTTTAAATTTAAATCAAAAACCAATTGTTCCATCAAAACCATCACATCATTATGTTGATAGTGTTGTTCAAACTGAGGATGAAATTAAACCAAGATTACCAACAAGACCAGTAAGAAGTAGGCCACAAAGCATGTATGTTACATCACCAGTTTCTGAAGGACTTACACAAAATGGAACTGGATCAAAATTACAAAGAATTATTTCAGGTTTATCTATTAATAGTATGGTTTCAACTTCACCAAAAGGTGATAATCATATTGATAGTAATATTGAATTTTTAAAGAATTTAGAACAACAAGATTCTGGTAAATCATGGGTTCAACAACACACTGGTGGTAGTTTAAGATCACTTCGTTCTTTTAGTACAGGAAGTAAAAAGATGAATAATTTGGTTAGTTCATTTACAGGTAAATTTAGTCGTCCATCTTCTAAAAACAGTTCTAGAGCATCATCAATTCATGAAAGTTTTGGTATTAATGCTAATCATACAGGTACTTCAATTAAATATAGATCAAGTTCAGATAGTATTGAAGAAGAAGAGTTATCATCAATGTCACCTCCATTAGTTAGATCATCTTCAATTCAAAGACGTATGAAGCAATTGATGAGCAGGGCCAATGATCCACCAATTGTTAAGACTGCTAAAGGTTATGGTAATGAAGTTTTTGATGATTCCAACAAGACTAACCTTGACAGTGATGGATTCACAAAACCAAAGCTCTACAAGAAACTACAACCAGCTGTTCCAAAGAAGAAACGAGTTCCATCTACACCACCTTCGTTGTCATCACAGTCCACCCCAAGCACGGTGACAAAGACCCCTACACACAAGATCAAAGAGCCATCTCCACAATCAACTCTCAAGAAGAAAGCACCACCTCCAAAGCCAAAGAAGCCGGAGCATCTCAGAACAAAGAAGGAGTACCTCTCTGTCTCAAACGACGATGGTCTCGTTAAAGTGCAGAGCCTCGAAAGCGAGATATCAGACATTGACGAGTGGGAAAAGAAGTTCCACGAAAAGTATCCGAATGCTGTATAGACTATTAATTTTAGACGTATATGCGACGTGCCCGTAGCGAAAAAAAAGATGAGTCAATTCACCTGAATTTTGATCTCGACCATTAATATATTCAAATTTCTCCAGCCAAAACAATGCTAGCCTCCAGAAACTTAACCAGACGTTGCTTCTCAACTACTCAATCCCTCGCCAAAACCTTGAGAATCGGTTTGATCCCAGGTGACGGTATCGGCCACGAAGTCATTCCAGCTGGTCGTCAAGTCCTTGAATCTTTGTCCAAAGATCATGGTTTAGACTTTGAATTCGTCGAATTGAAAGCTGGTTTCGAACACTTCAAGCAAACCGGTACTGCTTTACCAGAAGAAACCGTTGAAACTTTGAAGAACTCCACTGATGGTGCTTTGTTCGGTGCTGTTTCCTCTCCAACTACTAAAGTTGAAGGTTACTCTTCTCCAATCGTTGCATTAAGAAAGAAATTAGGTTTATACGCCAACGTTCGTCCTGTTAAATCAGTTGACGATGGTTTCTCAAGACCTGTTGACATGGTCATTGTCCGTGAAAACACTGAAGATTTATACGTTAAAGAAGAAAGAATCTTTGACAATGCTGATGGTACTAAAACTGCTGAAGCCATTAAAAGAATCACTGAAACTGCTTCTTCAAGAATTGGTAAAATCGCTTTGGAAATTGCTTTACAAAGACAAGCTCAAAGAGATTTAGGTGCTGCTTCTTTACACAAATCTCCAGTCTTAACCGTTACCCATAAATCTAACGTTTTAAGTGTTTCTGATGGTTTATTCAGAGAAACCATTAAAAAATTATACGATTCTAACAAAGAAAAATACGGTTCAGTTTCTTACCAAGAACAAATCGTTGATTCTATGGTTTACCGTATGTTCAGAGAACCAGAAATTTTTGACGTTGTCGTTGCTCCAAACTTATACGGTGATATCTTATCTGATGGTGCTGCTGCTTTAGTTGGTTCCTTAGGTGTTGTTCCAAGTGCTAACGTTGGTGATAACTACGTCATTGGTGAACCATGTCACGGTTCTGCTCCTGATATTCAAGGTAAAGGTATTTCTAACCCAATTGCTACCATTAGATCTACTGCCTTATTATTAGAATTCTTAGGTTATCCAAAACCAGCTGCTGATATTTACGCTGCTGTTGATGGTAACTTGAAAGAAAACGTTATCAAAACCCCAGATTTAGGTGGTAACTCTTCTACTCAACAAGTTATTGATGATATCGTTAAACGTTTATAAATTATTAGATCGTTCTATTAAATAAAATATTATAAGTTTGATACTTAATCTTCAAAACCGGTCCATTCTTCTTCTTGTAGTTCTTCATCAGATGAAGATACTTGAGATTCTTCAACCTCTTCATCAGATTCAGCTTCAGATTCTTCCTCTTCAGAATCTTCAACTGGTTCAGTTCCATCATCACGAATGAACAAAGCAGCAAAGAAACCAATACCACCATCAACTTTTGGTAAAACTCTAACACAACCACCAGCTAATTCTTCTGGGTTTTCAAAATCAGATTCTGGGAATTCTTCAGGTAAACCTCTTCTAGGCCATTTCGGTATGATTTCAGATCTTTTAGCTAATCTCCAACCAGCAGCTTTAACATCTGGATTAATTAATAAATCACCAACAACTCTTTCGTTTTCTTGGGCATGGATTGAACAAGTTGAATAAATGACTCTTTTGGCACTTGGGAAACTTAATGCATGTTTCATGATGGAAAATTGGAAAGATGATAATTTTGTTAATCTTTGTTGATCGTATTCTTGTTTTAATGATCTATCAAAAATACCTGAACCTGAACATGATGGATCAACTAATAAACCAGTAACTTGTTCAAAATCTTTTGGATTACAAGTTGTAAAATCAGCAACTGTTGGTTTAACACATTTTAATGCACCTGCTGTATTTAACATTTTTCTTAAAGTATTGCCTCTATTTTGATCTCTTTCAAATGCAAAAACTGAATTTTTTGTATTCTTTAACAACATTGCTAAATGAGTGGTTTTATTACCTGGAGCAGCACAAGAATCAATAATGACATCTTTACCAGCTTTTGGATTTAAAATAAATGCAGGAAAACAAGAAGCTCTATCTTGAATAATAAGTTCACCAGTGGTATAACTTTTAAAACTTGTAACTTTTGTCTTTGGGGAAACACCAATTAAATTTGGAATGTATTCATCAATGTAGTATTCTTTTGGTTTAATGTCCTCTATGCTATCGATTTCTTCAAAACCTTTATTCTCAAGATCTTCAAGAATGGCTTTCAAGGTAGTTTTAATTGTATTAACTCTTAACCATCTAACAGGAGTTGAAGAATCGTCATCATCTTCTTCTTCGGCAATTAATTCATTTAGATCTTGAATACCATATTTTATTTTCAATTTAGTGAATTCACTAACTAATCTAGTCCTATGATTTAAGATTTGATCTTTTAATTTAGCTTTACCCATATTAATTCTTTGTTGTTTTGTTAATAAAAGATCATGAACCATAATAATTGCAACATCTTCTTTCAAGTTTTTTTCAACTGTTAAAATCTTTGAATTCTTAATGATTTCTGATAAATATTTCTTATATTTCCAAACTGATAAAATCAATGCAAATATTTGTTTTGGATTTGATTTGATTCTTTTCTGTTCAGAAGCTCTAAAAACTTGTCTTTTTAACTCATTTTTGTCAGACAAGTTAATGAACTTCGCAGCATCCCAATAAACACTCATTATTAACAGCAAAAACAAGTAATTTCTACTCAAATTTAAGCTTCTTTAAATAATTTTTCAAATTAAGCTCATCGCTATACCAAAAAAATTTATCATATGAACTGGTGCTCGGATGTTTACGTCGTAATTTTGAAAAATAAACAACAAAAGTTGAATTTATTTAAATTTCTCGAACTAACAAAAACAAATATTTTAAACAAAATTCAGTGAATTTAATCGTCTTGTCGTTCATTATTGTTGGTGAAATTTCTTGAAAGATTTGTCTTTGTTTGTGTGTGTTTTTTTTGCATTTAATTAGGGAAAAAAAGAAGGAAGAAAAAAATAACGGTACAGGATAGGTTCAAATCTAGCATAATGAGTGTTGAAGTTAAACAAGAACCTGAAAAACGTAAAATTGATGAGGTTGATAAGGATGAGGATCACAATGGGAACCATGTTGACAACAACCATACAGAACTTAACGATAAAACAAATATTGTTCCAATAGTTGCTCCAAAGATCTCTTACATTCCATTAAAAACTGGTTTATGCTATGATGTTAGAATGAGATATCATGCTAAAATCTTTACATCATACTTTGAATATATTGATCCACATCCAGAAGATCCAAGAAGAATTTATAGAATTTATAAAATTCTTGTTGAAAATGGTTTAATTACTGATCCAACTTTATCAGGTATTGATGATATTGGTGAATTAATGTTAAAAATTCCAGTTAGAGAAGCTTTAGATGAAGAAATTTTATTAGTACATACAAAAGAACATTTAGAATTTTTAGAATCAACAACAAAAATGACAAAGGAAAAATTACTTGAAGAAACTGAAAAAGGTGATTCAGTTTATTTTAACAATGATTCATTTTTAGGTGCAAAATTAAGTTGTGGTGGTTCAATTGAAGCTTGTAAAGCCGTTGTCGAAGGTAAAGTTAAGAATGCTTTGGCTGTTGTTAGACCTCCAGGTCATCATGCTGAACCTGATGCACCAGGTGGATTTTGTTTATTTTCCAATGTTGCAGTTGCTGCTAAAAACATTTTAAAAAACTATCCAGAATCTGTTAAAAAAATTGTTATATTAGATTGGGATGTTCATCATGGTAATGGTACTCAAAAGGCATTTTATGATGATCCTAGAGTTTTATACATTTCTTTACATAGATATGAAGCTGGTAAATATTATCCAGGTACTTTAGCAGGTGCAGCTGATCAAGTTGGTGAAGGTTCTGGTATTGGTACAAATGTTAATATTCCATGGCCAGTTGGTGGTATGACTGATGCTGATTATATTTATGCATTTAGTAGAGTTGTTATGCCAGTTTGTCGTGAATTTGAACCTGATTTAGTTATTGTCTCTTCAGGTTTTGATGCAGCTGATGGTGATACTATTGGTCAATGTCATGTTACTCCAGGTGCTTATGGTCATATGACTCATATGTTGAAATCTTTAGCAAAGGGTAATTTATGTGTTGTTTTAGAAGGTGGTTATAATTTAGATTCAATTGCAGTTAGTGCATTAGCAGTTACAAAAGTTTTAATTGGAGAACCACCTGATGAGTTAAAGACTAAAATTCCTAGAAATGAAGCAATTAAAACAATTGATGAAGTTATTCAAATTCAATCAAAATATTTTAAATCATTAAGAGCAAATGGACATGCAGCAATTGATCATTCATTACCAATTGGACCAGGTAATAAATTATTTAACTTACAAGATGCAGTTAGAAGTCAACAATCAAACATTTTATTTAAAAATCATAAATTTATAAATTTACCAGTTTCATTAGATAATTTTAATGGTGATAATTTAATTTTAACAAGTGAAGATATTTATGAAAAAGAAACTATTGTCATTGCAGTTCATGATCCTGCTGAAATTTGGGCAAAAACTGATCCAATTACTGGTTTAATTAATCCAGGAGAATCAACAATAATAGATTCAACTTTAAAACTTTTAAATTGGTCATTAGAACAAAAATATGGTTTTATTGATATTAATATTGCAGATTATTTGAATGAAAATGGATCAAATTATGATGAAAGTACGTCAGCTTCAGAAGTTTTATTATATCTTTGGGATAATTATATTCAATATTTTTTCAAAGCTCAAAAGATTGTTTTTGTTGGTTTTGGAAGTTCATATTCAGGAATTGTTCATCTTTTAGGTCATAGAGAAACTCGTTCTAAATGTAAAGCGGCAATTTCATTCATAGATAGAGTTCCATTAAAGCCAATAGTTCCATTAGTTGATGAAGCAATGACAGAATGGTTTTTCAAAAATTCATTAATTTTCACCTCAAAACTTCATAGTTGTTGGGGTCTTGATGGATCAGAAACTAAGAAACCAAGAAGAAAATTTGGTAGAGTTTTGAAAAGTGATAGTGATGGACTTGATAATATTGCAGAAGAAAGATTTGAAGAAGCAACAGATTTCATTTTGGATTCAATAGAAGAATTTGAAAGTAGTGAAAACTAAATTGAAAAAAGAAAACAGCTGGACATAAATAATTATAAAAAAAAACAGAGGACAGGAATGAACTGAATTGTGAAATTATTTAGACTGATAAATGAGAATTATAAATGATAAATTATAGTAAGTGGACGTTGTTGTAGCTCTAATTTTTCCTCAAATTTTGCCGGTGCAAACCAACAAAAATTTATGATATAAAATTTTGAACTTTTAAATGCATATAACCACAGTTTTAAAATCAATTTTACGTATTAATATACAACTGGCTGAATGGATTATTGTATATAATGATGGAAAAAATTAGTACGATCTGTACTTGCTTTTAGTTGAAATTTGATATACACTAGTCCATAAGGCCGGAAAATAATTTTATGTGATATACACTGTACACAGCTGCCAACTTAGATATGCAATGATTTACAGCCAACTTGTAGAGCTCAATATGCAGATAAATCCCAGACTCGACCAGTTCATTTATTATTTTGTGCGGAACTTGCAATTTGTACAGGAAACAGATTCCAAATTGAGAACTCACCAAAAGCAGCTGCATTTTTTGCTCCTGCGTTTATATATTCATCATATAGCAAATCAATTCGTCATATGAATTGTAGCGTAAATCAATGATGATTCAATTTTTTTGAGTTATTTCAATTGGCTTTTCAACTGATGAAATACTTGGTGGTACCGTTTGATGTGCCTGTAATTATTATTATACAACTACAGAACTAACAATTATATAGATATTTTACAAGTTTTATTGGGTAAACTGGTAAGCTTTTATCACACCTTTACAGATATTTCTTCCATTTGTCAGTCAACCTTGTGAACCCAGCACAGAAACCAAATTGAGTTTGAATTTTCACACTTGAAAACCCACAGTTTAATCGATGAAAGCATAGTACATACTACAAAACTATGAAGTTTGAGTTGCTGAGCCTCGCTTAGCTTAACTTCTTACTCGTATTTATCACATCTCATATCATCCTGGGAATTGCACCTGTATCCGTGAAAAGCTAAAACTTTGGAAATTTATGAGGTGTATCCTTGACTTGTTCACAACAAATGATAAGAAGAGTTACAGTTTGTTTAATCATCCAAGTTGACCATAATCTTACTAAAGTTTTTTAATTGAATTGAGTTCTTTGAACTGAAATTTGTGGCATTAAGAGAGTTTAAAGGTATTTTCAGTGAAGTAGTTTTGATTGGTCTAAACAAATTTTTAAAGAACAAAAGATGTTAAAAACAATAACATTAAAGAGAAAGAGTTTTTACTACCAATCTAATAACAATTATGTCAATTTCAATACAACCACTTGATTATCTCAAACCCTGTTTCATACAATTTTCCAAATATAAAAAAGTTCAATACAGACTTCCAATAATCGAATTTCAAAAGGGAAAAAACAAAACAAGTCAACTCAACACTAAATTTAACACTAAACTATGTTTCTTTCTTTAATCTCAACTTTGTATCCCATATTAGTGAACTACAAAAGACAAAATAAAGTTCAACAGCTCGTAAAAACGGCCGACATAACAAAGGTCCCTTTAATTTCAACCTACAAAACTGAGAAAAATTCAACAAAGCATAAATTTCTTCAAATTAAACAATAAAACTTATCAAATTTCAATAAATTTAATTGAATTTCTACAAAAAAAACTTTTAAATTCAGAAATATCAGCTTATCGGATTAATCAAAAATTGAAAATCCCCCAAGACCTTTCACAGTTTCCATAGTAATTACCATTTTCGTACACTGAAAATTTTAGACAGAAAAAAAAAATATATTTTACAAAGAGATGAGTATAAATTTGTAGTATTAAAAATGGCCAGAAAACTTAAAGGGAATCCATCCAAAAAGGGGAAGGGACAGCTTCATGCTGCTTTAACTAGACATAAAATCCAAGAATCTATTAGAAATAAAGCTAACAGAAAGAAGGAAAATGCAACACAAAAAACTGAATCACAAAAAACTGACCCAAAAAAGAACGATGAAGAAAAAGTTTCATTATTAAAAGCATTTATACCGTTTGAACCAAAGGATAAAGTGTTATTAGTTGGTGAAGGTGATTTTTCATATGCTTTAAGTATTTTAAAACAAGAGTATATTAAACCAGAAAATTTAATAATAACAAGTTATGATAATACAATTAGTGAATTAAAATTAAAATATCCAAATTCATTTGAATCAAATTATAATGAAATTATGACATTTTATAAAGGTGTTAAAATCTTCTTTAAAATTGATGGTACACAATTAATTAAAACTTTAAAAGTCAATACAAAACAAAGATTTATTAAAATTTTAGGTATGGATCATATTGATGTTGTTTTATTTAATTTCCCACATACTGGTAAAGGTATTAAAGATCAAGATAAAAACATTAGAGATCATCAATTATTAGTTTTAGGATATTTCAAATCATGTCAAGATTTATTTAAAATTTCTCAAATGACAACAACAAATTCAAGAATTTCAGATTTAAATATTTCTGCTGAAGTGAAAAAAGATCCAAAAGTTGTTTTAAGTGTTTTTGAAGGTGAGCCATATGATTCATGGAATATTAAATCATTATCAAAATCAGTTGGATTAAAAGTTCAAAGATCAGGTGCATTTCAATGGAATTTATTCCCGGATTATCATCATAGAAGAACAAATAGTGAACAAACAACAACAAAAGAAGCAAGTGAAAGAAAGGCAAGAACTTATGTTTTTGACAAATTTAGAAAACCAGAAAATAAAAAGAAGAAGAATGATGATAGTGATAGTGAATAAATTCATAAAATGAAGGTGGTCATGTATTAAAATAATAAATAATTGCATTAAAGCATCAAGTTGGATACATTGTAACTAATTGATCGATTTTGAAAACTTCTAAAGTTATTGGATCTTGAACATCAGTTTCTGATAAAGTATTTAATAATTTACTGTATTGAATTAATTTAATCTCATCAAAAATATTACCATTTGGTAACATTACTGGATTATCAAATAATGAAGATTTCACATTATGTGAATAAGGTAATTGATCACTTAAATTATTTAATTCTAAAGAACAAACAGGACAATTATTTGAAATTGGGTTATTAATTTGATTTTGTAATAATTTCTTTTTCAATAAATTTTCAAAAATTAAATCATTTTTATCAATTGATGAACATTTACAAGACTTTGTCTTTAATGAAGAAATACCAATTGATAAATAAATTAATAGTGGATCATTTTGTGGTATACCAAACATTTTATAATAAATCTCCAAAAATAAATCATTTAAAGTTTTATACCTTTCATCAGATAATAAATTGGAATATTTTTCAACTTTTGAATTATCAATTGAAGTAATTGGATTAAACGTTAAAATACCAGCAGCTGTTTTAATATCTTTAAAATTTGAATTCGTAAAAGGTTTTAAATGAATTTGAAAAATATTAATTGCTTTTAAAGTTTCACCAATTTTAATAAATTCAGTAAATTCTTGTAATCTTGTTTGAAATTCTAAATCAGATCTTGTCTTTTTTAAATAACTTTTATTTTCAGAAATCCAATTAATTAATGGGATTAAATCATGATTTAATATTGAATTTGAAATTTTATTTGAATTTAAAATTATATCAAAATCAATTAGTTTTTCAAAATTTAATTCTTTTAACAAAAATAAACCAGGTGTTGATTCTTCAGAATAATTATTTCTTAATAAATACTCAACAACAAGTAAATTTGTTTGATCTCTATACCAATTAATTAATTTATCCTTATTTATTTCGTCATGATAATGTTCTGTATCATTCTGTATTGATTCTTTAATTTTCTTCAATTCAGCTAATTTATCAAGTCTTGCCCTTATTCTTGAGATTAATTCCTGCTCAATCTCATACTTGACTTTGACTCTTTTCTCATAAAGTTTCATAGACGTTATAATCTGTTGTAATTTAGCTCTCTTATTGCCACTCTTAGCAAGGTCTTTAATCAGCTCATCAAGTTTTCTAAATTGCTTCTCATCCACTTTCTGAATGTCCTTTATGTTTCTCCGTAGCAGCTCATATGGAACTCTAAAGTGTGCTTCCTGAGTCTTCAAATGGAAGTCCACCGGTGGCTCACTCAAAGACATTTTGCGTTATCAGTATAAAGTGACACATAAAAGGGAAAACAAAATTAAGATGGATGGATTTACTATTTTCAAGGATGCACGTGACAGATCATGTGACTACCTCGTAAATAAACAACTCGAGGGTGATCATGTGATTTATCATGTGACCGCCCCCGAAAGTCGCAATACCCCTCGGAATGTGATCAGGTTTTTGTCGGTTTTTGTCATTTTTCAGAGTTTTTCCGGCGAATTTCGGTCCCGAATCGATTTTTTCAATAAATCAATTAAGGGAAAAAACCAAAAAATTCAATATTTAACTAGTAACAACCACACCAATTGTCCACAACAATGCTCAGATCCTCCTTCCAATCCACTGCCAGAAGAACATTCGCCACTGCCGTCAACGAGAGCTTGCTCCCAAAGAAATACGGTGGAAAATTCACCGTCACTTTACTCCCAGGTGATGGTATCGGTAAGGAAATCACTGATTCAGTTGTTGAAATCTTCAAGTCCCAATCCGTTCCAATTGAATGGGAAACCATTGACGTCCATGGTGACTCCAAAGAAGGTGTCAAGGAAGCTGTTGACTCCTTGAAAAGAAACAAAGTTGGTTTAAAAGGTATCTGGAAAACTGAAGTTTCCCAATCAGGTCAAGGTTCTTTAAACGTTGCCTTGAGAAAAGAATTAGATATCTATGCCTCTTTAACTTTAATTAAAAACATCCCAGGTGTTAAAACTAGATTAGATGGTATTGATTTAGTCTTGATCAGAGAAAACACTGAAGGTGAATACTCTGGTTTAGAACACGAATCTGTTCCAGGTGTTGTTGAATCTTTAAAAGTTATTACTGCTAAAAAATCTGAAAGAATTGCTAAATTCGCTTTTGATTTCGCTAAAAAGAATGGTAGAGAAACCGTTACTGCTGTTCACAAAGCCAACATTATGAAATTAGCTGATGGTTTATTTAGACAAACTGTTAAAAACGTTGGTGCTGAATATTACCCAGATATTGCTGTCAAAGATATCATTGTTGATAACGCTTCCATGCAAGCCGTTTCAAACCCACAACAATTTGACGTTTTAGTCACTCCAAACTTATACGGTGCCATCTTATCAAACATTGGTACTGCTTTAGTTGGTGGTCCAGGTTTAGTTCCAGGTGCTAACTACGGTAGAGAATATGCCGTTTTCGAACCAGGTGCAAGACACGTTGGTGCTGATTTAGAAGGTAAAGATGTTGCCAACCCAACTGCCATTATCTTATCTTCAGTCTTATTATTAAGACACTTAGGTTTAGATGGTCATGCTGACAGAATCTCTGATGCAGTTTACAAAGTCATCAAAGATGGTAAAACCACCACTCAAGATATCGGTGGTAATGCTTCCACCAAGGAGTTCACTGCTGCCGTCATTAACGAATTGCAAAACGCTTAGATCCCACAAACGAGTTATTTTATAGATATTTAATGAAACGAAGTATACTACAGTATTATAAAGTATGGTGTAAGGGTGTATATTCTAGGAAATTATTTCTCGAAATTTTCCCGATGAGCTTTGAACGAGACGTAATTAAGTACTGATTTATTGCTATATTCAGGCCAATAATGACACTCAGTAAAGCATACAAGAACCTTCAGCAACAGCTGCTGGTCAACGTTAAGGCTTCCACAAAAAAGCAGAACGCTCAGGAACTCCAGAAGAGAATTGCCCTTTTGAAGTACCAGAAGGTGAATGCACTTAGATCAAGCCAAACTGCTCAAGTTCTTGCAATCGATAGTGAGTTAGCTGATATTGAAAAGAATGCACAAGATCCACAAGTCGAATTAGATGCAAAACTTGTCGAAGGTTTGAAGATCACTAAAAATGAAGAATCAAAACATAGTATTGACCACATTAACGATGTTGCCAATTTCCTTTCATTCCAAAGAACATACCAGGAATTAATCGAGAGATATAACCCAGGTTTAAGAATGACTCAAGAAGATAAGATCAGAAAGACTGCTCATAAAGTTGGTTTTGAATTACCAGAAGAATTCAACAAATAGAATTCTACTATTGTACATAGTTAATTTTTCATGTTTAAACGATATACACTCTGTAAATTTATCCAATTATTAATCCTACACAACAAAACCCAATACAAATGGAAATAAGGGAATTTATGCTAATTCCAATTTGTAAGAAATACTGCAGTAGTTTCACCTTCAATTTACTTCAAACTGCATCTCATTCCCCATTCATCATACAATTGTGGATATTGATTACTAAACAGATACATGCAATATAAAGTATAAATTCACCATTTTTCCCAACTACCAACACCCAAATAGCATTGATCCCAATATCAAAGCAATGTCTTCATACTCTCTTAACAAAGAATTCACTCCAGTTGCCTTCAAAGACACTGAACTTTTCCAACCAATTCAAGTTGGTGATTTAAACCTCAAACACAGAGTCGTCTTAGCTCCATTAACAAGATTCAGAAACGTCAACAACCTTCCTCAAACTGATTTACTTGCTGAATATTATGCCCAAAGAGCTCAAAGACCAGGCACTCTTTTGATCACTGAAGCCACTTTCATCAGTGCTCAAGCTGGTGGTTATGCCAGTGCTCCAGGTATTTACTCAAAAGAACAAATTGACGCATGGTCTAAAATCCATCAAAGAATTCATGATAATGGTTCCTATGTTTACCAACAATTATGGGCCATCGGTAGACAAGCTCCACCAAAGGCTTTAGCTGCTTCTGGTTTGAAATACGTTAGTGCTTCAGATGATGTTTATATGAGTGAAGAAGCTGAAAAGGAAGCTTTAGAAAGTAATAATCCACAAAAGGGTTTAACTATTCCAGAAATTAAACAATACATTCAAGATTATACCACTGCTGCTAAAAACTCTTTAGAATCAGGTGCTGATGGTGTTGAAATTCATAGTGCTAATGGTTATTTGTTGAATCAATTCATTGATCCAAAATCAAATAAAAGAACTGATGAATATGGTGGATCTATTGAAAACAGATCAAGATTCACTTTAGAGGTCGTTGATGCCTTGATTGAAGCAATTGGTGCTGATAAAGTTGGTATTAGATTATCTCCACATGGTGATTTTGGTACAATGACTGGGTTTGATAAGGAATTAATCAAGACTTATGAATACATCTTTGCAGAATTAGAAAAAAGAGCTCAACAAGGTAATAGATTAGCATATGTTCATTTAGTCGAAGCTAGATTCCCAAACACTTTTGCTCCATTAGAAGAAAAAGATTTAGCTGAAGGCCAAAACAATGAAAACATTTACAAATTCTGGAATGGTATTGTTATTAGAGCTGGTGATTATGGTATTCATCCAGAAATCGCTAAAAGAGATATTGCAAATGGTAAGACTTTGATTGCTTATGGTCGTTTCTTTATCTCAAACCCAGATTTAGTTGATAGATTAGAAAATGGTTTACCACTAACTCAATACAACCGTGATTCTTTCTATTTACCAAATGAAGTTGGTTATACTGATTATCCAGTTTATAAAGATCAAATTTAGATAGATTGTAATGAATAGATGATTTAAAGTTAAAACAACAGTTAACTTGTAGTATTCATTTTGTCTTTTGTGCTAAACCCTGATTCAATAAATTAGAAAAAGATTTACTACACATCAAATAGCATATACAGTCCAGTCTACAAAGATCATATTTAGAGAAAATAAATAATTAAATGTACAATAATATTATTTAAATGAAAGTTTTGCTTGTTTTTTACCCTTTGCTTCAGTTTTTTCAACTTTACGTTTTTTAGTTTCTTGTTTCTTGTCATATTTATCAAGTTGTTCTTGTCTTTCCTTTGCACCTAATTTTTGTAATTTTTCACTCTTTTCAATAAATTCTTTATCGTCAATCTTTCTATCTGTTAACCATTCTAATAATTTGATTTCTTCACCCCATAAATGTTCATCTTTACCAACTGGAGTTTCTAAAACAATTGGAATGTTTTCTAATCTTGGTGAATTAGCAATGACTCTAAAGACTTCTAATCCAAGGAAACCAAAACCTAATCTTTGATGTAAATCTCTATTGGCACCTAATGGAGCTTTTGAATCATTTAAATGAATAGCAGATAAATATTCTTTACCAACGATTTCATCAAATTTATCAAAAAATTCATTAAAAGTTTCTTCTGTTCTAATGTCATAACCGGCAGCAAATGTATGACAAGTATCAATACAAACACCAACTCTTGATTTATCTTCAACTAAATCAATAACATCTTTTAAATCTTGTAAGTTTGATCCAATTAAATTACCATGACCTGCCATGTTCTCAATAACAATTTTAACTGTTGAAGTTTCTTTAATAGCTCTATTAATGTTTTTAGCTAATTTCTTAATTGCATCACCATGATCGCCATCTAAACTTGAACCTGGATGGAAATTATATAAACCAATACCTAATTGTTCACATCTTTGTAAATCATCTAAAAATCCTCCATATGCTTTCTCTTCCTTTTCTTGATCTGGATTAGCTAAATTAATGAAATAAGAACCATGTGGTAAAATATCAGTCTTTGGATCATATCCATGAAGTTCACAAAGTCTTTTGAATTCATTTGCTTCTTTTTCTGTGATCTTTGGTGATTCCCATTTTCTAGGACTTTTTAAAAATAATGCAAAACTATTTGCCCTATTGATTTTAGTTAGTTATCTACTAAATTACATTGTAAATGGTACTCACCCTATACTTCTTGCGTTTATAACTGAATTTGAAACACCTGATAGGTTATTGTTAGTGAATTGAATCAATATTAAATGTTAAGCCATACTAACCTCCAGCTGCTGCGACATGTGCACCAAACTTGTATTTCAAGCCGGAAACTTTTGTAAATTCAATCTTTGCTGCTTTCTTTCTGTTCTCATTGTTAGTAATTATCCTTTAATTGGTCCTTATCGGTGACATACGGTGGCATTTTTATCTAAAGTTTTGTCGATAATGTATTAGAAATATGTCTCCCGTACTTTTTTTCGGAGTGTTTGAAATTTATCAGACGCGATGAGCTACGGTGTAAATTAATGTATTTTTAACTTTTGATTAATATTAACTATTATACAGATTGTTTTGATTATTTTCTTTTGTTCTTTTTGGCAGCTTTTTTTGCAGCTTCTTCAGCTCTTCTCTTCTTTTTAGCAGCTTCTATTTGTGCTGGAGTTTTTGGTGCAGCTTTAAAGAAACCATCTAATCTACCTTGAGTACCAGTTTTTAAACCTTTTTGTAATCTTTTAATACCAGCTTTGATTCTTTCTTCAGAGAAACCTTTTTCTTTAACCATGAAATCAAGTAATTCTTGTTCTTGTGGAGCTTTCCATTTTAATTCAACATCAGTACCTTTAATGACATCTGGATTCAAGAATAATTCTCTAGCAGCTTCAAATGGCCAATCTTCGGGCACTTGATATTTACAATTTGGAGTTTCTTCAATGTATTTAATAATGTTTTCAATGGTACCATGTTCTTTAATTAATTTTAAAGCAGTAACTGGACCAACACCTCTAATAGATTCACAATAATCACAACCTAATAAAATACCTAAATCAACAAATTGTTTTTGATCCATTTCTAAAGCTTCAAGAACTTTGTCGATGTCAATTTCTTGAATTGGTTCTTTTCTTTGTTCAGAAAATGTTAAATGTCTTAATAAAAATGGAGTTTTATAACATAAAGTATCCATATCTTCGGAAGCAGCACCATAAACTTTACCAGCTTTAGCTAATTCAGCACATTGAGCTTCAGCTTCACATGGAGCTTCAACAATTGGAATACCCATTAGTTTCAATAATTTTTTAGCTTCTTCATTTTGTTCTCTAGTAACTCTAACTGTTCTTCTTTGGAATTTAGCAATTTCTTCAGCAGTACCTGTTTCTTTTAAAGCTTCAGCAGATTTTTCAGCTTCTTCTTTACGAATTGTTCTCTTAGCTAATTCACCACCTTTTAAATCTGGAGGTTTACCATCAAAGACATAAACTGGTTTGATAGAGTAGTCGACCAATCTCAAAGTTCTGTAAAACATACCCATTAAATGGGAGGTTGTCTCACCATCTTCATTAGTCAACTGTTGACCATCCTGTTGTCTAACAGCAATCAAGAACTGATACAAACACATGGAGGCATCGATAGCAACTTTTCTACCAAAGAAGGTCTTGATGTCGCTTGATTTGGAGGCTAAAGGAGCCTGGTCAGTTAGCAGCTTGTTAAGTCCTATCATACAGTTAGTCACACACCCTAGAAGGTCCAAAATACCACAAAAAACATACCTTTAATACCCATTTCAGTACTTATTCTTCTCTATTGAAACAAAAAGAAACAAGACGCGTCGCGTTTCATCACAATTTTTCTAAAATGGAAAAAAATGTACACGTGATGTTGGTTTTGTGGCCCTGGCCGTTTTGGTGCGAATTTATCAAAACAAAAAATTAAAGAGAAAAAAATGAAAAGTCAATTTAATAGTATTGAATAACTGCAATTTTTAGTATTATTTCAGTCCAAACTTATCAATTGATCCCATCTTTTGTTTTGCATATAAGTTACAATGTTCGGGAGATCCAACGCCTCTAGTGGTTTTGGTGGTTTCGGCTCAAGTAACACAGGATCAGCCTTTGGATCAACAAACAACAATCTAAACAATGGTTTCGGAAGTTCGTCATCACCTTCCAACACAGGTAACAGCATGTTTGGAAGTAACACCCAGAGCACTGGTGGTGCTTTTGGCTCCATGAACAACAACTCTTCAAGTGCTTTTGGTGCTAAACCACCGGGCATGTTTGGCTCCACTCAAAATTCATCATCTGCCTTTGGTTCTTCATTTGGTGCTAATAACACTACCTCATCTACTACTGGTGGTGGTATCTTTGGTGCTAAACCTGCTACTTCTGGTTTTGGTGCTACTGGTTCTTCTTTTGGTACCAACAATAACACATCTCCATTTGGTGCTAGCACAAACACTGGTTTCGGTGGTATGAATAACAACACTGGTAATCAAGGTACTTCTCTCAAACCTTTTACCCAGTTTGTTGAAAAAGATAGTACTTCTGGAACAAACTATTATGAATCAATCTCATGTATGCCAGAATACATCAACTTTTCATTTGAAGAATTAAGAGCACAAGATTATGAACAAGGTAGAAAATTTGGTAATGGTCAACAAAGTACAACAGCTGGTTTCGGTTCTTCTACAACTTCACCATTCGGTGCCTCCAATACTACTTCTACTGGTTTCGGTGCTACCAACAATAACGCATCTTCTGGTGGTTTATTTGGTTCAACTAATAACCAATCTTCTGGTTTTGGTTCAACTAACAATGCATTTGGTTCATCTAATAACACTAGTGGTGGTTTGTTTGGTGCTTCCAACAATAATAACACTTCTTCTGGTTTTGGTGCTTCAAATACTGGTTTTGGTTCAGCATTTGGTGCTAACAAACCAGCAACAACTGGTTTTGGTGCTACTAATAACACTTCAGGTGGTTTATTTGGTTCAAACAACAACAACACTTCAACTTCTCCATTTGGTGCTTCAAACAATAACACTTCTGGTGGTATGTTTGGTGCCAACAACAATAACAACAATGCATTTGGTGCCAATAACAACACTTCTGGCGGTTTATTTGGTTCAAACAACAATAACACAACCACTGGTGGCTTTGGTCAACAACAATCATCACCATTCGGTTCTAACAACCAACAAAAACCTGCATTTGGTGGTGGATTTGGTTCAACTAATAACACTACTGGTGGTGGTTTATTTGGTGCAAACAATAACAATAATGCTACAAGCAGTGGTATGTTTGGTAATCCATCAACTCCAGCTTCAAACTCAACAAGTGGTGGTCTATTCGGTGCTAAACCAGCTGCTACTGGTGGTATGTTTGGTTCCACTAACAACACCACAACTGGTGGTGGTTTATTTGGTGCCAATAACAATAATAATGCTACTGGTGGTGGTTTATTCGGTGCTAAACCTGCTGCTACTGGATTTGGTGCAACTAATAACACGACTGGTGGTATGTTTGGTAATAACAATGCTACTAATGGTGGTTTTGGTGCCACAAATAACACAACAGGTGGTGGATTATTTGGTGCTAATAACAACACAGCTACTAATACAACCGGTGGTGGTTTATTTGGTAACAACAACGCTACTAATAATACTACTGGCGGTGGGTTATTTGGTGCAAATAACAATAACAATGCTAGTACAGGTGGTGGTCTATTTGGTGCTAAACCAGCTGCTACAACTGGTGGTGGGTTATTTGGTAACAATAATACTGCTGCAGGTACCACTGGTGGTGGTTTATTTGGCAATAACAATGCCTCAACAGGTACTACTGGTGGTCTGTTTGGTGCTAAACCAGCAGCTACTACAGGTGGTGGATTATTTGGTAATAATACTGCAACTACAGGTACTACCACTGGTGGATTATTTGGTAACAACAACACAGCTACTACTGGTACAACTGGTGGATTATTTGGCAATAATAATGCAAGTACAACAACTGGTGGTGGATTATTTGGTAACAATAACACAACTTCAACTGGTGGTTTGTTTGGTAATAACAATACTGCTTCTACTGGTGGATTATTTGGTAATAATAATGCACAACAACAACAATTGGCAGTTGGTCAACAACAAGGTCAAGGATCATACCAATTTGTTGCTACAATTGATTCAAACCCATATGGTAACAATCCATTATTTAACAATGGTAACAGTGGAAATGTTATTACAACACAAGTTAGAGTTGAACCATTAGCTAAACCAGTTAAAAATGAACCAAAACCACAAAATATTACAAGTGCATACAGATTAGCACCAAAACCATTATTTGTTGCTAGAAATAGTGTTCCATCAAGTACATCAACAGCATCTTCCTTAGTTTCCTCACCAATTATCACATATTCAAACACACCAATTGTTAATGCTCATATTTCATTAAAATTATCAGATTCTGAAACAAAGGCTAAATTATTGAATAATATAACAGATGATGCAATTTTAGCTAGTGAAATCTTTTCACCAAGAGTTAATTATAAATCATTAACAATTGAAAGAAAGGGAAATTCAACTGTTGAAACTAATATTTCAGTTTCATTAAATGGAGCTTCAACACCAAATGAATCAACTCCATCAAAGATCTTAAACTTCTCAGAAGAAAAAGATAATGCATCTACTAGTAAGAAACTATTTAATTTAGAAAAACCAAAAGTTGAAGAAATTAAACCAGTTAGTATTCCAAAGACAACAGCACTTGTTAAAACAACTAGATTAGAAGATGAAGTTTATGTTGATGAAGATGGTTATTGGATTTCACCAAGTCTTGAAGAATTGGAACAATTTTCATTATTAGAGTTACGTAAGGTTTCAGGATTAACAATTGGTCGTAAAGGTCATGGTAAGATTGAATTTTTAGAAGATGTTGATTTAACTAGTATTGGATCTATTAATTTAATTGCTGGTGGATTAATTGTTTTTATGAATCATTCATGTATTGTTTATCCAGATGATTCAATTGTTAAACCAGAAGTTGGAGAAGGATTAAATTTACCAGCAAGGATTACAATTGAAGGATGTTATCCAATTGCCAAAGATACAAATATGCCAATTAAAGACGTTTCTCATGGTTTATATAAGAGGCATTTAAAGAGACTACAAGGCATTGAAAACACTAAATTTATTTCCTATGATGCGAAAACCGGTGATTGGACATTTACTGTGGATAGAACAGTTTAATTTATAGATAAAGGGCCCTGTTAAACCGAGATGATTCTTTATATAAACGTTAAATTTTAATTTAATCGGAATTGTTGCTGCTTTTGTAACGCTTTTCGCGGTTACGTAACTGAGCCCAAATCGGCAACTTCGCATCGCTCGGCCCCTCGAAAATTGCTCGATTCAGTAATTGGACTTCCGTTTCGGGCGATTTGCCAACCATTTTGGAAATTTCTTTCGCATTTTTTCGTTTTTAAAAGATGAATTTTCAAAGTAATCAACGAAATTCAAAATTAATTAAAAATTTGAGATATTTTTTATTTCTTTCTTCTTTTATTTATAAATTAACAAATCCACTAGTAAGTTTTCAGTGTTTTAAAGTCCCCAATTAGACTTGAAATCGTTATTATCGAACGCAGGACTAACAAACTTTTAATTAGATCTTTTCAATATGTTGCCAGCCGGTGTTATCTTAGTTTTCGTCTTAATTTTCTTAGTTGGTAAGTAAACATTGTTGAAATTTTTGGAATTATTCCCACATGGAGCTTAGAAACAATATACTAACAATTTAAACAGGTTGTGCCGTCGTCGGTACTCTTGCCTACAACTACATGAAAAAGAGAAGATCTGCTTTACAACAATTCTAGATTATTTAAGAGTCATAAATTGATGAAATTATTTCTTTAAACATTTTTTTTAGAAGAATAGTTACATTTATTCATTTAATTACTTTAAATTTTTTATTCAGTTTTGTTTCAGTTTCTTAACCACCCCTTTTTGCTTGTCTTCTTCATGTTTTTTTATCTAATACCTTATAAATTAAAGGAAAATATTTGTTGCTAGGTTGTTGGTTGTTTATTTTGTGTTGCTTTTCTCATGAGAGAGATAACCATTTGTGCTGCTTTTTAGACGTTTTTTTTCCCTCATTGTTTATATCTTATTCAAATTTACTAGTTTTTAGAATTGTAATTGAATGCGGTTTGGCTATAGAGTGTAGTAGTATTGATATCAATTTCATGGAGTTAGAATTCCCTATCTCTATTCTCGAGAGCATCACCAAATGGCCGTTATCGAGGTTAAACCGGTTTGTTTTGGTTGGCCTGCCAGCTATTTCCTAATTGGGCGTGCTGCAGCCACTTTGCAGCGCCAAAGTGCGAAAATGGCGAAATTTGCTGCCCAATCGGAACGGCCATTTTGTCCCGTTTCAAATTGAGAAATTTTGCGCCATTTTTAAAACAAAAAAAGAAGAAAAATTTCCTAAAAAACAAATTTTCCCTTTTCGACTTTTGTTTACACTAACGGCAATCGTGAATAAAGCACAGAAACGTGAGTATCTCGATCATTTTTAAAGATATTGGTGAATGGGTTGTTTGGGTGTGTGGAATGTGGGTTGCTCCTATGATATGATCTTTTGTTAGGGCTCGAAAGTCCCATTCGTTGTTATTTTGGCCCAGATCGCTGTTTTTTGGTGATGTTTTCAAATATCACCAAAAGGGGGTTAATGCCTCTTTGGGAACGCTGGATTAGGAAGGTGACACTTGACACAAAACTGAGTTGATATCATACAAACTTGGCTGTTGACAAACAACACAGGTAATGTGAACGATTCCAACAACAATATGGATGATGATTACTTTCGTCTATTCCTCCCCCTTTACCTTGCTCGCCACCCTTTCCCCCCTGTCGAATTTTTTTTTTTTTGTCAGTAATACTAACAATGGGGCAGATGTCAAACTTAGCTGATTCAAAATTAGAAGAACATCAAGACGATTTAGGTGATGCGTCTGCCAACTTGGCCAACAACCAAGCTGGTGATCTTGATGACGATGATGATAAAAACACCTCTGTCAGAGAAAGAAGAAAAATTGAAATTAGATTTATTCAAGATAAATCAAGAAGACATATTACTTTCTCTAAAAGAAAAGCTGGTATTATGAAAAAAGCTTATGAATTATCTGTCTTAACTGGTACTCAAGTCTTATTATTAGTTGTCTCTGAAACTGGTTTAGTTTATACCTTCACCACTCCAAAATTACAACCTTTAGTTACTAAACCTGAAGGTAAGAATTTAATTCAAGCTTGTTTGAATGCTCCAGAAGATTCAGGTGAAGATGAAGAAGCTTCAACTCCAACAAACTCTCAATCTGTTCAAGCTCCACAACAGCAATCAACTCAACAAGCTCCTCAACAACAATCTCAACAATCTCAACAACAACAGCCAGCAGGATCTGGTTATGCTCCAACTCCAAGTTTGGGTCAATTACCATCAAATCCAGGCTATTTAGCTGAACAAGCTGCTGTTTACCAAACTTACTTCGGTAACATGGGCAATCAACAAGGTCAATACTAAGTTGAATATAATGTTTAATGTTTTTTTTTAAAAAAGAAAAAAAAAATTGGTTCTTGGTTTTTATTGTTAATGGGTTGTTTCTTTTCTTTGAAAGAATGATTTTCTTTCTTGTATTTCTAAATGATCTAGGTTGCTTGGTATATGGTTTTTTTTTTTTTGTTATCTTCTTATTCTTGAAAGAAATTTCAAGGTTTTAAATTGTATTTCTATTGGAAAGTTTTTTTATTATTATTTTTATTTTTGGACAATTGATTGTTCATTGTTAACAATACCTTTGTTGCAAAAATCTTTTTATTATTTGGTTTATATTTGATTGCCCTCGTTTGTATATTTTTATTAAAAAAATCTATAATCATTAAATTTTGTAGAAAGTTTTATAAGGCCTAAATTTACAAGTTTCAATGATAATGATCTTTTATTATACAATCTATAGTACACACTTTTAAAGGTGAGTTGATTTATTTAGCTGTGATTTGTATTTATTCTTGTTTAACTTCATCTTTAGATTCTACTTCTTTACTTTCAGACTCTTTAGTTTCAGATTCTTCTTTACTTTTAGACTCTTCTTTAGTTTCTATGGATTCTTCTTTAGTCTCTGTTGATTCTTCTTTAACTTCTTCTTCAACCTCTTCAATCTTTTCAGGTTCTTTATATAACCAATTTTCTTCAACTTCAATATCTAAATCATATAAATCTTTAACAAAAGAACTTAATTTTTCTCTAAATTTAATCAAATCTTTTCTTTTTGATAATATTGGTTGTTTTAAAATATTAAATAAAATTTTATTTAAACCAAAATGTTTAATTAAAACAGTTGGTGGAATTTCTTCATCATTATAAAAATCATCTAATAAAGAATTTAAATTCTTAATATCTTTTGAACTTATATCAAAATCTTTAACATCTTCTTTATTTAATGGAGTAAATATTAGTAATAATTGGGATTTAAATCTTTTTATTAATGTTGAATATGATTTAATTTCTGATTGTAAATCTTTTGAAGTTGGTATATCAACTGCAATTTCTTCTGCATTTTCATATAAATCTTGTTCCCAATCTTCATCGCCAGAAGTTTCTGGTTCTTCAACAATTTTTTTAGAAGGTGGTCTACCTCTTCTCTTTTTAACAGGAGTTGGAGCCTTTTTTGGAGTTGATGATGGTTGTTTTCTTTTTTTTCTAGGAGTAACAACTTTTTCTATTTCTTCACTATCTTCACTTTCCTCTTCTTCTTCACTATTATCTTCTTCATCATTATCTTCATCTTCATCATCAACGTATTCATCATTGAAATCTTCATCATCAGCTTCATTATCAACTTGAATTGGTTTACCATCACTACCATAAATAATAAATTCTTCTAAATCAGGAGGATTCAAAGCCATTTCATAAGCACCTCTTATTGTTTTCTTAGCCTTCTTATTCTTATTCAAATAATCTTTAATCACATCATCAGTCAATAATGAAATATCATTAACAGTTGCCCACATAAATGTATCATCTCTTAAAAATCTAACACACCATAACTTATCATCTTCCTCATCATCACCATTTGCTTCAACTTCAGAAACAGGCGTGCTGCTGGCCCTGCCACGGCCACGACGGCCCCTGCCACGACCCCTGCCGGAACTCGTAGGTTTAATTGGTGTTTTCGCTTTAGTCTTTGGTTTTGATTTAAACACAGCAGCTGGAATCAAATCATTAGGTATGACAATACCAGGCCATGGAGGAAACGATTTGAGTTTTGCAAGGACGATTGTTCCCGGTGGGAAAGCCCCGTACTCCTCAGAGTTCAATTCAGAAGGAGATTCAGTCATTGTTAAATACTTTTAATCAAAAAAGGAAATCAAGACGCGATGTAAATATTTAAATCAAATCTTGAAAAATTAAACAGAGAGTGTAGAAGTATTAAAAAAAAAATGGCAAAAAAGAATGCGATTTCTGTGGATCGAACACAGGACCTTCAGATCTTCAGTCTGACGCTCTCCCATCTGAGCTAAAACCGCATTTGATGAAACTGTGAGTTTCGGTGTTAAGGCAATTCTGCTCAGGCGCGCTCGTAACCTTTCCCAATCAGGCGAATTGAGATTAAACGTTGATATTTGTAGAGGAAATAGAAGGTATTGTTGTTATTATAGTTGCTAGTATGGATTAGTTGATGTTGTTTTATATAATTGTGTAAAAATTACGGGTTTTCGGTGTCAATTGTTCGTGTTATCTAAAGAAATATAATTTTATTAGTGTTGATCAAATACATTTGAAATAACGGTACTTCAGAACTTCAGATTGTCAATTCATCAGAGATCCATCCCTGATTGTTGGAAAATTGTTACTGAGTAGTATCACAATTACCAAGAACACACGCAATTGTGAGCAGGTATTGATCAAAAGTGACAAAATGGGTGTCAATCAGAGTCATTCTAGCGACAATTGGGTCAATAAAAGCATTAAAAGCGACGGAACAAATGCCACGAATGAATTGAAACAGATAGGAAACAGTAGGCAAAGAGAATAATTCAAGGGGAACACTCCGACATAATTATTTCAGGTTTCAACGATATTTCTTCTCTTTTAGGTAATTCGACCTTCGGAAACTGCCACAATTGGAATTGTTAACGACAGTTGGATAATCTTTTTTAGTATAAAAGCAAAGATGAATAACCTGAAATATATCTTTGGCAGCTCAGTACGTGGTCAATTGTTGAGGAATTACAGTACAAAGATGAGTTCTCCAAGTGACGTTATTCAATGGGAAAGATTAGGTAAATCAGGTTTGAAGATCTCAAAGATCATTGTGGGATTCATGTCATATGGTAAGAAAAACTGGGCAGACTGGGTTGAAGATGATGAAGAAAAGATTTTCACTATTTTGAAAAGGGCATATGATTTAGGTTTTAGAACTTATGATACTGCTGATGTTTATTCTAATGGTTATTCAGAAGTTTTATTAGGTAAATTTTTAACTAAATATAATATCAAAAGAGATAAAGTTGTTATTTTAACAAAAGTTTTTGGTCCAATTGATGAAGATCTGGATTTAAAACATGGTGGTCGTAGTGCAGATGTTAAAGATGTTGATTTAATCAATTCTCAAGGTTTGTCAAGAAAACATATCTTTGATGGTGTTGAAGGTTCAGTTAGAAGATTAGGTACTTATATTGATGTTTTACAAATCCATAGATTGGATAAACAAGTTGAACCATTAGAAATTGTCAAGGCATTGAACGATGTTGTTGAAAAAGGTTTGGTTAGATATTTAGGTGCTTCATCAATGAGAGCTACTGAATTTGCTGAATTACAATACACTGCTGATAAGTACAATTATCACAAGTTTGTCTTGGTTCAAAATTATTACAACTTGTTGTACCGTGAAGAAGAAAGGGAAACCATTCCATTTGCTAAGAAGCAAGGTTTAGGTATCTTACCATGGTCACCAAATGCCAGAGGTGTTCTTACCAGACCAGCAGTTGAAACTGGTGACAGACATAAATCAGATCCTCAATTTAAAAACTTAGGTTTAGACACCTTGACGGAGGAAGACAAAGAGATCATTGGTAGAGTTGAAAAAATTGCTAAAGAGAGAGGAGTTTCACAGGCAATTGTGTCAACTGCTTGGGTATTAAGTAAAGGTACTTTCCCAATTGTTGGATTGAACAAATTAGAAAGAATTGACGAGGCACTGGCTGCCACTCAATTTGAATTAACTGAAGAAGAAATCAAATATTTGGAAGAACCATACAGACCAAAGAAAGTCGTTGGTTTTGCCCAATAAATATGTAAAAACTGTGGTAAAATACATAGTAAATTTGGTATACCCTCAAGTAGCTGACTAAGCGAGTTTGTCTCAAAAATCAAAAATTCTCAAATTTAAATTTAAAAACCCTGAAAGGAAAACCACTTTTAATAGAAACAAAAAACCAGTGGCAAATCGCCAGAAACTCTCACAGAACTCCCCTTAAAGCCCTCTCAGCATGTCCAGAAACGGCACCATGGGCTCCGGCGTCTCCAACAGCCAATTCCAGCAGCAGCAACAGAACAACTTGCAGCATCTCCACCAGCTTGAACAGAACTACAACAACTACCAGCAAGCCAAATCCCTCACAAGCTCAGACAGAAGACTCGTCAGCGATGTCATGTCCGCAGACCATCAGCAGCTACACACAAATTCGATGGGCTCAGCCTCCAGAAGCCACCACCAACAACAGCAACAGCAGCAACAACAAAGAAACCTCAGTGTCTTCCAGGAAGGCCAGGCTGTGCCAGCTTCAGACCCTCGCAGTCCCTTCAACGTGACCGTCCCAACAAGTTCCAACCCTACTGAAGTCCTTGCAGGCAGATTCGCTGCCTGGAGAGGAATCATCACCTCATTACTACAATACTTTACGGAAATAGTTAGTATCCAAGATGAAGTTGTTCGTCAACAAATCAGACTATCCCATGCTGTTAACTTCCCACAATTCACTCAGGATCCAAACAAAAGAGTTGCCAATGACAATTCAAACAATGCAAACAATGCTCATAATGAAATTTTTCAATCAAATTTCTTTTTATCTCAAGGTAATGGTTCAATTCAAGATTTACCAAACATTTTAATTAACTTTCATGGTACTTCTGCAAATCTTGCTTCTAAAACTTCAAAAGAATTAAGTGCAACTGTCATTCCAAGATTAGATGATTTAAGAAGAGAATTATTAGTTAAAATTAAAGAAATTAAAGGTTTATCTTCAGATTTTAAAAATAGTGTCAATAGAGAATTATCTCAAACTAAAGCTGATTTACAAAATTATTTAAAATCAATTGAAGATGCTAAATATCATCATAATGCAATTCAACCAAAAAATGATCCATATTTAACAAGAATTATTTTGGATAGACAAATTAAAAAACAATTATTAGAAGAAAATTATTTACATGAAGCTTATATTAATTTACAAAGTTCTGGTAAAGAATTAGAAAAAGTTGTTGTTATTGAAATTCAAAATGCTTTAACAGTTTTTGCAAAATTATTAGGTGAACAAGCTCAAAATGTTTTTGATAGATTAATTTCAAATTTAGATTATGGATTTTTAACAAAACAACCAACTTTTGAATGGGATCAATTTATTGCAAAAGATAAAAATTTTATTGATGAAAATTTACCAAAAAGAGATTATAAACAAATTTTATATGAAAAAATTAATGATCCATTCACTTTAGAAATTAGATCTTCATTTTTAGAAAGACGTTCAAAATTTTTAAAATCTTATTCAAGAGGTTATTACGTTTTAACTCCAACTTTTTTCCATGAATTTAAATCTTCTGATCGTAAAAAAGATTTAATTCCTGTTATGTCATTACCATTAGATGATATTGAGTTAGAAGAATATTCAAAAAAAGATTCAAATCAAAATAAATTTGTTTTAAAAAAAGTTGGTAAATTATCTTCTCATAAATTTATCTTTAGAGCTGATAATTATGATTTAATGTTATCTTGGTATAATGATATTAAAAATTTAAAAAAAATTTCAGCTCCATTACAAAGAGCAAATTATGCATCAAAAAATCATGTTAAAAAAACTACAAATGATCAAATTTCAAGAGTTACAACAAATAATTCAAGAGTTGTTAGAAATCAATCAATTAATGATTCAACTCATGATACTGATACAATTTTATCTTTACCATCAAATAATCAATCTTTACCACAACAATCTTCATCTCCAATTCCTCAATCAATGGTTAATTCAAATGGTGTTTTCGTTAAACAAGTTGAAGTCCCATCTGCTCAATCAACTCCACAAGTTCAACAACAAAGATTTTCTGCTCCATATCCAACAAGTCCATTACCTGGTTTAGCTTTAAACGGTTCTTCGATTGAAGGATCTCAAATAAGACATTCATTAGACTTTCAACGTGGTATTAATGGTAATGTTATTGGCACTGGTTTAAATTCTGGTGATTTAACAGAAGATACTATTAAAAGTGCTAAAAAGGAAACATATACTGATGATGCCCAAAATTAATAATTAAAGCACAGTTTTTATCATTTTGCTATTCAATTCTTTTCAATTTTTGGTTTTATATATTATTTATTGGTTTAAACATTCTTTTTTGATGTTGTTCACTTTCTTTTTGATTCTTTCGTTTTTAGTGTCGTGTTTAGTACTGTTTTATTTAAACTCATCTTTTATCTGTACAATATATATTAAAAATTTTTTATTTAAAAACTTAAGTTGTAAATTCAAGAAATTTATTAATTAATAAAGCTGCAATTAAAATATAAATTGAAATAAAAGTAATGTTTCTTAATGTAAAAGTTTTAAATTTTTTTGATTCTTGAATAATATTAATTTCATTAATAACTTTAATCCAATTTTTATCAAAAGTTTCATCAGAAAATTTATTTAAAACTAATTCTTTACCATTCTTAACCATTCTTAATCTTTCTTCTTCATTTAATTCACTTGCTTTTAATAAAGCTTTTGATAATGAATCAAATTTTTCATCTTTATTAAAATCTGGATCAATTTCACTTTTGAAAAAAAAACCTGTTCTTGTATCATCATTACTTTCAACAACTTGTTTTTGTAATTTTGAATCCCATGGAACTGCAATGTCTAATAATGGACCAGCACTTGCATGAACAATGGGTATTAATCCATTTGCAATGTATTCAACAACTGCAATACCAAAATGTTCATTCCACATTGCATTAAGACCAAATTTTGATGAATTTAAAATTTCAATAACTTTACTGAATTTTGCATTTAAAATGAATTCAATTTTAGAATCTGGTATTTTTAATTCAATTGAAAGTTTTTTCAATGATTCAACATATTCTTTATCTTGATCATTTCTAATTGAACCAATAAGTATTAAATTCAATTGATTTTTAGAGTTTAATTTCAAATATTTTGCAAATTCTTGAATTACTAAATCATGTCTCTTTTCAGGTCTAAATTGAGCTAAAACAACAACATTATTTAATCTTTTAGTTTTTTGTAATTCACTTTCTTTAACTAATTTTTCAGTTGAACATGGTGGATAAATAATACTAATTTTATCGTTATTTGACCAAATTGATGAAATGTGATTGAATGTCCATGTTGAATTCGTTATACCAATATGAACAAAATATCCAATTAAATGATAAATGAACATAAAAATTGACCAATATAAATATTTTAAAATTTGTTTAATTCCACTAACTGATTTAGAAAATTTTAATTTATTAAGCATATCTTTAGAAATAATTGGGAAATGTGTATATGTGACAATAGGTATATCTAACCAAAACCAAACAACAGGATAACTAAATGGATAACCCATGGTATCAATCCAAATATCTGGTTGAAATTTATTAATTGCTTCAAATGATAAGATCATTGATCCAATTGCCTGACCAATTAAAGTCAAAACAGGCCATGTCTTAGGATCAACAAGCCATCTTGTGTTTAAATATATCAAATCAACACGATCAGAATCTATTTCAATATCAAATTTGTCTAATGCATTGTTTAAAATATCAGTTTTTGGTACGTTTACATCACCAGTGTAAATAATAACCTTACCATCTTTATCGCTGATCAAAGTATCCTTGACAGCCTGCCACAAAACTCTTTCACCACCACCACCGGCATGACAGTATGGATGGAAATATCCGTAAGTTTTACCCATAATTGACCTTTTATCGATTAAATTTATGTTGAAGGTCAAATAATATTTATTGTTCTGACACGTAAATTTTACCATGGCTCCAAATCGGAATTTCAATAATCGATCAATAATTTTGGTTTAAATAGTGCAATTGAGTTCTAGTAAATTAGGTGCATTATCTAACTTTTATTATTTGATTATATATCAAGTTGTTTTAGTAAAATAAGACAATTTGAGCTTGTTAAAGAGGAATTTTGTGAATTTAATTATGGTAATTTATAATTTCTCCGTCGGAAAAATTTTTGTAATATTTATAACCTATCTTTTCTATTTTAAAATTAAAGATTTAATAAAATCTCTAAATATAAAAAAAAATTTACATTAAAATTGAATAATTTGGTAAATTTCCAACAACGACTATATCCCTATCAATTTTTTGTTTAAGTAAAAAAAGTTTGGTTGGTGTTAATTTTTCTTTTAAAAAGAGTAGATTTAGATATTTGTGTCCAAATTATGTTGCAGAGTAATTATGATTTGAACTACAATAATAATATAATTTAAACATAAATTCATTAGTCAAAAGGAACTTTGCAATATACAGCTCTACCAACACCATGATTTTGAGGATATTTGGTAAAATATGAAATAGAAAAATCAATAATGTAAAGTTCACCACCAGAGATTAATAAATTCTCAGTACAAATGTCGTTGTGTTTGATATTTAAAGAATCCAAAACTTCAAACATTTCAGAAGCATCTTTATAGTATTCATCTTGTTTTCTCTTTATCAATTTCTTTTTATCTTCATCTTTGGATGAATCGAGTTTCATTTTGAGATCCTTTAGTTGAATATCATCAGGTTTTTTGTATTCAAAGAGTTCAGCTATTCCAGGAATGGTTTTATTATAACTATCACGAACAAGTACTGTTTTCAACAACTTTGGCGTCCTGAATTTGATGCCATTAGTTGAAGTATTATGTTTTTGAATGACTTTATGAAACTCTGCTTGAAAATTTTGAAGATGTTCAAGATTGAATTTAACATCTTGTTCAATTTCCCACATAGTCATACTGCAATCACCTTTACATACAAATGTATCAATGCTATCAGCTATATTAGCACTATCATAATTATTACGTTCAAGATAATCAACAACATTCTCTTCTTCTTCATCTGAATCCAGATTTTCAGAATGTTCTAAATGTTTTTTAATAGTATAATAATCATGAAATTTTATAATGACTTGATCATCTTCATAAAATTCAAGGAAAGAAGGATTCATTGTTGGGAATAACTCTCTTATAATACTTTTGCTCACAAGATAAATATGTGATGGATGCTTTTTTGTTCTTTTAATAATTCTAAAGGAATCTTTATCTTTATTTGCTAGATCAGTGAAGACATCAATAAATGATTCTTCTGCACCATATCTTGACTCGTTAAGATAATGATACTCTATTGTCTCCTCTTCTTCAATCATGACTGTGTTTTGTGACTTATTGACAAATTTCTCAAACGCAGTGACATTATTAAATAGCCTCAATATGTTCTCACTTTCTGTTTACCATGAAATGTTACTCGATAGTTACTGATATAGTAATTAATTGTAGAGAAGGGAATTAGAAAAATTTTAACAAGTATAATGTAGTTCTACAAATTTTATTATAATTTCTTTTATTTAGACAATAATAACGTACACTTTTAATTTTAAAAAAACACCACAACAAATCAGTTACTAATTTTATCTTTTGTTGATGATAAAAATTCTCTATAACTTCCTTGACCACCGATTCTATCTTCGATCAAGTTAGATGCTGCCCATAATCTTAAGGATGCGATTTCAGCAGCATTTGGTGCATTAATTGGTTCATTAGCAGAACCACCTCTAACAATGTAAAGATTTTGATAAGTAACTCTATCATCACCTTCTCTAATTTTACTAATAATTGTTCTAACTTTAGTGTTGAATTCAGATTCTAATTGTGGTAATTCATATTTACCAATTGGAATTTGGAAAATATCATTAACACCAAAGACATCAAAGACTAATTCTTCAACGGCATCACCACCAATCCATAAGAATAATTCTGAACCGTTATCAATTAAGTATAAACCGTATTTTTGGAATAATTCAGCAGTTGCATTGATTGGAGTTGGTAAAATAGTTTCACCAGTTTCTTCATTAAATGTACCAACATCATCTGGAATATCATGTAAAGAATAAACAGATGGATAAATATATTTGATTAAGTGAGGTAATGGTAAAGAACCTAATAAGTTTAATGCATTTGCTCTATGATCAGATGGAACTTTACCTGGTCTAAAAGCTAAATGTTTAATTAATGCATGTAATAATAATGGTAACATTCTTAAATTAGTTGAAAACATTAATGGTGAACTTCCACTAACATTACTTGAAACAACTTCTTTTTTGAAAACATTTAAAATATCAATTAAATACTTGGATAATAAATCTCTTGCTTCACCTAATGAATTAGAATAAACTTTTTCAATAGCTTTATGAGTATAGTAATTAGCAATAGCCAATTGATCAGCAGATGCAAAAACTTCAGCAATGTTTGAAGTTGTTGGAATAGCAACAGTTAAAACTCTAATTCTTCTTTCACCAAAAGTTGTTGTATGTAAAACAGCAGATTGGAAATAAACAATTGGTTTTGTTAAAGTTTCTTCCAAAGAAACTTCAATAACATAACCTTGATCTCTTGGGAAGGTTGAGAATGAACATAAATCTGAAGATCTTGAGAAGAAATTACCATAAAAGTTATTCATTCTTAAACCACTTGAGCCTCTAGTTCTTAAAACGGCTTCTAATGCAATATCTTGTGTAATTGTTTTAGTTAATTCTTTTGATAATTTAACAACATCTTCATAGTTTGCACCATTCCAAGATGGATAATAATGAGTTTGGCCAGCAGTATATCTTGGTAAAACAGATAAAGTTGCAACATCTTGATATCTTGCACCAGTTAAGAATAATTCAACAGTAACTTGAGATTTATAACAATCAACGGCAAATGATTTATAGAAAGAATCATTTGGAGTTAATAAACCACTAGCTTCTTTAGCAGTGTTTGAAAATTTAGCTTCATCTCTAGCAACTAATTTACCAGTACCAACGTTTGGTAAAGTTGAACCAAATGCAACAATTTTAGCACCAATATTTTGAACTAAATGATGTGCAAATTTTAAAGCTGGACCTAAAGCAAAGTTTGGATTAGTTGTGTTAATGAATAAATCACTAATATTTGTTAATAATTTTTCAATGTTTTTTTTAGCATTTTGAACGTTAACTAATAAACCATCTGGAGAAGGACTAAATGGTTCATCTAAATCTGGAACAACAATGACAGAAGGTTCATCTTCATCATCATCTTGTGGAATTTTGAAATAATGTAAAGTAGAATCAACACCAATTATAGAAATTCTAGTACGACCATCTTTATTTGGAATTCTATCTAAAGATTCTAAAATGGTGTTAGCAACAGTTGCTAATAAACCAGTTTGAACTGATTGTTGAGAAACATCAATGATGAAACAGTAGACCAAAGGTTGAGGAGGTCTAGCCATATATTGTGGTGGAGCACGGAACTCAACAACAGAATAGTTTAATTCTTTTCTATCATATCTATTAACTGAAACACCTAAATCTTTGTTAAAGTCAAAGAAAGCTGGAACATCATTGTTCAATTGACATAAGTTACATCTCCATTTTTGATTTTGAGCATTGAAAGTAACAAATGGATTAATATAAGTTCTACATCTTGAACATCTTGAAACATTTGTATCTTCAACAACTGGGATAGGTCTAACATCATCAGTCAATGAGGTGTAAGGTCTTAAGATCAATGCAAGAGGTAATTTTGATTTTCTTAATAAGTTATGTGTGTTTGGGATGGCATTAAGAGTACATCTAACGAATTCTGTATTGTCATTGGCATATGGATTATTTGGGATTGCACTTGCAGTTGGAGGGATGACTAAAGGTGGTGGAGGGAAAGAGAGGTCATTGATTGGAGGAGGCAACTCTCTTAACAAGTCTGTTTGATATAATTGATTCAATGGCAACGATTGCTGTTGTTGTTGCTGTTGGTATGGCTGTTGATATTGAGGAACTTGTTGTTGCTGATCGTATGGGGAGCCAGTGTAAGCAGGTTGGGCCTGAGCTGGGACAACACCTCCGTAGGCTGGTTGCACTGGAGCAGCAGTATTGATGTTGAGGTTGTTTAAGCCCTGAGCAGCGGCGTCAACACCGTAGGCCTGTTGGACAGGGGCATCGTTAGCCAACGCAGGATTGGCGTAGTAGCCAGCATTAGGGTCAACTGGAGCAGCCCCGTAGACAGGCTGACCGGCGATTGGAGGAGGAGTAGCGGCAGTGGCGGCCTGGTACTGAGCCTGTGGGTAATGGCGTCTCTTGTGGCCGGACATTGATGGTTAATTGCTGTTGTGTTGATGTTTTGTTTATTAACAAACTGATTTGATTTTTCGATTCGTTGGCAACAAAATAAGATCCGACCAGCAATTGGAAGTTTACGAATTCCGGTAATTTGAAATTCGCGGGCTGCGGCCAGTGCTGAGCAACCGTGACACTTAAGAATATCGATCTGTACATATTAATTTCACCTACTTTGACATGTTTGCTATTATCATTGATTCTCTCTAGAGCCATGTCAAAGATCACTTTGTTTAACATTCAGCACCAGGGAGTGGTTCACACACCGTTGCTTGTCGTCCACGGTGAGTCTAAGCATTCCAGCACAGGTGTCCTTACCGTTTCGCACCAACGTAATGCGTTCCCACCATTGTACTTTGAAGTCAATTCTGGTTTCTTTAAAGCTGTTATTCATTTAGATGATGGTGCAAATGATCTTGTTTTTACCCATTCCAGTGGTTCTGTTGTTGATGGGTTTCCTCAATTTAACGATAAGCCTTCTTTTGAAACTGGAACTGTCGGTTTTACCATTAATTATCAACCTTTAAGAAATAATTTACCTGTTCATTTATGTGTTTTAATTGGTAAAGATTCTCCTGCTTTATTTGATTCAACTTCTTTAAAAAAATCTTTTGAAGGTAATGGTTTAGACGTTGCTTTAAAGAAATTAAGAATTGGTGGTAGATTAATGCAAGCTTTTACAAATGAACAAATGCTTAGAGCTGGTTTTGGTCAACGTACTTTTAATTTTTATGAAGAAGTTTCAAAAGATACTGAATTTTATCAAGAATTATCACAACCAGTTGCTCGTAATAACATTAAAGTTCATGTTTTAGTATCTGATAAAACTGTTGCTCAATTAAGAGATCCAAATTTAGCTCAACAAAATCCTCATGGTACTAATACTGGTGGCTTATTTGGTATTGCAAAAGATGCTTTAGATAAATATGGTGGTCCATTTAAAACAAATAATCCAGTTCAAGCTGCTGTTATGTTTTTAGATACTCATTGGGATAACAAACAAAAATTAATTTTAACTCATGCTGCTTTAGGTGGTAATATTGGTAATTTAAAATTAGCAATTTTTGGTTCTCATGGTTTATATTCATGGCCAAGTTATTTAGAACAAATTATTCCTGCTTTTCAAGATACAAATCAATCAAGTATTAATGAAGTTGCAAATGATTCAAATCAATGTTCTTCTTATTGGGAATGTTTAAATATTACTTTAGGTGCCTTTATGCATGAAATTGGTCATTTATTAGGTTGTCCTCATCAAACTTATGGTGTTATGTTAAGAGATTATGTTACTTTAAATAGATCTTTTGTTGTTAGAGAAACTAGATGTATTAGAACAAATTCAAATGGTAAAAGTCCAATTTTACCAAAAGATGAATGTACTTGGCATAGATTAGATTTATTAAGATTTTTATATCATAAATCATTTAGATTACCACAAGATTCTCAAGATCCAAGTTTTGGTGGTCAATCAAATGGTGGTGCAATTATTTTACCAATTGGTAATAATCAAGCAATTATTAAATCAAATAGTGGTATTTATGCAATTGAAATCTTTGTTAGAGAAATTGCTGATGCATTTATTGAATATTTACCAGTCAGTTATGGTGGTAGTGGAGTTCAACATGAAATTATAATAAATTCAAATGAATTAAGAAGATTATTACCATCAAATAAACAAAATGTTGCAGATTTTAGAATTAATATACTTACTGTTGATGGACAAACTGATTGTGATAAAATTGTTGCAAAATTATCTTCATCAAATTCTAAAAATTTCGTCAATATTAAAGGTGATGAAATCAATAGATCTGGTTCAATTTCTGGTATTAAATCAAATATCCTTGGTAGACATAATGAAAACCTTGAACAATTTATTTTCTTTGATCCAAAGACAATTCAAAACATTAGAGTTTACCATGGTGGTGCCCTTGATGGTATAAGAATTGATTACGTCAAGACAAATGGTGGTCAATTACCACCACCAATTCCAGCAAGAAATTATTCAATTACTGATGCATTTAAAAAATTATTTAACCAAGCACCACCAGCACCAGCACCACCACAACCACAACCAGTTGCAAAAGTTGAACAACCAAAACTTGAATATAAATCAGTTTTATTTGGTAATCAAACCAATAATTATTCTGATTTTAAATTTCAACCAAATGAATATTTACAATCATTTAATTTGAAAACTGGTGCTTGGATCGATTGTATTCAAATTGTTACATCAACAGGTAGAACTAGTGGTAATTTTGGTAATTTTAACGGTGGTGGATTTGGTAAATTAGAAGCACCAAATGGATTTGAAATTGTTGGTATCGTTGGTAGTATTTCAAGATGGGCTGATTCAATTGGTATAGTATATGCAAAGAAGTAGATTTCTACATGTATTAAAGAGATAAAACATAGCAAATAAATAAGTATCATAAAGTATTAAAACGTTTAAAATTATTAAATCGTAGTGTTTTGAAATTCATTTTGAACATCTTCAATAATTGGATCAATTGGATCATCTAAATGATTAATTGAATGATTTGGATCAAATGGATTCTTCAACTTTTGCTGTTGTTGTTGTTGCTGTTGTTGGTTGATAGATCTTGGGATTCTATCTTTGCTTAACGTTATTATTGGATCATTAAAAGTTGGATTAAATAAAGGAGTTCTTGTTGGTAATGATGAAGAAATTGCAGAATTTGATGGAACTCTATCTAGAACAATTGCAGAACCTGAAGGAATTCTATCAAATTTTGGTCTCATAAAATCAGGTCTTGGTAAAGAATGTGATGATGAAGATCTACTTGAAATTGGCACAACTGAATATCTTCTCTTGTTAAATTCAACTTCTTTTTCTTTTACTTTTAAAAATTCTTCATCATCAACTTTTTCAAACCAATCAGCGGATTCGTCATATTTGAACAAAGTCCATTCAACACCAAATGGTTTTGGTTCTAATAAAAAGACATGGTTTAATGGAACGTTTAAATTTGTTAAAATATCTTTATCTAAATTTAAGAAATAACCTAATAAAATTCTTATAATTACTCTATGAGAAATTATAACTAAATTTTCTGAAGTTCTTTCAATTTCATTAATGATTGGTTTGATTCTATTGATCACATCAAGATAAGATTCACCAGAAGGACCTGGATATCTATAATGTAATTTATTATGAAGTCTTGTTTGATATTCATATGGATGAAGATTTTGAAATTCACTATATGTTAAATCTTCTAAATCACCACAAGATAAATCATTTAAAGTTTTAATTTGTTTAATTGAATAATCATCTTTTGAAAAATGTTTTGAAGTTTCAACAGATCTTTTTAAACAACTTGACCAAACGTTATAAAATTCACTTGCTGATGGATGTTCTTTTAAAAATTCTTCACGTTTAAAAGTAATGAATCTTGATAAAGCATTTGAAAATTTATCACCTTTTGAAGTTAATGAAGAATCACCACCAATTTTACCTTTAACATTACCTCTGGATTCACCATTTCTTGTTATCCAGATTTGACGTTCACCTAAATTGAAATTCAACAGATAATAAATCGTTTGTGATGGTAAAAAACCTTGAATTTTATAAGTTATTATTTTTTTACCAACGTTAATGATTTTAATGTATTGATATTCTTCTTCATCTTCAATTGTTTGATATGCAGATTCATAATTTTTTAATCTGTTTTGAAAATCTTTAATAGCAAGTTCTTTATCCATATTTGCATAATCTGGACCATTTAATTTCAATCTCATATTTTTTTGAATTAATGCATCATCAGTACAAATACTTTCCAAATATAAAATTTTAATAACTTGATTTCTTTGTCGAACTCTATTAAAAATCTTTAATCTTCTTGCCTTTGTTGAATTAGTGGCATCAAAGATCCCAACAGATCCATTTTGCAATAATAAGAAATCCAACAATTGATCCAAAGTATCCATTGCCCATTTTTCTCTGATATTAAAGGCTTCTTTATTACTAGGTTGAAAGAAATCAGCATTATGAGAAGTGGCATTAGATTCATGTGCATCCCCTGGGATTGGTTCCTTCGAGGGACCAACGTTGTCATGGGTGCTTCTTCTCGTGTTACCAACATTGAACACCCTGCATTCCAATTGAAGCCAGTTCAAATAACGGGTGAGCTTGTTTGTTATGTATGATTTCCCACGAGCAGGGAGCCCTACCATGACGATTATGAGCTTGGAAGATGGGTCTGCAGGCTGTGAAGAGTCATCCTGTGATATTCCTGGCAAGTTTAAAGCCGTTCCTCTGCGTTGAAACTGATGAGATTCAGCCATTTGTGACGTTTATTCCTTTAAATTGTAGTGAAACATCAGTTGGTTGCTTCAATTTTTTATGTCAGATCTTATCTAGTCGCGAAGCCATTGTCGGATATACTTGTTCCGACAACTACACAACGGTGTCCGTCAGTGACAATGTGTATAGAAATGGGTATTCAGGGCCCTTTAAATATTATTATTAGAGAGATGTGCAGCTGTGTTTACCTTGTGGTGAAAAATTGGAGTTTCTACGACTTTACGCAAAAAATCAAACATCTATCCTAGTAATCTAAGTGTTAACTCAACTGTTGCGAATGTACCAGCACTGCAAGGAACAGCTCTCACTAATGCTGGTCCAATACCTTTCCAGAAACCTTTGAACCCTTGTTCTCTGAACAGTTCTTTGGCGACTCTCACAGAACTGACTTTCTTGCCAAAGTCCAAATCTGACTGAATTCTACTCTTGATGACATCTAGTGGGTATGAAGCCAGCCATAATGCCTGACCGGAAAGGGCACCACAGAGTAACAATTGTGGAGTGTTGATGTGTTCACGTTTCAAACCTTGGGACTTTTGTGCATAATGGATGAGTTGTTCATAGGCATAGAACCAAACACCATAAGCTTGGGCTTCTCTTAGTAATGTAATGTTAAAACCTCTGAAGACACCTCTAGCACCGTGTTGTGACCAGATCTTGCGGAGTGCGTCTCTAGGACCATGGTAGATCTTGTGGTCTGCTGGCTGTGTTTGCAAAATAATACGCAGTTGTTCAACAGGAGCAGTGATTGGTGTGTTGACTATACCTGCAATAGCACCATGGACATAAACGTTATAATCTTTCAACTGTCTCTTAGCCTCGTGGAAAGCATAGAACTGAACAGAAACACAAGCACCAACACCAAAAATAGGTGCCAAAGTACCTTTGTAAAAAGCCAAAGGACCTTCCTTCTGTAAAGTATCTTTCACAACTTGAACTAATGAAGTATTAGAAGTCTGCATCTTGACCTTAACAAGATCAAACGGCTGCCCTATCAACACCTGCACTGCACCACCAGCAAAACCGGCAGCAACATCCTTCGCCTTTCTAGACCAGCTGTTGTCAGTCATAATATTCACAGTATTCACAGTAAACACTAATCAACTATCAATTTTTCACTTTAAAAAGATTTTACTATCTATATGGCCTCTGTATGTTGCAAAGTCACGTGAAAATATCACGTGACGTCCCAATTCGGCAAATTCAAAACACAAAACAACTAAATGAAAATGCCAAAAAATTCAAAATTTAACACAAATCTGTTATCAAAACACGCTTCAAAGAGCACAGATGTCATTCTTCCAGAGTCTCCACTTGAACAACGGCCACACGATCCGCTCCACAAGGGGCTTCAGACCTCAGAACCCAGAAATCCTGCCTCAACAGAGCCTTCCACAGCACTATTCCATCACTTCACACAAAGATATCAAGCAGATCGTTGAGAACACATTAGGCTCAGGCACTGCGTTGGCACAGGCTGTCAAGTTGCCGAAGGACGAGTCTCTCAACGAGTGGCTCGCAGTGCATACCGTTGACTTCTACAACCAACTGAACATGCTTTATGGTACTCTCACCCAGTTCTGTTCTCCAGAAACATGTCCAAAGATGACTGCCACTATGGAATACGAGTATTTATGGCAAACATCAGCTGCAAGTAAACCACAATCTATGCCAGCTCCACGTTATATTGAATGTCTAATGACTTGGTGTCAATCCCTGTTTGATGACGAGAATGTGTTTCCAACAAAGTCCAACGATCCGTTCCCACCACAGTTCCAATCCCTGATCAAGACAATAATGAAACGTTTGTTTAGAGTGTATGCACACATCTACTGCCACCACTTCACAGAGGTGCTAGAACTCGGATTGAACCCATTACTTAACACCTCGTTCAAACACTTTGTGCTCTTTGTCGACGAGTTTGGCCTCGTTGCTGAACGGGATTTTGGCCCACTTCAACTTCTCGTTGAGGAGATGCTCACTGTCTAACCAGCAACTTTATACAACTACTTTATTACCTCAATATCACGACCTTTTAACATATTGTAAAATTAACTACTAGTGTTTCTGACTAAGCCCTGACTAAGCGGCGCGACCCACCAGCGAATGAAATTCTTTTAAAAAAAAATCAGGCGAAAAAAAATGAAATCGAACAACAAAAAAAAATTGAATTATTTCCTACCAACTAACTTAACAACTACAACACAAAAAAATGCTTCGTTTAACTGCCAACAGAGCCGTTCAAATCGCCTCAAGAAGAGCTGCCTCCACACACACCATCTCCAAGGCCTCCATCGTCGAATTGGAAAAAAGATGGGAAGAATTACCATCCTCTGACCAAGCTGACTTAGTCACTAAACTTTCCAAAAGACAAGAATCAAACTGGAACGAATTAACTCCAGAAGAAAAAAGAGCTGCTTGGTACATCTCCTACGGTGCCTGGGGTCCAAGAAGACCAATCCATCCAAAGGGTGAAGCTGGTAAAATCGCCTCTGGTGTCGCCATTGGTTTAGGTATCAGTTTATTAATCTTCCTTGGTTTAAGATCTGTCTCTCCAGCTCCACCAAAAACTATGACTAGAGAATGGCAAGAACAATCTGATGAATACTTAAAATCAAAGAATGCCAATCCATTCTCTGGTTACTCTCAAATTCAAGATTCATAAATTAAATCATAGACTTTAAGTGTATTCATCCCAAAGTTTTTTTCACACATCACAATTTTATTATTATTATTATTATCAACCATATTTATATTTCATTAAGGAAGTAAAGTACGAAGTTTTTCTTTTTTTTTGAATGAATTGAAATGAAGCATTACCAAAAGTTGCAGTGTGCATGGTTAATTAATGTATCATTTTCATTATGAGACTGTAGTCTTACAAATTAAACCTTTTACTATAATATTAGACTATTTAAACACTGGTTTTATTACATTTCTTTATTGTTTTCTATACTGTTTTCTATACTGTTTTCTCTACTCTTTCATGAAGATTGATACATCTCTTTTTCCACCCCACGAGAACCAAACACCGTTAATTGTAAAATACCAAAAACTTGAAATTCCAACACTAAAACACTTAAAACTACACTACCACACATACGTGTAAACTAATACTATATAACATACTTCAGTATCACCTTTTCTTCACCTTTTTACTGTTTCTCGATTTTTAAAAAAATTTTCGAGCTCATCTCTTTATATATAATTAACAAATCCATCAACAATGTCATTCTCATTTGGTTTCACCTCTGAGTCTTTCAGTGATGATGAACTCGAAGATTCTCAACTCCCAACCCATCCAACAACACAGTCAAACCCACAAGTCAATCCATTAGATGAACAAACTGATTCTTTCCCACCAGAATTGTTAGATTTTGAAACTTTAATAACCAGTTTAATCAACACTAGATTAACTTATGAAACTATCCAAACACCAGGTGGCCAAACACTATACAGAAGAGAACTCTTCGACGTCAAACATCAGTTGATGTCTGAAGATGGTACTGATAACGATCCAAAAAATTTCACTAAAGAGTCAACTAATGATATTTTATTAGGTATTGATTCAAGTTCAGATCTATTGAAGAACGTTTATGAAGGTGGTTTCAAATCATGGGAATGTTCTATTGACTTAGTCGATGAGTTTGCCAAATCAAACGGTGAAATTAATGGCGATTTAATTGAACTTGGTTGTGGTACTGCATTACCATCATGTTATTTATTTAGAAGATTATTAAAACAAGGAAATTCATCACAAGCTAGAAACATTATACTGACTGATTACAACGCTTCAGTCTTGAGATTAGTCACTTTACCAAATTTAATCATTAATTGGGCAAGTACTTTAACTCCAGAAGAATTAATTTCTTTACAAAGAGATGGTGATGAAACTTTACCATTAGTTGATGATGAGTTACAATTATCTCATGCATTCATTAATAGATTTGCCCAAGATTTAGAAGATTTAAACATTAAAATATCCTTTATTAGTGGTGGTTGGAATAATCAATTTTTACAAATTATTAACAACATTTCAAATAATTTTGAAATCATTTACACTTCAGAAACAATCTATTCATTGAACACATTACCAATAATATCAGAGATTTTAATAAATCTTTATAAATCAAACACATTCTCAAATCTAAACGTCTTTGTCGCTGCAAAAGATATCTATTTTGGTGTTGGTGGTAATATCATTGAATTTTTACAATATTTTGAAAAAAGAAAAACTGAGGAAAACTTACCAGTTCAATTAAACGTTACAAAGATTGAAGGTGGTTTAAAACGTTCAATCGTGTTAATTAAATAGAAATAATAGAAGTCATTTGTCATTAATTTTCTGCAGTAAATTATAATTTTTATCACTAACATAGGAACTACAATAGTTCTTAAAAACACAAGACAGAAACTACAATTTTTTAAAGTATAAGTTCTAAAGTTCATAAGTTTGTCTATTCACTGCAATAAAAACCTCTTGGGAAAAAAGCATCTGAAATTAAAATTAAGTACATTTATCAGATCTGTTACTGACACAGAAATCAAATGTTGCACCAATCTTAATATCACGAATCTCACAACTAGCACCACCACTGACACAAGCACTGTAACAAGTTTGCACTTCTCCTGCTGCCCAACCCATGGTGAACTGAGCTTTAGCAGACCAACTTGCACAGCATGCACCCCAACAGTAGCTTCTTGGTGACACATGAACTTGGGCAGATGCACTAGCTTTGAAAGCACTGATTAAAGATTGACAATCACTAGCTGTTGGGACATGAGACCCATCACATTCAGGACCACTGTCTCTTCTTTCCAAAACGTTTCTCTTAGTACCAGCAGAGGTAGTTTTTAAGTTTAAGTAATATGCTTTTAACTCATCTGAAGTAGAAGTTGAAGCCCAAACATCAGCAAGACTAGAGTCAATAGCAAGTTCTTCATCTAAAATTGATTTAAAATCTGGACAAGAACTATAATCAAATTCATAAGCATTTCTAGTGATATACTCTTTAATTAATCTTGCATCACCCCATTGTTGTGCATCAACAGCATTGTAGTATAAATCACTAACATTTTTTAAAACTTCACCTTTATCAAAAGAGATGAAGTTAATATCCAAATCAGTGTTGAATGGACTATCATTAGACAAAACAATTTGAGCTGATGAAATAATAACAGGATCTTGACCTAAATGTTGACCTGTTGATAAGATGTTGGCAATAACTGAAGAATCATAAGATGGTTCTTCAGCATTAACAGAGACAATTGATCCTAATAAACCAGTTATTAAGGAAAAAGCTTGATATTGTTTAAAAATCATTGGAAAGTTTTGTAGAATGATGATAATAGTTATTTTTTGATGAATTATCTTGGGAAACAATAAGCTTTTTATATTAATAAAATGGATTTAAGAAATCATTAAAAGGGTGTAATCAAATAGTTTGAACTGCAAGGTTCTTTAATTCTGTTTGGATAAAAGTCATAAATACCTCATTTGTGTGTAAATCTTCACGATTTGATTGCTTATGGTTGGTTAAAAATGAATTAGAACGTGCATTAGTTTGTCATATAATAATATTTGAGGTTGATATTAAATCAAAATGCATGATATCCACATGGGATGTCTATAAAGAACATCATTTACGAATTATATTTAAGATAGGGGATTAAGTTTATCTTAAGCTTTGAACTCTCTAATTTACTGGGGTATTTTATTTTATAGTGAGTTTGATGAGTAGGCTTTTTGGTTAGAAAGTTTTCAACAGACTACAGGAAAACACAAAGTACAATACAAAGCGTAATAAATATTGTAATGATTATAGATCATGATGAACTACTGATTTAATTAAAATGGCGTATATCATGAGACGTATAATCAATTAATAATTAATTTTAATGTGCTTTAATATTATTGTCACATTGTAAAATTAGAGGCCTCATTATCCAAAGAACTCGGATAGATGAACCGTGTGCATCACATATGACATTGAAAGAAATAATTAGAGTTCTATGATAAGGCTCTAGGTCATGTTTTATGTCAAAGTAAGTATCTGTTTCGAGTCTTGACCTGAGAGAATCAAAAAACACAAGGCTGCAGTTAAGGTACAAACTAAACTTTAAAGCCAAGTGTGTATAACCTTTTTTGACAGATGTGCTTATGAGAAATCTCTAATCTCCAGGACTTAGGTTTCCGCCAGCTGCACACCCTTTTGGTTTAAGGTATTGTTAGCTTGCCAGTGCAAGTCAATGATGTGCTAGTAGTCACACTATAATATATATACATACATGATACATTTATAAATAGCCTATAGGAGTAAGAGTGTAGTTGGATGATCGTTGATCAATTCTAAAAGTTTTAATGCACCACTAAATTTAAACAGTATCATGATCATCACAGTAATTATTTGACAATAGTGGCTATACATTAGTTGTTATAAAAGCTAAATTTAGACTGCTTATTGTCAATTTCTATTGGATTTTAGTATCATGACAGCACAGCTTTATGATTATATGTGAACTTTTCAAATTAATAATAATTCATGTGTGCGTGATATTATTATTTAGAATATTTAGAAAAAGCTAAATTCTATAACAAAAGCGTCCTGACTTTCACTGTATCTCCAACTAAAATGAACAGAGACATTTAATACCCTTGAATGTATCTGATTCATCTACAAAAGTTCAGTTCTATTTTTTAGGTCTTCTGTATCTATATAAAGTCTGTATGTACAGCTGCAATGAATGGCCGAATACCTGCAACAAAGTATGTACAATTATATTAATTTAGAGCTATGATGCAATCGTGTCATCTCTGACATCTGTTTAGTTTTAACCTCCTAATTTCTGCACACTATAAAATCAACCATTAGATCCAGTTTTAAGATTTTTTTAACTCATCAGTACAGATTAAACTATACAATGAAATTCGACACTAAAATTGCCACAAGTATCTTAGCATTTGGTGCTTTAGCACAAGCCCAAGAAGGCCTTGAGTATCACGAGATCATAACAAACATTTCTCAAGGTAAAATCACTGCTAATAATAATTCAACTGCTCATATTGATCTATTTTATGATAATCCATATAATACTGGTTTTGAAATCGATTTTGTTACTCTTAACAATGGTCAAGTTTTAAATGATGCAAAGACCTTGTATGATTATGGTTTAGAAGGCAAGAAATGGGGTGACTTACGTTTACTTAAAGAGTTTATACTTCGTGATGGTCAACCAATTGATTTTACCAAAGATCCAGATTTTATTAATCAACTACAGAAAGAAATTGCAAAAGATTCAAACGTTGCTTCAGTTTGGGCAGAATCTTCTTCTTCTGACGTTTTAACAGAATTTTACAAGAAATTAGTTGCTGATAACCGTATTCATGAAGAATTGTAACTGGTATCACATTTCCAAGATTCAGCATTTTTTTTAATTTATAGGTTAGTACTGAATCAATTAAAGTTATGGAATCCTTTTTTATGAAAAAACAGTGTATACTTAACACTAACAATGTTATAGTTCAAACGAATTAATGTAGTATTACTGTATTCTAAGATATTCTTAATTTCGTTAATAATTGAGATTTAAAAATAAAAAAAAACACAGGATTTTCCACAAATGGAACAGAATAAACAAAAACCACTTTGAACATCATATACCGTAATTAATCTAATCAAAATAATGTTTTCGTTGTTGTAGCATTAATGCTTAGTCCGCAATTTTCAAAATTCGGGATTAACATATTTTTCGAAAACATAACAACAACACACACCAAATTTATAACCAACAAACAATGTCACAAGACGCAGAAGATTATGCTCCTTTAGCAGATCCGCAATTCGATCCATACTTATTTGCAAACGATTTGCTTAACATCACCAACTCGAATATCCAGCAGGAATTGGATATCTCTACGAGTATCAAAAAGATTAAATTCGATCTAAACGATTTAGACTTACAATTGAAAGAATTAATCCTTCAAGATGCTGATGATTCAATAATAAACGACTTCCTACAGACAAACGAATTTGATTCAAACCAATACTCCCAAATAAGTGATAATTTAGTCAATATCAACTCCAATTTCAAAAGATTAAAAAATGATTTATTAAAACCATATAATGAAATTGAAATCTATTTAAACATTTTAAAAAAAATTCACAATACAAGTAATTTAGTTCGTGATGTCACATATTTTATCTTTTTAGTTTCAAAAATTCAACAAGCTGAAAATGAAATTTCATCACAAGAATTTGATGAATCTTCAATTTTAAAATTATCTTCAATTCATGCAAATTTAATAAATCATTTAAATTTAAATAAAAACTTGAAAAGTTTAAAACTAATTAGAGATTATGAAGTCATTCAAATTCAAAAATTATCAAAGATTGAAGGTTCAATTATCAAAGAATTAAATTTAAGCTTAAATGACTTACTAAAGAGAAAATCAATTAATGAACAAACTTTTAAAACTTTGATCAATTCATTATATTTAATTAACAAAGAAAGATTAAATGAATTATTTACTTCATTCTATAACAAAATCATTTTAAATTCTTTGAATCAATTAAACAAAATCATTACTTCATCAACTCAAAGTGTCAAGATTTTAAATGAATTAATTGATTATTTCCAAAACTTTATTGCAATTTTATCAGTCTTCAAGAAAATTGAAATTACAAACTCAAATGATAATCCATTAAGTTTATTTATTATATTTGAAAGAATTTCAAATTCAAAAAAATCAATAGAATATCAATTTTGGTTATCATTATTAACTTTTTTCAAAAAAAATTTAATTTCAACTGTTAGTAAAGGTGGTCCAGTTTTAAAACAATTAAAATCAAATAAAGAAGAAATCTTGAAAACCTTTACAAAATCATTAAATGAATCATATAAATCTTTAAACATTGAAAATCCAAATGATGCAATTAAATTATTTACTGAAACATTTCAAGAATTAGATAAAAAATAAAGAAATAAACGATTACAAACTACATGATTCTGTATTTAAATTAAGTTGTATTCATTATCACATTACCATAATCTTCTATTTCTAACTAACGCCTTAATAACAGTAGGTCTATATCTTAAACTATGAGGCAATTCTTTGTATAGTTTGGCAGATAGATCATTTTCTAATTGTTGAGTTTGTTTTCTTGTATCAAGAATTTTAACATTTGAACTTGTTGTTGTTGATGGTGATTTAATCAATTGTAATAAAGTTTCATTAATTGGCTCATTATAAGAACATTTAATTATTCTTGATTGAATAACATCTTTTAAATATCCATAATCATTTTCAACAATTTTTAAAAAATCATTTAATTTAATCCAATTAACTTGAATACCATTAAATTTTTTAAATTCATTTTGATAAGCTTGAGTCTTTTCTCTATATGGTAATTTTTTAAACTCTAATGAATTATCTTTTAAAATTGAATAAATTATGTTGAAAATTTTGGTTTTTTCTTCTAATGTTATTAATTTTTTATCCTTGTATAAATCTTCATATTTTTTAGAAAAATTTTCTAATCCTAAAATTAAAATTATTTGAATATCACAAACATAATCAACATCATCAATATTCCAATAATATAATGGTAAATATTGTAAAATTTCTTCTTTTGTTCTATTGTTGTTAAAAGTTGCAACTCTTAAACCATGTGGATATTCAGATCTAATTTTCATACGACGATCTCTTTCTTCTTCTTTATTCATCATTTCTCTTCTTTCTTCTTCTTCTTTAGCTCTTTGTTTAATCAATTCCTCTTGTTTGATTCTTCTCTCTTCTTCTAATTCAGCTAATTTCTTTAATTCTTCTTGTTTCTTCAACTCTTGAGATTCAAATTGACTTAAAAATTGTTCTTTACGCTTCTGTTGTTTTTCAGCAATTTCAGATTGATATTTCTCTCTCAGTTTTTGTTGTTCTTTTTCTTTTTGTAATCTAACTAATTTTTCTTCTTCAGTTTCAATAACTGGTTGAGAAACTTTTCTTTGAACTGGTGGCTGTTGTTGTTGAGAAGCAAGATTTGAACCACTGATACTTCTTTCAGGTTTTTTCTTTTCTTCAGGTTTGGATTCCTTAGAGACTTGTTTCTTTTCTTTAGATTCATGTTTATCAGGTTTTGGTTCAAGCTTGGATTCATGTTTGGATTCATGTTTAGATTCGTGCTTGGATTCATGTTTAGATTCATGCTTGGTCTCATGCTTAGATTCATGCTTAGATTCATGTTTTTGTTCATGCTTTGGTTCTGGTTTCTTCTTCTTATGTTCAGGTTGTAAAGTATCATTAGTTGAAACTTTTCTCTTTTTAATTTTAATCTCTGGAATAAAATCATCATCAATTTTAAGATCTTCAGTATTAATATCATTTGATAAATTAATTTCTAGTTTTTCGCCTGTACGTTTTTCAATAACTTCTTTCAAATAATTAATTTCTTCAGAATCAAAAATCAAAGCATCTTTTGCATAATCAATTGAATTTTTACCATCTTTTGATTTCTTTAATGGATCAGCACCATGTTCAATTAATAATTTAACAACATCAAGATGTCCTCTACCAACAGTTCTCATTAAAGCAGTCATACCCAATTTATTACAAACATCAACTTTTGCACCAAAACCTAAGAATAAACTAACAACATCAAGATGACCATATTTAGCAGCTAAAGTCATTGCTTCAGAATCTGGTTTACCACCATTTCCAAGATATGTACCAACGTATTGAGAATCACCATCACTAGATCTTTGATAAACTTCATCACGACCACTTTTAGATGTGAAATCAACAAATATTAAATCTTTTCTGTTATTTCTTTGTTGATTTTTTGATTTATATTTATCATGATCAGATTCATCTTCAGATTGATTTCTAGATTTTGATTTTGAACTTTTTTGTTCCTTTTTAAATAAAGTCTTTGCAGCTTTTCTTAATAAATTTTTTAATTCTTCAACATCATCTAAATCTTCATCAATTGAATCTAATGCATTTTGACCATGAGCATTTTCAATTCTTGGATCAGCACCATATTTTAACAATAAAGCAACAGTACTGGTATGACCATTTGAAGCAGCATCAATTAATGGAGTATCTAAATCATCAGGACCTGATTGTAAATCAACTTGAGCACCATTTTCAATTAATAATTGAGCAATTTCAGTATAACCATTCAAAGAAGCTTCATGAAGTGCAGTATTACCAGCATAATCTTGATCATTAACATCAGCACCTTCTTCAATTAAACTCTTTGCTTCATCATATTTACCCTTTTCACAAACTCTTTGTAATTTTAAACGACCACTTGAATCTCTACCTGTTCTCTTTTTTGGTTTTTGAATTGCTCTACCTTTTTGATGAGGAGAAACTGATCTTGAAGTAGTTAACAGATGTTGCCTACTTGTTGTTATCTTTGTTGTTGGATGATCTGATTCATCTTCATCATCAAGATAACTTTCTTCATCTTCATCTTCATCATCACTTAATTTTTTATACTTTTTATCAAGTTCAGATTTTTTAACTAATCTACCTCTTCTAACTTTAACAGGAGAATCACCGTGAACAGTTTCAGTATCAGAATCTATTTCTCGTTTAACACTTTCAACATCAGAATGATTAACAGTTGTATCTGGAGCATCAGTCATTTCTTTGTCTTCATCTTCAGTTTTTGGTTCAGAAACATCTTTCAATTCAACATCTTTTGGTTCAGAAGGTTCAGGTTTTGTTTCTGGAACGTCAACGTTAGTTTCAGTGACTTCGGTTTTGGTTTCAGATGGAGTTTCAATTGGCTTAGTTTCAGTAGAAGTTTCTTTAGGTTCAGGAATTGGTTCAGATTTTGATTCAGGAATTGGCTCTACTATCACAACAGTTTTCTTATCTTTGTTTTCTTTCTCTAGTTTTTCAAGCTTTTTTTTTTCTTCAAGATATAACCTTTCTCTTTCTTTTCTTTCAGCTTCTTCTTTTTCTTGTTTTAATGCCAATTGTTTCTTCTGTTCAATTTCCTCCAGAAGTTCTCTTTCTTTCTTTTCTTTCTCTTTCTTTTCTCTAATTTCTTTCTCTTTGGCTTCCTTTTCTAATCTTTCAGCTTCTTCCTTCTGTTTCAATTCCAATTCCTCTTTCTTTTTCTTTTCCTGTTCTGCCAACTCTAGCTTTCTTTCCTTCATATTTGACATATAACTAGAGAAACTTCTCTTAATCTTCTTTGTAGGATCTGTTGGAGCAGGAGTCGACGTCGAAGAGCTGTTATTACTCGATTCTGTTTTTGTATTCAACTCCTTTGTTGTTTCTTTAACATCGTTGTTTTTATTCAAACCATTATCATTTTCTGAAACAGCAGCAGATGAAACGGTATCAGCACCCGTGGTGACGGCATTTTGCTCTGTCCCGCTCATTGTGTGCACTATATTCACTTTAAAACTAATTACTCTATCTGTTAAGTAATTGTTATAACAATTAAATTGTAATTAATTTTTTTTTTATTTATTGTTTATTTAAAATGGCGGGAATTTTTTTGTTAATAAAAAAACGATCACGTGATAATGGTTAGGCAGCGATGAGGCAATGAGGTATAAACTGTGTTGATTATTGGTGTTAAGGAGGTGATAGACAGGAATTTGAGGGGTAATGTTATGTAGTAGTACTGTTTAGAATATATTAGTATTTTTTTTTTGCGAGAGTTTGTGTAATTAGACGCAGTTTTACTTATTACTACAAAAAAGTTCAATTAAAAGGTCATCAAATTTGTATAAAAAGCGTAAAAATAAATAATGTTGAAACTCATTGAGCTAAATGTTGTAATTCTTCAGGAATTTGGTTATAGTAACCATGTTCAATTAACCAAGATTTATTGAATAATTTTGAAGCGTATCTATCAGCGTTATCAGCAACGGTTGTAACAACTGTTGAACCTTCTGGTAAAGACATTGCCAATTCTTTAGCAGCGTAGATGTTAAGACCACCACTACCACCGACTCTATAACCATCATTAATGATTAGTTTATAAATGGTGACGATGACATCAATGTTTAAAACTCTAATAACACCATCAGCTAAAGTTAAAATATCAGACATGTTATCATCTAATTCTAATCTTCCGATACCTTCAACAAATGGAACACCATATGGATTCCAATTTTGACCTTTTGAAGTGATGTAACTGTATAAACCTGAACCTTCATTATCAGCACAATAAGTTTTAATGTTTGGATTTTGCAGTTTTAAATATTCAGCAATACCAGAGAACGTACCACCAGTACCACAACCACAAATAAAAGCATCAATTTCACCATTTGTTTGTGACCAAATTTCAGGACCAGTTGTTTGGAAATGAGAATTTCTGTTTTCTAAATTATCAAATTGATTAACATGGAAAGCATTATCATTTTGAGCAGCAAATAATTTTGCTTGATTGTTCATGTATAAAGGATCATCAGGTCTAACGACAGGACATTTAACAACTTCAGCACCACAATCTAATAAGATTTTAAGTTTTTCTTCAACTAAAGTTTCAAGAACGTATAATCTGACTTTGAAAGGAGGATTGTAAGTCTTTGCCAATAATGCTAATGCAATACCAGTATTACCAGCGGTTGCTTCAACGATAGTACCACCTAGTTGGATTTTACCAGAGGCGACAGCTTCGTTTAGTAGATAGAGACAGGCACGATCTTTGATAGAACCCCCTGGGTTTGTGTATTCCGCCTTGAAATAGACGTTTCTGTTGATTTCCTTTGAGATGGATTCGATCTTGATGAGCTCAGTGTGGCCAATGTCGTTTGGGTTAATGATAGAAGAGACAGTCATTGTTAAAGTTTTAAAATTGTGGTTGATTAGAAAGAGAGGATTGAAAAAAGGACTTTGATGGTTTATATAGGTGGGAAATCTATTATTAGGTCTGTTGCCGTTCGCTGACTCTGGCAAGGAGATACGTGTTCAGATAGCAAAGAAGATGAGTGTTGAGAGTGTTGATGTTTGTAATTATCAAGTTTTGGGAGTGTCAGAGTGTTTCCAGTGGCATATCCACCTCATCTCGTTGACTGTACACTCATACCTCATTTCTTCACACCTGCTGTTTGTGTCCCTCAGTCACGGACCACTTGACTCTGGCCACCACCACTACCCACCATCAACCACAAACACTCAAACCAACTTTAGCAGGTCCCCCAGCATCACAAAAGAGCCAATACTTCACTTTGACACAAAAAATGCCAATTGAACCCTTTAAATTTGTTTAATCAAGACGCATCTTCGCCATACTTATTCCACAATTGCACGTGACCTACACACAAATAGTTCCGCGAATTTCCAAAAATTTCAAATCCCACAGAATTTTATTTTTTTTCTTTCGCGAATTTCTTCAAATCATGATCAGCTATACTATATAACAAAGAATAATGTCTGGTGCTCCTGGTAACGCCTTTGGTAACTACACCCCTACTCCTCCTGAAAGAGGTTCATTCCCTCTTGACCACGACCATGAATGTTCTTCCATCATGTCTGAATATCTCAACTGCCTCAAACTCGTGCAAGGAAACAACGCTTTGAACTGCAGACTTCTTGCAAAGAGATACCTTGGTTGCAGAATGGACAACCAGCTTATGGAGCAAGACGAGTGGCGAAACTTGGGTCTTCCTGAAGACGACAAACAGCAGCAGCAGCAACAATTACCAACGCAAGACAAGAACAAATCATGATGCATTAATATTTATTTCTCCCTTGTAAATAGTCCTGAATATAAGTAATAAGTAATGACTACATTTTTGTAAATAACATTGTATATAAGCAATACCAAGGTTATCAAGCAACAGAGATAAAAAAATAATAGAATAAAATAAAACCAAAAAGACTTGATAACAACCAAAAAAAATAATATCGTGAAACCCACTTAAAAGACCATCCTGTGTTACCAATACCAATAAACCCTACCCTCCCTTAAATAATAAAAAAAAATAATAATAACCATTACCATAAAACATAGTTTTCAAATCAAAGTCTATTGTACAGTAGTGACAATATGTACATTTAAACTTTTAACCATTTTTTCCAAAATGATTCCTTCTTCTTTTCACCAAACCATGAATTGGAACTCTTATCAACTTTCGAAAACCATCCTTCTTTAGTTTGTAAAGAATTAATTTTATTCAACAATAAATTAAAGTTAGTTTTATAATAATTTGTTGATTTTTCTTTAAATTCTTTAAACTGTTTAGATTTATAATAATCTTTTAAATCTTTACCAAATTTTTCAGAATTTGATTTAAACTTGTATCCAATTGATTCAACATTATATGAAAAATCTTTATACTGTTTAGATTTTAAAAATTTATCAACATATTTAACTGATGCCTTTGATGCATCACTTGTTGCCTTTGATAAACTATTTTGTACTGAATTTAATGAACCAATCATTCTAGTATTCATATCTTTCCAAATTGGATTCTTAATAACATTTAAAACTTCAACTTGAACTTTAGTATTAAAATCATTATATTTATCTCTTAATTTTAATCCATTTAAATAACTTTCAACTTCTTTTGAATAATGTTTAAATGATTTTGAAGCTTCTTCAATTGATGAACTTGATTCTTTTTGAACCTTATCAATTAAATCATTGGATTTATGAACTAATTCATCACCAATTTCTGAACTATAATCAACAAAATTATTTAATAATCTTTCAAATAAAACCCACGATGGCAACTGTTCAATAATTTCATAATGAACACCTTCATTATCACCACGATAAACAATCGTTGCTTCAGGAATAACAGTTTCAACATATTCTGTAGTACCTGCTAAGAACAGTGTTAAAGTTGAAGTTGAATATTTAGTAATTGTTTGAATTTTACCTGATTTTGTATCCAACAAAGGAATTGAGTTATTTGGCATAAGTAACATTGGTGTAAATAAATCAACACTCTTATCAACTATTAAAAGACCTAAAATGATATATGGAATATATTTCTTAATTGAATTAAATCCAATTTTTAAACTATCCAAAATTGAAGGTGGTGGATTAACTTCTTTACCAATTTCAACAACAATAGGATCTGGAAATTTAATCTGAGAACCTTCATTTGACTTGTTCTTAATAGTAGAAACTGAATCATCAATATGATTCTCACAGTTTCTCTTCTTTTTCTTTCTTAATGATGCTCCTGAATTTGTCACATTTTCAGAATCAGTTTCAGAAATGACTCCTCCACAATGACAATCATTATTATCACCAAACTCATTTGAAGAAGAATTTGATCTAACGTCAAAATCAGTAGAGTTATTATCATCTGTGAAGATCAAAGACCAATTTGATTCAAGATCATATTTAAAAGTTGCTGAACGGCTGTTTGTGTCACCAATATTGACATCACTCTCCATCTCTTCTTCAGAGCTAGCTGTTTCAACAGAATCAGACGTGGAGTCAACAGCATCTGCAACGGGCTCATTGACGGGCTCCTCACTGGTAAAAATCGATTTATTTGAAGTAATTTGTGACATTTTCCTTTATTGTGGCAATGGTGGAATCCCTTATCAGAAATGTGTCAGATAAAAATTAAAATTTAAATTTAATGGTACCCAAATTTTTTATACAATATGAGGGCCTATAATCACCAAACAACAAATTTAATGAATATTGTTATAAATGTTTAAGTTTAATAATTAGTTTATTATTGCTATGTTGATAAGAGTTAATTATACTTTTTTTTTTATCAATTTTTTGTTAAATTGCGCTTTGTTAGTGCAACAACCAATATAAACTACAAAACAATGAGGAAAACATTACGTAAACTCTATTTTATACACTATTTTTACAATGAACCTTCTGCACGTTCTTGAAGTTTTTTAACCCTTTGATGTAATTCAGCAATGTTGTTTGCAAGTTCCATAAATAAATGGAATTCTTCATGTAATGTACTAATAACTAAATTCATTCCACTAACATCACTAATTGAATCTTTTTCAATACTTTCAATAGCTGAATTAATTTCTAATAATACATTAGTATATTCTTCTAATTTTTTTTTATAATGATCAACTTTTTTAGTAAAATAAATATCAATTTCATATGACGATATTTTTGATCCTGCTGTTAATAACCTTTGTAAAATAATAAAAAATGTTTCAGAATCATTTAATGCTTCATCAGTTGATTTTCTTAATTCTTTTAAAATTTTTAAATCATTATCTAATGATGGATTTGTTGATGAATATTTATTTTGTAAAAATTCAATATCCCTTGGAATACTTTCAATAACTTCAGAATGTTCATCTTGTTCTGATTTTAATTGTGATGCAATTTGAACTTGATTTTGAATGTAATTATCAAGTTGTTCAATCTCTTGACGGAATTGTGGTGGTAAATCTCCAATAGTTGTTAATGGTGTTATTTGTAATTGTTGTTGTTGTTGCTGTTGTAAATTATTATTGTTATTAAATAATGAACTTTGATTAGTATTGGTATTGTTTCCAAATAATCCACCAGTGGTTGTAGCTGTGTTGTTATTACTTCCAAATAATCCTCCCCCTGTTGTGCTTGTATTGTTATTATTTCCAAATAAACCTCCTCCTGTTGTTGTTGAAGTATTATTATTATTGTTACCAAAAAGTCCAGAAGTTGTTGTTGAAGCTGTGTTATTGTTATTACCAAACAAGTTCCCACTTCCTAAAGTGTTATTAGATTGGGTATTTCCTAATAAACCGCCAGTTGCAGCTGGTTTAGCACCGAATAAACCACCAGTTGATGCAGTTGTTGTATTATTGTTGGCACCAAATAGACCACCTGTAGTACCAGTTGTAGTAGTAGCAGTGTTGTTATTGTTACCAAACAGACCACCAGTAGAGGCAGTGTTGGTTGTATTGTTATTGGCAGCACCAAAGAGACTACCACCAGTAGTGGAAGCAGTATTAGTGTTTCCTCCAAATACGTTTGAACCTGTTGAAGCTGTGTTTGTAGCTGCACCAAAGCCGGTAGTGGCAGCAGCTTTTGCACCAAATAAACCACCAGTGGCAGCAGGAGCAGCAGGTTTAGCACCAAATCCACCAAAGGATGAAGTGGCTGCTGTGTTATTAGTGGAACCAAATCCAGTTGTTGTGGTATTATTGTTAGTGGATCCAAATAAACCACCAGAAGGAGCTGCACCAAATCCAGAAGACGTGGTGGACCCACCAGTTGCAGCAGAACCACCAAAAAGACCACCAGTGGACGCAGATCTACCAAAACCACCAGATGAAGCACCAAACATTGTACAATTCGAGTGTTTATTAGTCTTTTGTTGATTTTGATTTGTTTTGTTTTCAATTTTTTTTTGATGTAAAAATGCAGACTTCCGAGGGCTAAAAATGCTCGGATCTGATTGTTTTTCACTTCATTTCAATGAGATGAGCTTCAATTGTTCTTGATTTGTTTCTTTGTTGAGTGGTAATTTTAGGAAAACTGTGGATAGAGTATAGACTACAGTGCTTAATATTACCTTATCAAAAAATAATAGTGAAATATGGGTATTCCTGGCTTTTTTTCCATCCTCAAAGAGAGATACAATGTTGTTAGACCAGTCAATCGTTCAAATGGATGCGAGGCCCTGTATATAGATTTGGGGTCTCTATTACATGGTTGTATGGAGAATTCCAGAAAGGAAGATCAAGTATCCTTAATGGTTATCCAGTTCATTGACACAATTATTAAAAAAAGTACACCATCAAAGTTATTATACATTGCATTCGATGGTGTTGCACCATTTGGTAAATTGAGAGAACAAGCAGTAAGAAGAAGCAGAAATAAAAAAACGAGTGGCCTTAATTCAAATATGTTGAGTCCAGGAACACAATTCATGTATAATTTAACCAGACATCTTGAGAAATCATTAAAAAAGTTTGCAGCAAGAACTGGAGTAACTATTATAATTTCAGATTCTTCTATAAAGGGAGAAGGTGAACAGAAGATTTTTAGTCATATTAAAAGGAATCCAGATTTATCAACTGTTGTTTATGGTCTTGATGCTGATTTGTTTTTGCTTGGTTTATTGTCTCCTGCTAATAATATTACTATTTTACGTGAAATTCGTAAAACAAGAAATAATGCATTTGCCAGTAAGAGATTTGAAGCTGTTAGCATTCTGAATTTGAAAAATGCATTACTAAAAAGATACAAAAAAAATCAAAGATTTATTGTTGATATGGTTCTAATATTTACAATTATTGGTAATGATTTCTTACCACGTCCAAAATATTTAACTATTTATTCACACTTTGTTACAATGATGACTGCTTTAGAATCATTTCATTATGAACATAAAAATCAGTTCTTAGTAAAACCAAATGGGGACATTGATTTACATTTATTTAATTTATACACTGATTATATTTACTATATTGAACTTGCTGATTTCCAGGCAAGCTTAAAGAAAGGTCAGGTATCACTTGCAAGTATTTCTTTGGAAGAAACAGATGAATACAAGCAGTTTGATGATTATAGATATGATCAGTACCAGAAATGGGATAACAAAGACGAAGAAACAGTTGATAAACTTGCTGAAGAATACATAAAAGCTCTCCAATGGGTGATGAGGTACTATATTGATGGTACTTACACTAAATTTTTTACGTATCCCACTGGATTTGTTCCATCTTTACTTGATTTGAAACACAAGGAAGATGTACCATTAGAAGAATTTGAACATGATGAAATGGAGATCAAACCTCTCCATCAACTAGCATTTATTTTACCTGAAACCTCAAAATATCTACTGCCAAAAGCATACATCGATTACAATTTCTCATTTGTTGAAAGCAAACGCTCTTTTGAAGAAATCAAACAACAGATATCTAAACTGAGAGATGAATTTGACCCATTATTGACACCAGAAGAGGCCCTACTCAACGTTGTCAGTGATAATGTGATAACTCTCACTTAATACACACCGTGCCAGCCTACGGGTCCCAGTAAATTTCCGAACGGCCTTTGTAAATTCCAGTACCAAATATTTTTTCTGTCAACGTCGACTTTTTCGAAATTTAAACGAAACAACAAAAGGCGATTAAGAAGCTTAATTTAACAACAAAAGCAAAGATCTAACAGAACAAAGGAATTTCACAATGGGTATTCCAAAGTTCTTTAGATTCATCTCTGAGAGATGGCCTATGATTTCACAGCTAATTGATGGTTCTCAAATCCCTGAATTTGATAACTTATATCTTGATATGAACTCAATCTTGCATACTTGTACACAGCCAAAGGATGAAAACGTCACTAGATTAACAGAAGAGCAAGTTTTCAGTGCAATCTTTGCATACATTGACCACTTGTTTGACATCATCAAGCCTCAAAAGGTTTTCTACATGGCCCTTGATGGTGTTGCTCCAAGAGCTAAACAGAATCAACAGAGATCAAGAAGATTTAGAACTGCATTCGATGCTGAAAAGAAAAAACTTAAAGCTATTCAATCTGGTGAAGAATTACCAAAAGAAGAACCATTTGATTCAAACTCAATTACTCCAGGTACTGAATTTATGGCTAAATTGACTAAATATTTGAAATATTTTGTTCATAAAAAAATCTCAACTGATAGCAGATGGCAAAACATTGATATCATTCTTTCTGGTCATGAAGCTCCAGGTGAAGGTGAACATAAAATTATGGAGTTCATTAGAACTAAAAAATCACTTCCTGATTATAACCCAAATACAAGACATTGTATCTATGGTTTAGATGCTGATTTAATTATGTTAGGTTTAGTCAGTCATGATCCTCATTTTGCATTGTTAAGAGAAGAAGTCACTTTTGGTAGAAGACCAACTGCTCCAAAATCTTTAGAAGATCAAAAGTTTTATTTGTTACATTTAAGTTTAGTTAGAGAATACTTAGAATTAGAATTTAGAGATTTACAAGATCAAATTGAATTCGATTACAACTTTGAAAGAGTTTTGGATGATTTTATTTTAATCATGTACGTTATTGGTAATGATTTCTTACCAAATTTACCAGAATTACATTTGAATAAAGGTGCGTTCCCATTATTAATTGAAACTTTTAAAGAAGCATTAAGAACTTTAGATGGTTATATCAATGAATTTGGTACCATTAACCTTAAGAGATTAGGTGTTTGGTTAGATATTCTTTCTAAATTTGAGTTAGAAAACTTCGAACAAAAAGATGTTGATTTAGAATGGTTTAACAAACAATTAGAAAACATTTCTTTAACTGGTCAAAAGAAAAGAGAAAGAATTGGTAAATTAACTATTTTAAAACAACAAAGAAGATTAGTTAGTATTATCAAACCATGGTTATTTGACATTTATTCTAAAAGACTACCAACTTCATTTGATGAAGATTCAATTCCTCGTTTACCAATTGCAAATGAACTTATTGAAGATAATTTAGATTTCTTAAAATCTTTTGCCATTGACACTGATTTAATTATTTCTCATTCAAAAGCTGATAACACCTACAGTGTTAGAATTGATGTTGATGGTATTGATTTAAATGAATCTGATGAAGAATTCAATGAAAGAAAAAATGAAATTCGTCGTATCGTTAAGAGATATGAAGTTGCCTTAGTTCTTGATTCTGATGGTACTGAAGCTGCTGAAGAAAGACAAGTTATTTATAATGAAAAATTTGAAAACTGGAAAGATGATTATTATAAAGAAAAAGTTGAATTTAGTATTCATGATGAAGAAAAATTAAAAGAAATGACTGAAAACTATGTCGAAGGTTTACAATGGGTTCTTTACTACTATTACAGAGGTTGTCAATCTTGGTCATGGTATTACAGATATCATTATGCTCCAAAGATTTCTGATATTAAAGAAGGTCTTGGTGTTTTAATTAATTTTGAAAATGACATTCCATACAAACCATTTGAACAATTGATGTCTGTTTTACCAGCAAGATCAAGTCATTTAGTTCCAATTCCTTACAGAACATTAATGCTTGATGAACACTCTCCAATCAAACACAATTATCCAAATGATGTTGAAATTGATATGAATGGTAAAACTGCTGAATGGGAAGCTGTTGTTAAACTTCCATTTGTTAATCACAAAGAATTACAAGATGCTTTGAAACCATATGAATCACAATTAACTAATGAAGAAAAATACAGAAATTCATTTGGTGCTGATATCTTATTTACATTCAATCCACAAATTGACGAAGTTTTCAAATCACCACTACCTGGTGTCTTTAGTGATTTGGAACAAAATCATTGTTATGAAGAAGTTTTCAAATTACCAAAAGTTCCAAATGATCAAATCATTACTGGTCTTATTGATGGTGCTTTAACAGGTAAAGAAGCTTTAGCTAGTTTCCCATCTTTACAATCAGTTCCATTCACCAATGAATTGAAAGCTACTGGTGTTTTAATTTTCAATCAACCATCTAGATCAACTTCAATGATTTTAACTCCTGAAGATACTCATTCAGGTTTAACAATTGAAGAATTTTCAAAGAGATACCTTAACAAATATGTTTACACTGGTTATCCATACTTAAAGCAAGCTAAAGTTGTTAAAATTTCTGATGGTAAAACTGAATTTACTCCTGCTTCTAAAGCTGGTGTTCCAGTTGATCATGATAATGTCAGAACTTACAAAACTACTGTTAATAATGTTAGAAACTACTACCAAACTACTAGAGGTATTCAATTAAAAGAAATTCGTGCTTTAGTTTATGTTAAGATTGTTTCCGGGTTGAAACGTAATAAACAAGGTGGTTATGTTAAAAACTTCTTAGATAATGAAGAAATTTTCCCATTATCCTTAGTTGTTGAAGATGTTGTTAACAAAGATGAAAGAAATGAAGAAAGACCTCCATTACCAATTAATGAAGAATTTCCACTTAACTCCAAAGCCATCTTCTTAGGTGATTATGCTTATGGTGGTGAAGCAACTGTTACTGGTTACTCAACCACTGCTAGATTAGAATTATCTGTTGTTAAAACTTCTATTAGAAAAGAACCAACTATTGGTTACAAAGTTGCTCAATATGAACGTCAAAGTATTAAATACTTACCATCTTCTGAAGTTGCTAGAAACTTGAGAATTCATCCATTATTCTTATCTAAAATCACATCATCATTTATGGTTACTGATTCTCATAACAAGAGGGTTAACGTTGGTTTAGATTTGAAATTTGATGGTCGTCGTGAAAAAGTTATTGGTTTCACTAAGAGAACTGAAAGAGGTTGGTCATACAGTATGGATGCTGTTAGATTAATTCAAGATTATAGAAATAGATTCAGTGATTTCTTCAACACTTTAAGTCACAATGCTGCTGGTCGTGATATGCCATCAGTTAATGATATCTGGAATGATTCTGATTCAAAGAAACTTGATGCTAGGTTAGGTGCTATTACTGAATGGTTACGCGATGTTAAACGTCAATTGACTAGAGCTTCATTAGAATCTGATGCTTTATCAAGAAAATCTATTGCTAATGTTGAAACTGAAATCTTAATCTACTCTAAAGAAACTGATCAACAAGATTCAAAGAAATTGATTGGTGTTCCAAAAGAAGCTGTTTTAGATCCATCTGTTTCATTCAACAAATTAAAGAGTCAATCTTTCGAATTAGGTGACAGAGTTGTTTATGTTCATAATTCTGGTAAAGTTCCATTATTCTCAAAAGGTACCGTTGTTGCTTATAACAGTGTTGGTTCAAGTGTTACATTAAGAGTTTTATTTGATAACAAATTAATTGGTGGTAACAACTTAGAAGGTAGATTAACCACTACTCGTGGTTTAGATGTTGATTCATCATTAGTCTTAAACATCAGTAACAGACAATTTATCTACCACTCTCAAGCTTCTTTGAACAAAAAGGCTCCAGCTAAAGTTGGTGATAAATTTGGTGCTAAACCAAAGAATGCTAAGCCAGCTGCCAAATCAGCCAAACCAGCCGCCAAAGCTCAACCAGCTGCCACTGCTGCCCCAGTTGCTTCTGCCCCAGCTCCGAAACCAAAGAAGAATGAATTATTATCATTATTGAAAGATGGTAAGAAGAAAGGAAGTGAAGATGCTGAAGATGATTCTGAAACTACAACTGATTTCCAAAAAGCTACTACTTTAAGAAATATTCAAGCATCAATCTTAAGTCAACTTCAAGGTCAACCACAACCTATTCCATTACCACAAGGATTTCCATTAGCTGGTCCACCACCACCATTTATTCCAGTTGGTTATCCAGTTCCATTACCAGGTCAACCACCATTCATTCCAGTTAATGGTGTTCCACTACAACCACAAGCTGCTGCTGCTAATGGTGAAGAAAAAAATCAACCATCATCCACTAAATCAGGAAACAGTGGTAGAGGTAGAGGTAGAGGAAGAGGTAGAGGCAGAGGTGGTTCTAATGGCAGAGGTAGAGGTAAACCAAAAACAGCTACTACTACAGCCTAAAATTTCTTACCAATGAAGTGATGTATGTTTTGTATACTATTGTTATGAACTGAAAAAAAATGGGATTCCATGTATTATACGAATATTTGTTAAACAATTAATTACTGTAGATTAGTTTAATATTCTTCTTGCATCGTGTAGGATAATGTCTTTTCTCTTTCTATTTCAACTTGTTTTTTAAACCATTTTGATTCAAAACCATTTGATCTATCAACACCATCCCATCTATGGCCTGGTGCTATACCGAATCTGTTTTCTGGGAAACCACCTCTATATAGTTTTCTTCCGGTTAATGAGACGTATTTCTTAGATTTTGAAGGATTAAAAGATAGCATTGGATCATCATCAAGTTCTTTTTTCTTTAAATTTTCATTTAATTCTTTATCATCAGCATATCTAGACAATGAAGAGTTTTTAGCATCTTGTAGTTTCTTTCTTGATTGCTCTAATTGTAACTTCTGCACAAGACCCATGTTAAGTTCTTTCTTTCTCTGTTCCTTTCTTAATTCATCAACTTTGGTTTTAAGCCTTTCACGTTCTCTTATCTTATGCATATCAACTTTTCTACCTGACTCATCTCTATAAATAGTTTCATTATTTGCTTGTAAACCCACAAGCTCTTTCTTTTCAGCTTCTTCTTTAGTTCTTATCTGTTCAGCAACTTGGGCAGCTGTTTGTAAACCAGCACTGGCACCTGAACTCATCTTTGGTTTGTCATCTTCTATTTGGGTTTTGGGTATGCTCACAGTTTCGTTTGTCCCAACCATCTTCCATCCTTTAGAGCCAGTAGTCTTTGGAGTAGAACTGTCAGAACTCTTCACTGTTGGTTCATTATCTTTATGTGATTTTATTCTCTTTGTATTTATCGTTTGAAATGATTGATCATCGACAATCAATGAATTTTCCCTCTTTTGAGACGATTTTTTTTTCTCTTTCTTCTTTCCACTTGAACTTAGATAGTTCTTTGCCAAATAATCTGACAATGACATTATTTAATGGTTATTTTTACTGTTTTAATGAAGTTTTGATAGATGAAGTTCAAATCAGAAAATTTCAGGGCTCAAAATATTTTTTTAACTAGGCGCTGGTGGTGTCCGGGTGAATTTACTGCCAAAAAAATACGATACTCTTCACTTTAAATTTAAAAAGATTTTAATGAATTATTTCAAAAATTTCTTTATTTAGCACAAATTGATGAGTTTCAACACCGAATATGAAATCATCCGCAATGAGATGGAAGGTGTATGGGAGAAAAACTCGAAATATATAAAGAGATTGGAGAAAAGTATGTGAATATCAAAAATATTTGAACGCGTCTTGTTTGTTTACTAATTGTTTAATTTAGGAGTATTGAAAGCTGAAGGGGAAAGAGATGAGCTAAAGCTGGAAATAAGGGATTTGGCGAGCAGAATCTCAGAACTATCCACCACTATATATGAAAAGAGTCAAAAAATTGAAGAATATCAGAAGAAATTGAAAGCTAATTCACCAAATACATCAAGAGAATTTAATTCTTTAAATATCCAGTTAAATAAAGTGAGGAAAGAAAATGAAATGTTGCAAAGACAGATAGAAGAATTGAAGTTTAATAAAAGAACTGGACTTTCAATCAAACATGAACCAAATACAAATAATAATATTCTTTCAATGTTACAGAATATTCCAAAGCATGAATCACAAGAAATATTGATTCCAGATGAACCTATACAATTTAAGACAGAAGATAAAGAAAATAGCATAATATTCACCACCTCACAGACAAATGCATCTGATAGAGTTGAAAGTACACAGTCTCATGAGGAACAAACAATGAACGAAGATGAAGCAAGTTATGAAGATGAATATTTAGATGATTCAAAAGATCAAAAATATCAAGGAACTTTTGATATTAGAAACTCTAAACCACTTGTCAAAGAATCAATTCAATTAAAATCTAGAAATTTTGATTTACCATCTTCATCACCAATTTATTCAGCTCATGAATACAATGATGATGATGGTTTTGGATTTTCAAACTCATCACCAATAAAGGCAAAGTCACAAAAAACTGATATTAAAAAGGAAATCAACTCTTCACAAATTTATTTAATTGAAGATTCTCAAGGCCAAGAAGATAATTATTTATACAAAGGGGGTATGCCAACTCCACAAACTACTGTTAAGAAATTTCAAACTCCAAAATTACCACAAAATAATAATAAGAGAGAAAATCAATTACAAACTCCAATTGAATCAGATACTCCAATGAAAAAACCAAAGAAAAGTAAGAAAAATAAACTAAAAGGTCCAATTGATTTAACATTCCATCCAGATAATAGAAATTGGGCAATTGAAGATTTTAAAGTTAATCCAGCAAAGAATCAAAACATTGATTATGCATACCATATTGTTGTTAGAGGTAAAGATAGATCATGTATTCATGGTACAACATGTCAAGATTGTGAAAGATTTTACCAAATGGCTGGTGAATTACCAGATTTTGAAAAAATGGGTCCGCAATGGAATAATGAAACAAGTGATAAAAAATTTGATATTATTAGTATAACTTCAAGACATAAAGATTTATGGGAAAGACCTGAATCACCTCCAGGGTTTGGTGATTTTGATATTCCAACAACTCAGGAACAAAAAAAATTGAACGAGAAAGCTGATTTAATGATTAGAAGAACAGCATATGAAAGATTATTCAGTTCATTGAATGATAAAAAATACATTTTCAAAGATAAAAATTTAAATAAAATAGTTGAATCTGGGAATTATAAAATTAATGAAAATATTTTCATTGAATACTTGAAGAGAGAATAGAATTGCATTTTAAATACATGATAATAAAATTAACATTAATTTATAGTACATTACTTTTAATTTCTTAACATTGTGATTCTTCACCAGAAGAACATCCAAGGTTCATAGTCAAAACACCTGGTTCAAGTGGAGTTTCAATTCTAACAGCATCTCCATATTTAGTACATTGAGCACTATTATCACTAGTCACATAACATTGTTTAATTTCAACATCAGCCCATGCAATAGCGGCTTGTGTGAACATTCTAGTAACTGAATGGTTTGGAATATCACAATTCATATTAGCACATTGAGTTGCATCTAATCTAATATCAGCACGATCACCAGTCAAAGCACTGAATCCTGCATATGAAATACCAGTATCAGAAGAATTGTACTGATAGGTGTTACAAATGTTTCTAGTTGCTGAAGTACCAAATAAACAACCTGAACTTTTCATCCAGTCAGTCCAGCCTGTACCATTGTTAGAAAGTCTTGCAACTTTGAAGTTTGAAACTGAATCAGATTTAACAAGGGTGTTGAAAGTATCATCAGATTCAGTAGCATTTGAAACAAGAGTTGAATTAGTGGTAGCATCAAAGATAAAATATTCATCAGATTCAAAGTATTCATATCCCGGTTTAATATAATCAGTCTTTTTGTAATCAACAGCATTACCATTTGAAGTGTTGTTAACAATTTCTAAACCATAAACTGGAATAACACAAGCTAAGAGGACATAACAGAAGAGTAATTTGAAATTTAGTTTGTTGTGAATGGTTCTAATACCACCTGAAGTGGAGGTAGATGATGTTGAACCAACTATAGTTGAATTGCTACTAGTGGCATTAAAAGTTACATCAAGTGCAATATTTGAATAATTGTAGTAACCTTCACCAACACCACAGTTGTATAACCAAGTCTCGTTTGTAACACCTGGTTCGTAGTCTAGAAAACCTTGATCACCACACTGGAAAATTGTCATTATTTTGTTTAAGGGTGTAGAAAGGGTCTGATAAGTTTCGACAATATCATTTTCTTTTATACTTGCAAAAATATTTTTTAGAGTTTATGTAGGTGTTTACTTTGATGTGCAGATTCCACAGTAATGGTCACAACATCGAGGATCAATAAAAATTGAAGAATAAAACCTACAATTGGGAATCAAATCCATGAATTAAACTATCTCCACTATAGACATTACACCCACTCTACTAACTGAGTAGTCCACTAAATCTATTTAAGGGCCTCTGCTTGACAGGACTAAAATTTAGATCCGGGAATTTCACGGCATTTTTTAAGGATCTTAACACCTTAATTTGTAATTATTATAATATTCACTCAAGAATATGATTGGTTTACATCTAACATTGAGGGTTTTTATTTGACGTAATTTAAGCTTTTGCACCACCATTTCCATGGGATTCCAAAAAGCCTATTGTTTTTCTCCTTCTGCTTCTGGGCAATGAGTAGATTTTTTCTGATAGGACTGGAAAGTTGGGCAATGAGGATACTGGCATCTAACATTGTGATCTTCAAACATCCAATAAGGCACAGTAACTCTATTTTCTCCATTTTATTATGAAGAATAAAGTACAGAAAAGTGAATTTTAAATTTTTTTAACAGTACGGCTGATAAGAAAAATTCCTTTGTAATTTCTACAAAAATTCGTTATAAATAAATATTTTGTATGTAGTTATATACATAATGAGTAATGTGAGTATATGCTAATTTATTAGCTTAATTTTCTTTTTTCAATTCATCATAAAATTTTTTATAGACTGAGTAATCAAATTTTTTAAAGTTCCAATCAACTTCAATAAATTTTTTTGAAACTTCAACAGATTTATAATGATAATTCCAAAACCAATCCTTTTTATCAGAATTGATAACAATATCTTCACCACTACCTGCATCGTTTCTTAAAATTGATCTACCATTTAATTGAACTCTTGCACCTTCAATGTTTGCTAAACCTTGACCATGTTTTAATGGGAATAAACCTTGGAAAATTTCATAAGCAGCTAAAGTAAAACCAAATTGTGGAGATGATCTTAAAACTCTTGCAGCACCACCTTTAAACAAAGATCTCCAGCTTTCTTCTAAAACAATTGTTTTTAATGCATGGAAAATACCTAAGTATTGAGTTTCACCTGGTTTGGGAACAATTTGAAGTCTTGTTTTAATAACATCACAAGGAGTTGTTAAAAATGCAGCAGGCATACCAGCTAAACCACCAGCAGCTAATAATTCCCAAGTTTGAAGTTTATTTCTTTTACCCTTTTCAGTTGATGAAGCCTTTGGATCATAATTAAATAAATCCTTTTTAATATGTGCATAAGTTGGGAAATAAATTGCACTAAATGGAACATCTCTTAATAAACAAGCAGAAGTACCTTTGTATAAACCTCTTAAACCAAGATCTCTAATGATTTGTAAAGCAGTGATACTTTGTTTACCAGCGATTTGCAATCTAATTTTAACAATTTCTAATGGATTTGTAAAAACAACTTGACATGCACCTGCACTTGCACCTGCAAAAATTTCATAAGGTAGAGTAATTTCTTTTGTAACTTTATTCATAAAAGTTGATCTAACTAAATCATTAACTGTTAATTTAATTGCCTTTTCAGGAGCAACACCAACTAATTGTGGAGTTAAACCAGAGTATAAACCTTTAATACCTTCTTGTTTAAAGACTTTAATGAAACAATCAATTGAATTTTTATAAATTTTTGTTCTTTGAGCTTGCATTCTTGTTTTAATTAAATCAATTGGGTAAACAATAGTTGCACCAATTGCACCAGCAACAGAACCTAAAGAAAAATTGTATAATGAATCAAAAATTGGATAGAATGAAAAATTTGAATTGTTTAAAACGTTATAATTCATTTCATTTTGTAAATGTGATGGAATATTATTTGGATTTAATAAATTTAAAAAATCATGAATAAATAATTGATTTTCATTTGCAGTTTTTGTTATTGGAGTTTCAGCTAATTTAAACAATAAACTAATTTGAGCAACAGAAAATTGAGTTAAATTATTAATTTTATTAAAAGATGGAGATGATTCCAGATTTAAAAAACTTAAGAAATCCTTTTGAGTAATTGGAACTGATTTTTCTTGTGGATTTGTAATTTGTTGTCTTGTTGCACCACCAGAATCTTGAACAGAAGTTGGATAACTTGGAATAATTTTAAGTAATCTAAAATATTTAATAAATAATTGATTTAAAATATCAAAGTTTGAAATTAAATAATTTAAATCTTTATATTTTGTAAAATTAATTTTATCATTATCATCTAAATTATTTGTTAAAGAATTAATAAAATTAGCACTAACTCTATGACCATGAATATGATCAATTAAATAGATTAATTCTTCTTTTGTTATTTGGTTATGATCATCAGCAAATTTGACAAAAGATTGATTAATTCTATAATTCAGCCAATCATTTTGTAGTAATGTGATAATTGAATTTAAATTAATTGTTTTATTATCAGGAGTATAAATTTTCATATCATCATTAAATTTATCCCAGTTGATTTGAAGTTCAGTACTGGTGTATTTCTGTAAGTTTTTTAAGATGTTTGTAACGTTTGAAGTATCAAGGTATAATTCATCAAACTTGACAAATTTTTCATTATAGTTTATGCTCTTAGCCTTTGAGCTTTCACCTTTTTCTTTATCAATACCAAACTTTCTCATGAACTCATAAAGGAACACGTATTGGTAATTCTTGTTGTTGTTGATTAAATTGTTGAAATGGAACCAATCACTAATTGTCCAGTAACCTTTATTATTTTCATCAATGGTAAGGAATATTAACCCGAAAGTGTCATTTGGGATTCTATTGATGTGGTTTTGCCTTAGGGACTGGTCAAAGGACACAAGTCTGATGAAAGTTTCGTAATCCAAGATGAGCTGCTGTTTGTCTTGATTGTACTTAGCAAACTGTTTGAAGATCTCGAATTGGATCTTCTTTGACTGAGATGAATTTGATGGAAGTTCCATTGTTTATTCGGAGGCTGTGACTAACTCTGCGCTGGAAAGCGGGAAAAAAACGGGTGTTTCAAGCAGATGAGCAAAAGTGAGCACCGAACAGCGTAGAAATGACTTGAACGGCACTTTAGAGTACTAAAAATACCAGAAAAATGGCGATTTAAAGAATGTTTTTTGTTGTTTTACAAGAAAAAGTTTGAATTTTTTCCAAATGGCCGAGTGAAAAAAAAAAATCTGGGGAAAACCCGATTACGTAATCTTCCGAAACTCCGTGAAATGCCGTGTGCTTATGTCAGCGAATCAGAATCGAGTTTTTTGTCATCAATTTGACACAATTTTTACTCTTTTTGGTATAAATTTATTCATTAATTTCATTTATTTACAATTCAAGCTAATTTCTATATACAATTTAATTCTATTTCTATTTCACTTTACCTCTGATAACAACAGCAAAGTACGCAATGGCCCTGTACACGACAAAAATTACTGCTAGGGCTACGTAATTTACCCATAATGTACTCTCCAAATTGTACTGTTCCAAAACCTGTTCACCTGTACTCAATTCACACGAGGTGGCATCTCCACTACATGTGAAAACCTGTCCTTCAAAACCTAATTGAGCTAAAATCAACACAGAATACTTCAATGGACTGATGTAATTGAAGGCCTTGAACAATGCTGGCATGTGTAGAGACATAGTACCACCCATAAAGATTGAAACAACTAGTAAATTAGACAACAAGTTTAATGCAATACCAACATGTTCAAAAATAGTGTTCACCATAATACCAACAGACTCTGCCGCATTCACACATAATACACTAGTGTACCACATGGAAAAGAACATGGCTGGTGTTCTAGGTAAACCAATAACTAAAACTGTGAAAACTGACAAGATAAATGTGGATGCCAATTCAATTGGAAGTTCATTAAAAAGATAGGCTGCTTGAAACTCTAAGACTGAGTATAAATTATCCTTGTACTCATGGTAAAATGTATTTCTTTCTGTTGGATACAATGCAAAGTTATTGAAGAAACCAACAAAGTATAAATTCAAAACTTCTTGAATTAAACCCAATCTATTAGAAATAGAATCTGAACCATTTCTTAAAGGTGCAAAATATAAGGCATGTATAATACCCAAACAGACACATTGACCAATTCTAGTAATTAAAACACCTTCAGTTCTAATCATGACTTTAAACTGTCTTTGGAAAACTAATGGGAATGCAGTTAAAAAGCTAATTCTCTTTTGTAAATATTTACTTAAAACTTTAGAGTCCATAGTATCAAAAGAACCTTGTAATTTGAATTCTTGTCTTAATGATCTAATCTTATCTAATTCATCTTTATGTTGTTCATCAACCAAAACATCCATTAAATAATCAGCAAAGTTGGTATCATCATTAGATTCTTCAATAGATTCTCTAATATCAATAGATCTATTATATTCAACACTAATACTATCAATTAAATCTTTTGGATTACCATCGTAGATTAATTCACCAGATTTTAACAAAACTAATTTTTTAAACATTTGGAAAATTTCAAATTTTGGTTGATGAATAGTTAAAATAATAATCTTATGATATTCTTCACTAATATCTTGTAATAATTGAATGATATTTTGTGATGTAAACGAATCTAAACCTGAAGTTGGTTCATCTAATAATAAGATTTTACTACCTTCATTTAATAATTGAATAGCAATTGATAATCTTCTCTTTTCACCACCAGAAATGCCTTTAACAGAATAATTACCAACAGGAATATCCATAACATCTAATAAACCAACTCTTTTCAATAATCTGTAAACAATTTGATTAACGTAAGGATGTTTAGATTTATCTAATCTTAATTTTGCTTGATAATATAAAGTTTCTCTGACAGTTAAAGAAGGAATTAAATAAGAATCATCTTGAACAACATATGATGTTAATTTTGATAAATATTTAAATGGAACAGAACTATTTTCTAATAAAACATCACCTTGAATTGATAAACCTGAAAAATTTGTACGACCAGTCATCAAATTTAATAATGTAGTTTTACCAGAACCTGAAGGTCCCATAATTGCATTAATACCTGGTTTAAATTCTAAATTAATGTTATCTAATAATGTCTTTTCAACAAATGGCTTTCTTAAAATAACATTATTCCAAAAACTTTTTTTAACAGTTAATGTTGATCTTTGTAAAATTAAACTTAAATCTTTAAAACTTTCAGCTTTTTCAATCTTACCAACTTCTGCCATCTTTAAAAATGAATCAGAATAATGTGTAACTTTAATCTTGGTTTTTCTTTCTTTAACAACTTTAATGTTACCTTTCTGAGTTTTATACCAGATAATACCAAAAGTAACAACATAAAAGAATAAAGTCCATGCAATATTAACAACAATTGGAACTGTAAACCAATTTTGTGGGAAACCCATATCTTGTAACAAGTAATTACCACTATATTCAAAACATTCTTCATAAGTACCTTGACAATCACCCATAAAACCAGTAAATTGATTTGATAAAATTGAACCAAAACTATACCAAAAAGTAGCAAGGTATTTAGTCCATCTAACATAAACCGGCATTGTCTTTGAATTAACAAAATAACCACAAGCAGCATTTTGAAATTGATAAAAGACAGCTGTTAATAATGAAGAAAATGCAAAATCATAATTACCAAGAGCAAAACATAAATGAGCATTACCCATACCTGTTGTTAAAATCAAAACGTTATTAATGAAATAAATACCAAAATTAGATTCACCATTTAATCCCCACATGAAATAAGTAATCAATGACCAAATAACTGCCATTGGAACACTTTCAAGAAAGAATTTTGAAATTGTTCTACCAAGAAACCAGGCAAGTAATGAATAAGTTTTATCTAATGTTGATTCTCTGATTAAATATTTACCATCTTGATAACAAAGTCTTTGAATTTCATACATCAATGGAGTATAACCAATAACTTCACAACAAACGTATAAAGCTGATGTCATTGTTCTAATACCTGCTAAAGAACCATCTGGTTGAATGAAAACCCAACCACAAATACATGTCAAGATGATTAAAACACCATACAACATTAAAAATGAATCAATATCTCTAAAAGTTAAAATTGAACATCTTTTGAATAAAATCCAAGATTCTTTTAATAATGGAATATCAGTTTTTTGAATTTCAAACAATGCTTTATTCAATTCAAAGGAGTTTTCAAATTCAACTTGTGGTAGTTCTTTTGATTGTAAATCTTTCCAAGCATTAATCAATCTTTGAACTCTTTGTTGAGTTTCATATTCAATTTCAATTGAATTATATTTATCGACAGAAGAGATTTTTAGTAAGAAATCAGCAAAGTTTGATTCATCATTAACAAATCCTTCACCTAAGACATTTTTGTTCAAAGTTTGAAAGTATTCAAAACCTTCATGTAATGAACCATAAAATAACATAGAACCACCTTTGGCCAATAGACAAATTTTGTCAAGACTTTCTAAAATTTCAGTTCTTGGTTGATGAATTGTCAAAATGACAGTAATACCAAATTCAACACTTAACTGTTTAACAGTATTGATCAAGTTTTGAGAAGTAGTTGCATCTAACCCAGTAGTTGGTTCATCCAAGAACAACAAAGATGGTTTAGTTAACAATTGTAAAGCTAATGAAACTCTTCTTTTTTCACCACCACTAAGAGTACTACTCTCACCAAACTTATTAGCAACAGTATCTCTAACTTTAACCAAAGACAATGATTCTAATAAGAATTCAATTAGTTCATGACGTTCTTGTTTGGAAATGTTTGGTAATTTCAACATTCCAGTGTAGTCCAACAGTTCAAAAACTGACAAACCAGGAACAAAAGAATCCTCTTGAAGCAGATAAGAGATGACAGGGTCTGAAGGTTCATATTTAACCAACCCGTTAAACTTGAAAGGAGAAGCTTTATTATTTGCCAATCTTGATGACAAAGTGTTTAATAAAGTAGTTTTACCAGAACCAGAAGAACCTAAAATAGCCAAAACTTGACCAGGTTTTAAATCAAAACCTAATTCATTCAAGATGACTTTCCCATCTGCGTTCTCGACATCAGATTTCTTCTTCTTTGGATTCAATAACACGTTCAATTTTCGAACAGTTAAAGAAACCCTATCAATAGGGCTGATATAGAGTGGACCCTCTTTCTGCATTTTGAAAAATTAGCGAACTGTGTGCTCTGAGCAAAGAAATTGTATAAATATCAATGAGTAGTGAGTGTTATTGTGACTTAATGATTATCTATATCAACAAATGAATGAATCAAGGAAGAGGTAAACAGATAAATTATTTATACTTTTTACTTATAATAGTAATTTTGGAGATTATTTTTTTTCTTTCCTTCTTGTTCCCGTTTAGGCGACTGTTGCCGTAAAATACGTCATGGAAATGAGTCAGCCTTTGCCTTTTATCACATCAAGTATTTAGGCGATACATGATACATAACTAAACGAGCTAGAATTTACGGTGCTGATTAAAACAGACAAAACAAACATTATTTTTAATTAAATAGGAGATTCATACATATCATCACATCTTATTTGAGTACTACCAAAACTTCTTTTACAAGTATGCCAAATCAATCTTGAAAATTCAGTACCAACTTCCCAATGACCAACTTTAAATATATCTGAAATTATTATTAATAAACCAGTCATGTGGTGTTTATTTGGAATTATTGGTAATGCTTTATGAGCTAATAATCTCATTAAATTATTATATTTTATAGCATCAGTTGGTTTACTAATATGAATTGGTTCACCAGCAATTTTTGAAAATTCATTTCTAATTCTTCTTAAATATTGATAACCATCTTCTTTTGGGATTAATTGAATATTATTATTATATTCAACATTTTTTAATACATCACTTTCAGGTCCATTCATTGAATAATTATAAGCCCAAATTAATAAAGTAACTAAAGCAAAAACGTTACATCTATTATAAATTGCTTCAGAATTTAAACTGTAATCAGTATAATTAAAATCTCTTTCAGAATCTTGTGGACTTAAAAACATTTCAAATAAAAACATATAAGCATAAACAACAGAAATTGTATCATTTGGAGATTTACAAAATTCTGAAATTTTTTTACCAACTAATTCATAATCTGATGCTTCAGCTTTAACATTCATTCTCCATGGAGCACCTGCATAAATATAATAATCATAATGTTGAATTCTTAAAGTTACTTGAGCCATATGATAAACAGCAGATTTACATCTTGTATCATCACTTCTTAAAGTTAAAGGTATTATATCAATTAAATCAGTTTTTTGAGCAGGAGTTGCATGAGAATCAGTATTACAACAACCATTCATAACATCACAATTCCAAAAATCAAAAGATAAACTTAAAGTATCTTTCCAAGTATCTCTTAATTGATCAAATTGAATTAAAGATTCTTGTAAATCACGTTGTTGCATTTGAAACATAACTGATAATAAACCTGATAATAAAATTTTTTTACCAAATCTTGAAGTTGAAACATGTTCTCTATTAATTATTCTTTTTAAACCAACTAAAAATGGTAAAGTATCAGATTTTTTTGGAATTTCATGAGCAGTCAAATAACTTTCCCATAATTCATCATCACAAGGTAAATTTAATTGAACTTGTTGTGGACTAAATATTATCTGATAACCAAATATAATTGAATGAGTTGTATCAATAAAAAATGCAAATAAAGCAGTTCTTTTTAACATTTCAAAATCAATCCATTTTTCCCAAATTGGGTCATTTTGTTTTGAGCTATATTCAGTTTTGTTATGTAATGGATTCCCACCTAAACCTGGTGATCTTCTTAGAAGTTGAATTGTTGTACCATGATAAACATAAGCTCTTTCATGTAGCATTCTATTTGTTGATAATCTTTCATAATTTTCTAAAAGTAATAAACTTTGAATGATATATAATTCAGATGGTGGTTGAAAATCTTTACTTTTAAAGATTATAAATCTAATTGGTTCACAAATTAAATCAGCAAACTCTCTTGGATTTTTATCAAATCTTGAATGTGGTAAAGTTGTTGCATAAGAAGCACCAGTCATTATCATTGTTAATAATAAAATTGGGTTGCAAGTAAATGTGTTAAATGAAGGTTTATGTAAGATTGGATATTGAATATGGAAACAACTCCAGAATAATTCTAAGAAATGGTTTAAATCTTTTAAATATTCATGATTAGCAATTTCTGGAATTAATTCAACTAAAGTTTTAACTATATCAGAAGTAATTAAAGTTTGTTGAATTGGATTTGGGAAATTTGGTGGTATTGTTAAGATATCATTTAATAAGTTTGAAGATATACCAAATGGATCATCTTCTGGATTAAAGAAATGACCATTTGTTAAATTTGGAACTGATTCTAAACCAGATAAAGTTGAACCAGCACCTTGATTTTCATCAAATAACCAATTAATCAGATATGATGGAGAACCAACATTGTTATCAGCAGGTAGTTTATGAGCATCTTGATTTATAGATTGATGGATAGTGCTTGGAGTCAGCAGCTGTTCACCCATAGAACCTCTTTTAAGGGCATTAACTTCATCATGAGCAGCACTGATATGGTTTTCATCATCATAACTATGGATATTAACAGGTTGATCACCTTCTATGTTTGGTAAGATGATGGAATCTAAAGAGTTTATCATTATTCTTCTAGGCTGTACTGGTACCTCTTCTTCTTCATCTTTCTTGACAGGCTTCTTCTTTGCTCTTCTTTTCTTACCTTCACCATTAGCGATGAGCAAGGCTTTTGCCTCATCTTTCAACTTTCTGACTTCGTGTCTCTTGACATGGCGTTCCTTCAAGTCAGATCTGACGAAGGACTTTGTGCAGCCCTCCCAGGGACAAGTGTAGATGACAGTTGGGTTGTGGTTTAGCTTGTGTCTGGCAAGATGTTCGGCCCTGGTGAATATTTTGTCACAATCTTCGTTATCACACTTGAAGACACCAGTTGGTCTTCTCTTGCGCTTCTTCTTCTGGACAGGCGACCTATCTGGCTGCTGGCGTTTGGTGCCGAGGTCCTGGGGGTCTACCTGTGAGCTTAGTAGGGCCATTTCGCTGCTGTTTTTGAAGGAAAAGTCCATGTTTCCGGTGTTGATTTGGAGCTGTGTGCTGCTGGGCTTGTGAAACGGCTTATTGTGCTGTTTGGTAGGGGCTTCTGTGCTGTGGTTCTTAGCAGCTCGTCTTTGGCAGGCTCTGAAGCTCTGTTTGGGCACTGAATCTGTGCTGGACTTGCTTTAGGTGCTCAGCTGGCAATTCGACACTTTTTTCACCTTCGATTCACTCTTCTTTCTCCAACTGCTCGGGGCCTTTTTTTCCGGTTCGCGCACACTCAGGTGCCCCCGGGAGCGACTTGTTTTGTAGGCTCAGCCGTATTATTACTCCAGGCAGGGAATTCCAAGGCTACACCTGCCTAGTGCCTACAGCTCTTTCGGGCCCGTCAAACAAGCTAGAAGGAGCCACTCAATGTACACCCTCGCTAGCCTCACCATTATAAATATGGTTCTATAAATTTCACTACAAGGCTCCTCTATCACTAATAATTATATATCCTTGGCCCTTAGGACCCCTAATGTACACAATAAACAAACTAAACAAGTAAAACTGCATTAACACATCCATCTCTGTCTGGTTCATTGGTGATTTGGGCATATTTACCCCAGACAACTTTACCACCAGCTGTAACAAGACCTAATTCAGAAACATTAACTTCAATAATAGTACCTTTGGTCAACACACCTAATTGGGTATACATTGGACTTTGTGGATTCTTTTTAACACTTAAAATTGGTAAGAAAACTGTAACACCAAGTTCTGGATGAGTAACATTGGCTTTCTTTTGTCTTAAAGCACTTGGTCTAATGATTCTTTCCATCTTAACTGGTCTTCTAGTGAAACCTTCACCAACAAAAGTATGTTTGGTGATCATTCTCTTCCAGGCTTTAGATTTAGATTTACCAGTCTTAATAACTTTGAACATCTCTTCTTCACTAATACCACGAACTTTTGGTAATGGAACTGAGAATTTATCAGCTTTTTCTAATCTCTTTTGTTTAATAGATGAGGAAATGGCCTTAGCAGTATTGGTTTCTTTACGATCTAATAAATATGTTGGTAAAGCTTCACCATCATTTTCAACTGGTTTAGATGGACCTTTAATTTTAGATTCTTCATGAGCTCTGATCTTCTTCTTCATAGCAACCTTTTCAGCATAACGCTTCTTAGCAAATTGCTTACCTTTCCAACCTTTCAAAGTTTGAGCATCTTTAGAAATTTTATGACCTTCTCTTGCCAACTTCTTTCTTTTTCTCTCTTCATAATCTAATCTACGACCATGTTGCTTGATGTGATGTTCAATATACTCGTTTTGAGGCTATAATAACTTGTTAGTACTCAACTTCAATAATAACCATATAAGCTCCGAATACTCACCATTTTAAACTTGTTTTAGTATAAAGATCAATAGATGCTTAGTTTAGTATTCCTTTTTTTATAAAAAAAAAAATTTGATAGAAAAAAAAAAAAAAACTTTTTACGATTATGTAATATTTTTTTTTGTGTCTAAAAACGGGCTATAATTGGTGATTTTTGATGTGATTTAGATGATATTGAAAATTTTAATAAGCTTTCCCAATATTCTACACTATGTTAATATATTCCATCACACTTTTATCCACTATTTAAGCACCCGACACGTTTTCTGTGATTTCTTTTTAATGATGATCCTTTTTTTTGAGCTCATCGGTCGGGGCCACACCACAGAAACCAAAAAAAAATATTTCAGTTAGAATTAATACTCAGATAGACGACAATAGAAAATCCAATAAAACATAATGGCCTC